>JAKSZT010053770.1:19059522-19453496 GCA_026826555.1 Tolypeutes matacus
TGCTTACCATATGTGGCAGGCATCCCCTATGTAAGCCACAAAGATGATATATATATATATATATATATTTTTTTTTTTTTTTTTTTTTTTTAAAGAGGTGCTTAACTTACCTAAATATTACACAGAACCTACAGGGATTCCCATGTTCCCCACCTCCCACACCTCCCACCACATCCCACACAAACATCTCCCACAAGTGTGACCCATCATCCTCAATGGACTTATACATCCTGGGGCCTTGCCATCAACCATAGACCACAGTTCACATCGTAGATCACACTCTCTCCCACACAGTTCTGAATGGTGTGTGCTGATTTAAAATGGCCTACATCCGTTGCCACAACAGCACTCAGGACAACCTCCAAATCCCAAAGAAGCCCCTGTATTTCAACTGCACATCCCTTACCTGCCCTGAAAGTGTCCAGTGGCCACTGGCTCCACCTCGCTGTTATAATTTATTCCATTGCTAGAAAAACCATATGTGTACAACAGAATACCATTAAGTCCACTCTAGTCCATAGTTCTTCCCCCAATCCTGAGGGGACTGGGATGGTGATGTTCACTTCACCTCCAAGTGAGAGAGGGCTTATATCCCTTGGATATGGTGGGTGGGATGATCCTGCCTGCAGATGCAGGCCCTCTCCATTCCCTGGGATGGCCATTGCCCATCGTTCTCTCCTCGCCAGGTGACTTGGATGAGTCCATTGAGCTGTAGGGTAGGAGTTGCAGCTCCACCGAGATTCCATGCACACCTGGCACATAGGTAGGCGCGAGGCTCCAGTCTCTGGAAGTATACCTAAAAACTCCAGCATCACATATAGGTTTGAATAGAAGGGACTGATGAACCCTGTGCAGGGAGGACTTATTTGAGTCCAACTCTGTCACTCTCAGGAGCACAGATTCCAAAATAGAGCCCACTGATAAGGCGTCAGTCTCTGGGGCTATCCCCCCTTATATAGGACCTGGGTGTCTCCAAAGCTCTCAGGAGCCCCTCTGTGTGGGGTGATATGCACTTTGATGTTCTATGAGCTCCTACTGAGGTGTGTGTAAGCGTTACCTCTGGGAGGACCTCCTGACTCTCTTTGAAGTCTCTTAGCCACTTGAACTCATTTGTCTTTACCTTTTCCCCCTTTTATTCAAGGTCTTTTTCCAGTTGTGTTGCCAGTTGGCACTTGGTATTAATCCCTCGTTGCCAGGGAGGCTCATCTCCGGGAGTCATGTCCCACGTTGGGGGGAAGGTAATGCATTCGTATGCTGAGTTTGGCTTAGAGAGAGGCCACATTTGAGCAATAAGGAGGCTCTCAGGTGGCAACCCTTAGGCACCCCATAACAGTAAGCTAAGTTTCAGTAACAAGATCAAAGACTCATAAGGGTAGTCATCAATAAAAAGAATTCATTAGTGGGCCATCCTCTTTTGGCAGACACTGTCCCTGCACTCAAAGGACTGTTGCTGCTCCCTTGGAGACTGTGGCAGAGCTCTCCAGGCTAGGAATTCAAATTCCCTCATTTATTGAGTGATTGTCCACCCACCGTGACCATGCCCCATCATTTGATCTTTTGAACAATTTTGTATATCTTTCATGTGTTTTCAGATGAACTTACTCCCATCAATCCCCCCTCCCAAACACCCCCCATCAATAGTCCCCTGCAGTACCCATTGTAACCCTTCTGTGATCTAAATCTTCCATGAACATGTAGCCCATAAAATAATCAAATAGGGGGATGGATGTGGCTCAAATGGTTGGGTGTCCATCTCCCATATGGAGGGACCCGGGTTCGATCCCTGGGACCTCCCGGTAAAAAAAAAAAAAAAAAAAAAAAAAATCATGTACTTAATAGGAAAAAGAGACAACAATGAAAAGCTTACATGCAAGAGACAAACATAAGGAAACTCAGGGAAAAAAAACCAAAAAGACAAACAAACAAAACAAAATATAATTAGCGGATTGGGACATTCAAAAAAATGGGGGAAAAAGCAAAAGAAGTGCCTTTAAAATATCTATATATATCTATATCTATCTGTATCTATCTATCTATCTATCTATCTATCTATCTATCTATCTAACTATCTATATTCTTTTTTTCCTTTTATCACTGTATTATCGGATATCCGGTGTGCCGTGACACCTTCTCCCTCTCAATCCCCAGTGTCTCCCAAATTTTCATTTAATTTTCAAAGACATTTTAGGTCACAGCAAAGTCACACACGAAATACCAGAGACTCTCAGATACCAAACCATCCCCCCCTTCCCCACCCCATATTAACCCCCCCCTTTTTTTGGATGTTAGCATTGTTATAACTGTTATACAGATAGCAAAATATATCAACTAAACATTGTCAATGATTTACAGTATAGTTTACAATTTAGATGATACAGTTTAATAAGTTTTGATGATATTTACCATGTCCTGTGTCCATTACTGTAAGGTAATGAAAAACCTTTCCCATGACCACTAAATACCCCATTATATCTTAACTGTTCCTTCCTCCCCACTCCCCTGGGGCATATGACACTCCCCTGTCTTGACTCATGGAATGTCAGGATTCATAGTTACATGCTCTGGGTATTTGAACCTGCCCTTCCTAATCTACCCACCTGTCGACGCTGCACTACCAAACCCAGTAATATCACTACCCATCTGTCCTGTCCTTCAATATGCAACTATACTCTATCCCTTTACCATAGATTATGTCCTTATGGGTGATGGCTCAAAGCCTGCTCTTCTCTTTCTATCCCTTGTAAACCTATTTTTCAGACAGTGGTTCTCAGAGACTGCTCACTTTCCTCAGTTCAAATCAGTGAGGTCATATACTGTTCATCCTTTAGTGCCTGGCTTGCTTCACTCAACATAATGTCTTCAAGATTCATCCACGTTATTCCATGTGTTAGCACTTTATTCTTTCTTACAGCTGAGTAATATTCCATTGTGTGTATGTACCACATTTTGCTTATCCATTCATCTGTTGATGGGTACCGGGGCTGATTCCAACTTTTGGCAATGGTGAACAATGCCGCTATGAACATTGGTGTGCATATATCTGTTTGTGTCTTTGCTTTCAGTTCTTCTGGGTATATACCCAGCAGTGGAATTACTGTATCATACGGAAGATCTATTGTTAGTTTTCTGAGGAACCACCAAACTGTCCTCCACAGTGGCTGGACCATACCACAGTCCCACCAGCAGTGGATGAGGGTTCCTATTCCTCCACATCCTCTCCAACATTTGGTGTCTCCTGTTTTTTTAATAGCTGCCATTCTGATGGGTATAAGATGGTATCTCATTGTAGTTTTGATTTGCGTTTCCCTGATAGCAAGCGATGCTAAGCATTTTTTCATGTGCTTTTTAGCCATTTGTATTTCTTCCTTGGAGAAGTGTCTTTCAGGTCACTTGCCCATTTTTTAAATGGGTTGTTTGTCTTTTTTATTTTCCAGGTGTAGGATTTCTTTATATATGCAGGATATTAGGCTATTATCAGATATATGTTACCAAATATTTTCTCCCATTGGGTAGGCTGCCTTTTTATTTTCTTAATAATATCCTTTGAGGTGCAGAAGTTTTTAATTTTGATGAGATCCCATTCATCTGTTTTTTTTCTCTTGCTGCTCGTGCTTTGGCTGTAAAGTTCATGAAACCATTAACTATTCCAAGGTCCTGTAGATGCTTCCCTACATTATCTTCCAAGGTCTATATGGTTTTGGCTCTTATATTTAGATCTTTGATCCATCTTGAGTTGATTTTTGTATAAGGTGTGAGATGGTATTCTTCTCTCATTCTTTTGGATATGGATATCCAGTTCTCCAAGCACCACTTATTAAAGAGGCCATTCTCTCCCAACTGAGTGGGCTTCGTGGCCTTGTCAAATATCAGATGACTGTATATGCGAGGATCTATATCAGAACTCTCAATTCGGTTCCATTGGTCAGTAGGTCTATCCTTGTGCCAATACCATGCAGTTTTGATCACTGTACTTTGTAGTATGTTTTAAAGTCAGGTAGTGTGATACCTCCAACTTCATTTTTCTTTTTCAGTATGTCTTTGGCAATTTGGGGCCTCTTGCCTCTCCAAATATATTTTGTGGTTAGTTTTTCCAGTTCCTTAAAAAATACAGTGTTGACTTTTATTGGGATTGCATTAAATCTGTAGATTAGTTTGGGTAGGATAGACATCTTGATGATGTTTAGTCTTCCTATCCATGAACAGGGAATATTTTTCCATTTATTTAAGTCTTCTTTGATTTCCTTTCACAGTGTTGTGTAGTTTTCTGTATATAAGTCCTTTACATCTTTAGTTAAATTTATTTCTAGGTATTTGATTCTTTTAGTTACTATTGTAAATGGTTTTTTTTTTTCCCTGATTTCCTCCTCAGTCTGCTCGTTATTGGTGTATAGAAATACTACTGATTTTTGAGCATTGATCATATAGCCTGCAACATTACTGAACTCCTTTATAAGTTCTAGAAGCCTTGTTGTCGATTTCTCAGGGCTTTCTATGTATAGGATCAGGTCATCTGCAAATAATGAAATTTTTACTTCTTCTTTTCCAATCTGGATGCCTTTTATGTTCTTTTCTTGTCTCAGTGCTCATGCAAGTACTTCTAAGCCAATGTTAAATAGGAGTGGTGATAGTGGGCATCCTTGTCTAGTTCCCGATCTCAGAGGGAAGACTTTTAGGATTTCACCGTTGAAAATGATGTTAGCTTTGGGTTTCCCATATATACCCTTTATCATATTCAAAAAGTTTCCATCTATTCCTATCTTTTGCAGTGTTTTTATGAGGAAAGAGTGCTGTATTTTGTCGAATGCTTTTTCTGCATCTATAGAGATGATCATGTGATTTTTTTCTTTCAATCTGTTTATGTGGTGTATTACATTGATTGATTTTCTTATATTGAACCATTCTTGCATACCTGGGATGAAACCCACTTGGTCATGGTGTATAATCCTTTTGATATGTTGTTGAATGCGATTAGCAAGTATTTTGTTGAGGATTTTAGCATCTAGGTTCATTAGAGAAATTGGTCTGTAATTTTCCTTTCTTGTGGTATCTTTATTTGGTTTTGGTAATAGGGTAATGTTGGCATCATAGAATGAGTTAGGCAATATTCCTTCTACTTCTATTTTTTGGAAGAGCTTAAGTAGAATTGGTGTTAGCTCTTTCCAGAATGTTTGGTAGAATTCAGCTGTGAAGCCATCTGGTACTGGGCTCTTCTTAGTTGAGAGGTTTTTGATGACTGAGTCTATCTCCTTACTTGTAATTGGACTGTTGAGTTCATCTATTTCTTCTTTCATCAATGTACGCTGTTTGTGGGTTTCTATTAACTTGTCCATTTCCTCTAAATTATCATTCTTGTTGGCATATAATTTTTCAAAGTATCCTCTTATGATACTCTTTATTTCTGTGGGGTCAGTAGTGATATCCCCTTGCTCATTCCTTATTTTATGTATTTGCATCTGTTCTCTCTTTTTCTTTGTTAGTCTGGCTAAGGGTTTGTCAATTTTATTGATCTCGAAGAACCAGCTTTTGGTTTTGTTTATTGTTTTCAGTGCTTTCTTATTCTCTATTTCATTTAGTTCTGCTCTAATCTTTGTTATTTCCTTCTTTCTACTTCCTTTAGGTTTAGTTTGTTGTTGTTTTTCCATTTCCTCCAAGTGTGCAGTTAGGTCTTCAATTTTAGGTCTTTCTTCTTTTTTAATATATGAATTTATGGCTATGAACTTCCCTCTCAGGACTGCTTTCGCTGCATCCCATAGGTTTTGATATGTTGTGTTGACGTTTTCATTAGTTTCAAGGTAGTTACTGATTTCTTAGGAGATTTCCTCTTTAACCCACTGTTTGTCTAAGAGTGTGTTGTTTAACTTCCATATCCTTGTGCCTAACCTGTTTCTCTGGCCCTTAGTGATTTCCAATTTCATTCCCTTGTGGTCAGAGAAATTACTTTGTATAATCTCAATCTTTCTGAATTCATTGAGTGTTGTTTTGTGGCCTAGCATGTGGTCTATTTTGGAGTATGTTCCATGTGCACTCGAGAAGAATGTAAATCCTGCTGTATTTGGGTGTAATGTTCTGTATATGTCTATTAAGTCCCGGTCTTCTAATGTATTGTTGAGTGCCTTAGTTTCTTTATTGATTCTCTGTCTAGATGTTCTGTCTAATGATGATAGTTGTGTGTTGAAGTCCCCTGCTATAATTTTAGAGACATTTATTTTTCCTCTTAGTTTTTCCAGAGTTTGCTGCACGTATTTTGAGGCACCCCGATAGGTGCATAAATCTTGACGATTGTTCTCTCTTCTTGAGAGATTACTCCTTTTACTTATATGTAGTGTCCATCTTTGTCTCTTACAATAGTTTTGCATTTAAAGTCTATTTTGTCTGATATTAGAATAGCTACTCCTGCCCATTTTTGGCTATTGTTAGCTTGTAAAATGGTTTTCCAGCCATTCACTTTCAGTCTCCTAGAATCTCTGGGTCAAAGGTGGGTTTCTTGTAGACAGCATATAGATGGATCATATTTTCTTATCCATTCTGCCAATATGTGTCTCTTGATTGGTGAATTGAATCCATTAACATTCAGTTTTATTACTCGTAACGAATTTCTTATTTCAGCCATTTTTTCTTTGGTTTAATGTATTTCATATGTTGTTTTGTTTCTCTTTTTGTCTTTTCAGTTGTTTTTAAACTCTCCTCCAACTCTCTCTCCCTTGTTTTTTCCTTTCAACTTGTAGAGAATCCTTTAGTATTTCTTGAAGTGCTGGTTTCTTATTGACATACTCTCTTAATTTCTGTGTATTTGTGAATATTTTGAACTCTCTATCATTTTTGAATGCCACTTTTGCCTGATAGAGGATTTGTGGCTGGAAGTTTTTTTCTTTTAGTATTTTGACTATGTCATACCACTGTCTTCTTGCCTCCATGGTTTCAGCTGAGAAATCAGCACTTAATTGTATTGTGCTTCCCTTGTATGTGATATTTCTCTTTTCTCTTGCTGCCTTGAGTATTTTCTCTTTGTCTTGAGTAATGGACATTTTGACAAGTATATGTCTTGGAGTTGGCCTTTTGGGATTTATACTATTTGGGGTGTGCTGTGCATCCTGGATCTGTAAATCCATCTCTCTCAATAGGGTTGGGAAGTTTTCAGCCATTATTTCCTTCAACCCTCCTTCTGTTCCCTTTCCCTTCTCTTCTCCTTCTGGGATGCCCATAATGCATATGTTTGTGCGTTTTGTGTTATTGGTTAATTCCCTGAGTCCATGCTGGATTTTTTCTATCTTTTTGTCTATCTGCTCTACTATCTCTTTGATTTCAGCTGTATTGTCTTCCATATCACTAATTCTTTCCTCTGCCTGTTCAAATCTGCTGTTATGTGAATCCAGCGTCTTTTTGATTTCTTGGATTGTGCCATTGTTTGCCATCATATCCATTATCTTTTTAGGCATGTTTGCAATTTCTTCAGTATGTTCTTCCAGTGTCTTCTTTATGTCCTTAATCTCTTCTTTCAGTTCTTTAAGTTGGTCCATGATATTTGTTTGGATATCTTTGATTAGTTGTTTGATGTTCTGCATCACTTCCTGGTTTTTAATTTGTTCATTGGACTGGTCCATATTTTCCTGTTTCTCAGAGTCATTTGCATTTTTTTGTTGCCCTCTTGTCATCATATTATCTTGATGGGTTTGTTCAGTTGATTAGCTTTTCTCTATGATCTAGAGCTTTATTTAGCTGGTGGTTCTGCGTGTGAGTTAAGTTTTCTCTTTGGCACTTTTTCTTCTTCTTTTATTTCCTTGCTTCTTTCTATGTTCCCTTGAAGGCAAAATATTAGAGCCAGAGGAGTCAAAAGATGTAAGGAAGGCAGAAGGATAATAGTTATACTGATAAAAGTTAGAAGAGAGGCCAAATGAGACTTAATGAGATGAATATTTTACTTGTGTAGGCAGTGTAGAGTAATAGGAAAAAAAGTGGAGTTCCTACAATGAACTGGGAAAACAAATGGAGGAATGTATATATAGTGATTTAGAAGGCTAGAATTATGAGGAGGGAGAGAAATAGTAAAGAAAGGGCTGAAAGGAAAAAAGTTAATACAAAAAAAAAAAAGAAAACAAAATAGATGAAATAGAAATTGACACCCTTAAGTTGTGGGCCTATGCAAAAATGTTGTATCTAAGAGCCACAACAGAAAGCAGAAGGCAGAAAGATGAAGGAAGGATAAGTGATAGTTTGGAATACAAAATCAATATAGGCAGCGAGTGGGACATTACTGAAGAAGAAGCACAGGAAAGAAGCGACAAGGTAGCAGCACCTAATTTAAAAAAATGAAAGAAAAAAGAAAGGCGGGAGGAAAGAGGAAAGAAAAGCAAGAGACCAGAAATAAACAGAAAAAACAAAGATCCACACAGGCAAGCAGTCAAACAGAGTTAAGGAGGGTCAATGATTCCCCTAAGGTCCATGTGGATCCTCTCTGCCTGCTTGTGTTTATCAATCAATTTCCTCACAGCGTTCTATATGCAGGTCCTGAAACAGCTTTTAGCTATTAAAGTAAATTAAAAAGAATTTGTTTTTCATTTATTGAAGTGACTTTCTCACTTTTTTTTTTTTTTTGGCGAAATACAGTACCCAAAATAATTCCTCTCTAGGCTAACCCCCTTACCGAAGGGACCCTAGCTGGGCTCATGTAAATTAATCAAGCACGTCCCACTTCCTTGACTCCCCAGGGCAGCTGTAGCTCTGATGTTAGTAAGTGCAGAGTGCTAAAGACGGCCGACTCCGCCCCTTCTGGAGCCGAGCACCAGTGTCACCGGGTTGCTATGTAAATCAGTTTGACTCTGCAGATTCACCTTTCCTCTCAGCCTGATGCTGCTTCAGGTCTGCTTATCTACTCCCCAAAGCTATGGGGCGGTCCAGGCAGTCAGATCGATGGCAAAAAAAAAAAAAATTCCCTTCCCTGTCCTCCAACAGAACCCTCCCTCTTTTGGAGACTGTCCCCTCTTCCTTGCTCTGTGGCAGCCCAGGGCTTATCACTGAGCGGCTAGGCAAATCAACTCCCTCCCCCAAATGGAATCACCCCTCCCCTCCACCGGGTCCTGATTCGCTCCGGCTGTTCTGTTTACCCAAGGTCCAAGGGGCTCCAGGCACCAAATCCCCAGAAAATAAAACTTTCTCGCCCCGCTTGTGGCTCCAACCAGCCGTTTTACCTTTTTTTTCTCCCTAACCGCAGGGCTCAGCAGTCCGTGCCAGCCACCACCGGCAGGCTTAAAACTCACAAATCTCTACCGTTCCATCCACGCTGTTGATCCGCGCAGATAGATATCCCAAGCTTCTCATTCCGCGCGTGCACAGCACAGACCCCCGGGCAGGACCCCATCCACAATCCGCCTTGCTCTGGGAGCTTGCAGTGTGTGCCCTCCTACACTAATGCCATCTTGGCCCCTCTCTTGCATCAGTTTTTAATTTTGTTTTTTGTGGGTATTTAAATTTCTATCCATATAGAAAGTTATTTTAGAAACTTCTTTTAAAAATCATTTTCCAAAATGTTAATCTGTCAAGAAAATACAATATCTGATACATACACTTGTATTTTATAGAAAGAGAGAAGTATTATTAAGTTTTTGGAGCCATTGTCTAATTATGTTAAATCCTGAAAAACAAAATTCAAGTTATTAAAGATCTTTTCCTGACTCTTAACAGTTTGGTTGTTAATACTCTGAGAGATAAACCTGTACTTATAGTGATAAGAATCTCCTGGGCTTTTATGACCTAAACTCTCAGTTCTTTGCTGGAATTCATATTGACTTCATGTATTGTTCATTTCTCTATGCATGTGGTGCAGTAACAGCCCCCCAGCAGGTTGGATTTTCCTTTTTGCCATAACAGAAAGAAGTAGTTCTATTGCTTACATTGATTAGCGACATAGTGTTTTTTCTAACATTTTACTATGTGTTTTCTGCCATTTGGTCAAGTTCAAGTTGATTTTAATTAATTTAATGTTTTTTTGCCCCTTAAAAATGCTTTTATAATATGAAATATACAACTCCACATTGACAGAGATAAGAAATTGCATCAGAGTGTTCCAATTTGTATATTAAATTCAATATTAAATCCAACATGTACATAAATAAAGCTACTAATTTTCTTTTCCTGTTTATCCAAAAAACCTTGAGGTTGAATGGATTGTGCTTAGGAACCAGCACCATAATGCTATGGTACTACTAGAGTCCCTTACATTTCATACCATTGAGCAAACAGATTTAGCAAATGACACTTATAATTTCTTTGTTTTCAAAATATAGCCTCGATAAAATGTATGTCCACAATATTGTATAAATCCTTCTGGGCATGTAGTACTTTTTTTTAAAAATTGAAATTCATATTGTTTTCTGCTAAACTGGAGAAGAAATTACTAAATGCCTGTGTCCTTGTTCCTTTCCCTACCTCTAATGTCACTTTATTACTTGATCCTTATCTTCTTATCCTTGATTTTAATATATTTTAGTTATATTTTATTCTACTTTTAGTATAAGCTACCTGAAAAAAAATTTTTTTTTTTCGAAAGCAGCAGTGTAATCATTGAAAAGAGTAATTCTTTATGTTACTTCTTGCTCAGAGGGCATCCTAAAACATGGTCTAAGCAAATCCAGGTCTGATCAGAATGCTGATAAATTTCCTAAATCAGGATTTTAGGCTTTCTCTGCTCCTTCCCCTCCTCCCAAGATTATCTTACTCTTAGCATTATGAGTATAGTCTTTAAACATCTTATTCTGTGCAACATATTTTTCATAAATGTTCAATTGGCCATGTTCTCTTTTGAGGCAGATGAGTCTTGAATCTTGGGAGTGGAGACCAGAAAGCCTTAAAGGATTTATGCTCTACAGGTTGTCCCTTAATGGTTCTTTCTGCCTCGCTGGGCTTTAAAGGCAAATATTTAAATAGTTGTTGTGATATTTATAAAATTAGGAGGCTTAAATATTATTTCCCTTGAGATCAGTGATTCTCAACATTGGTTTTATATTACCCCAGTGAATTTCTAATCATTTCAAGGTGGTACAATACTGAGAAAGCCTCCTGGGAAAATGGATTCATGCTAATTTTAAATATAAATGTATGTGTCTCTTTTACATACATTTCTCCCCTCCCTCCAGGAAAGGCTTGTAGAAGTGCTTATGAAAAAATTGGTTGCATTCTTTACTTTATACTTAGTACCGGGTGGATTTTTATACTATTTCCTAGAGGCAAAAATGGGCCAATGAAATAAAATCAAATGCACAATTAGAACTATTGTCTTGCTCTCTGAGCAGTTGGCACTCTTCAGAATAACCTGATTTTAAGATAAAAGTACTGTCTTCTTACATGTATGATCCTTTATCTCAAGCTTCATGTTTTCTATTCTAAGACATTCTCCAAGTTCAGGAAATATAATATAGGCAACATGATACCATTGGTGAACCAAGAGGTAGGCAAATGATGATGGGAAACCTTAGACATTGTTATTTAGACATAGCAGTAAATATGTAGGTTTGTCATTTCTAGAGCTGTCATATCCATCAGCTCACTTTTGTTACCTCTCTGCATTTATGTTCAGTGCTATCAGTTTCTTCTGGAACTGACTGCCATAGGCTTGAGTTCTTAAGGGCATTTACCTAAATTGTTGTGTCATGGGTACTTCTTCTGGTTCAGCTTTCTTTCAAACAACTGTGTTCCTGGCCTTTATGTTCCTGCCAGTTGATTTGGACTTTTGCCCCTGAGTGATCATTGGGAGTAACCACAGAAGCAACAGCTCTGTTCTTTAATTGGCCTTTATCTCCTTGCCAATCCATCTGTTTGCCGCACATCCTTAATCCCTGATTTAGAGGTTGCTTTTATTTCTCCGCTTAGTTTTTTGGTCTCTTGAGGGGGCAGAGGGGAACTAAAACAAAATAACAAATAAAGAGACCTTGTTTTGTTTTTATTAGGAAAAGATTCTTAGAATTAGACTTTTTATTTCAAATGCTAATCCATAATATGTATCAAATACCAAAACTCAGTTTCACCTATTAAAACCAGTGTTACTTGTGTGTAAATATATCCTGCATATATGTATGTATAGAGAACAAAACCACTTATGAATGCACTTAATCAGCAGTATATATGTTATTACAGATCTGCAGTATATGTTATTACAAATCAGTTTTAAATCTATATACATCTCTTTTCTGAACCTGAATTAACTTGGGTGCTTTTAAAATCTAATATGAAAAGTTTAAAAAAGACAAAATAACAACAAACAAAAGGAAATTAACAAAATAGTAGAAGTGAAAGAAATAAGGAAATACTAGGGTACCATTGTATTCTCTGACACATCTTCACAAATGAATTTAATTCGGTAACAGATTTAAATAGATTTAATATCTATTTGAAAAGCCATATCAACTTTACTTTTAGTGTCAGTTTTAGAGTACAGATTACTCACTCATGATAAATTATTTTGTATAGGAAAGAATGCAAGGAAAGGCTAGAATATCATTTACAACCTTGCTTGAATGGTACACAAGATCTTTAAGATTATCTTTATATATGTTTTTCAAATTAAGGACATTCTTGTTAAATCAAATCTATATGACAGTATGGAAGATTCTTCAAAGGAAGAGGTAAAAAATAAAAATAAATTTAGCATAGGTCAATAAATGTGTATATTTGTACAAAAAGAAATATAAGCTGGCTTAGCAGCAAGAGTCCTTTCTTCTTTAATGATGTGCTGGTTTAAAATGCACTGACCTACTCTCAACTTATAAGACTGGCTCACATCCAAACCTCCTGTTTATAGATGCTGCTAGGTGGTTTGCTTAGCAACATAATGGGGCCATAGGGAATTTGGTTTTCCAGCTAAATGAGTTCAGAATGCTCAAATGAAAACAAAGGTTCAGGTTAAAAAAAAAAAACTTAAGAAAATCCACATGTAAAAACCGGTCACAGATAATTAGACCATTTGTTAATTGTTTTAATAATTTTTTTGTAAATTTATATTCATAAAGAATTTGAATACTGAAAGTTGTCAGTATTTATAGAAGACATATCCATAAATTTCTACTAACAGAAAATCAAGTTTCAAATTTCACCAGAGAGATGTAAGCATCCAGTGTTCTTTATCCCTAAATGAATGTACTAATTATGAAAACTCTATATTTATGCAAAAATTTTTACTGTTTTAATGAAGTAAGTAGATATATCGTGTTCATCTTCTTTCCTGTGTAAAAACAACAACACAAAGAAAACAACACCTAGTTTGGTAGGCAGAGATCTACAAAATAAAATAATAATTTAAAAAAATGCAAGGTATAGGATGGAGGTGTTATTGATAGAGGGGTATCATTCCAGTTGATGACAAGAATTCTTATAGTATGAACCCAATAGCTAAGAAGCCAACGAAATCTTGGCTGTTGCCTTAAATCATTCTTTTGTCTCTCAATATTATTTTACTGGGGCTTCCACATGGGATAATATAGAACCCTTGGGCCCTTGTTCATTCCTCAAGGACAGTTCTTTTTTAGGCACATAATATTAAATCCTTAGAATGTTAGAGGGTAACCCTAATACTTGATTCTGTCTTGTATCATATCCTGGGGGAAGATATTTACTCACTGGGAAGTATTTTCCTGAATGTACTGAAGACAAAAATAGAACCAATCATTTGTTTTGGGGCCTTTGAAGTAATATGGTTTCAGTTGGTGACCTTTTGATACTATTTGGGCTGGAATTGAGGTGCAGCATTGTAAGGGTGTCCATAAAATTTAAATTTGAAGGGGTACATATAAAATGATTAAGCTGCAAATTTCCCACTTCAACGGGACAGTCACAGATGAAATTAGATATATGGTCATCTTTAGCAGAGTAGACTAATCCCCTATAGTGAAAAAGTGTTTTGGAATTTGTGGTCTCATCAGTGGAGTCAACAAGGTACCCAGTGAAGACAGTCTGAAACAAAGTGTGGTGATAATCAGTTAGATGAGACTGAGTCAAAATTAGCTGAAGGTCATGTGTTATTGGAGGTGAGCAGAGGAAAGAGCTGAAACAGACTGTAAAGAGAGTGAGAGTGGTCCCTGAGTGTGATAAGATTAGGCTCCTAAACTGGGGCAACACCTCTGACCAGAGATCAGATTGAAACATTATCAAGTGATATTCAGTAGAATAGCTTCACATGGGCCTATGGCAGTGTTGTGTTTTTCCATGGTATGGTGTGTTGAGAGGTGGCATCCTAAAGATAGTTCCATGTCCTAGAAACTGTGAATATAACATTATTTGGAAAGGGGACTTGTAGATGTATTTACATTAACAATCTTGAGATAAGATCATCCTGGATTATTCAGGTGGGCCCTAAATCCAGTGACAAGTGTCCTTATGAGAGAGACACAGGAGAAGACACACAGAGAAGAGGAGAAGCCGATATAAAGATGGAGCCAGTGATTTGAATGATGCGGCCACAATCCAAGAAATGCCTGGAGCTACCAGAAAGTGGAAGAAGCAAGGAAGGATTCTCTCCTACAACCTTTGGAGAGCATGTTCCTGCCAACACCTTAATTTCAGATTTCTGGTCTCCAAAACTGTGTTTCTGTTGATTTGAACTACACAGTTTGTGGTAATTTGTTACTACAGTCATAGGAAACTAATACACTCGGGGGCACACACAAACCATTTCAAATGTTCTGCAATTTTCTCTGGCTCTGGGTGCTATAGGCTAGAGGTTACTTTGGAGACTGAAGTCTGGTTAGTCTGTATTAGAAATACCTTGACCCTGGGGCAGAGTGTCTGAAATCCTAGGCAGTTCTGATTGTTAAAGGAGATTTGTCCTTTCTTTTTTTCCTTTTGTAGTTTAACAGGATGCATTTTAAGAGGATGGGTGGCAGTATAATATAAGTTCTTTTTCAAGCAGGCCAGGGTAAGAGGAATCCTAGTTTCTTAATAAAATGACTATACTTCTGGATAAGAACTGTATAGAAAGTTTAGGACTCGATTCTGATTCTCTAGAATTTAAATCTTTGTAGAGAGTACAATTGCCATTAGTTGCATTTCCTTGATTGGATTCAGGCTTTGCCACAAGTTACCTATCTAAGCTTCAGTTTTTTAACCTCTAAAGTAGAGATAATGACTCACTATAGCTCATTGGGTTTAATAGAGATAATTTAAAAAATAGCAATCAATAAATATTAATTACTATTTTTCTTGTCTTTTAAAAAAATTATTATTGACTGATTATTCCTAGAAATTATATAATAAATCATAGCTTGATTCTTAATCTCTCTTTGGGGATGGATATATTCCTGTTTAATGAGAAAAGTTTCAGACTGTATCTCTGTTGACTGGCTGGAAGTAATCATTTTTATAATGATGATAGCTACTATTTATTGAAAGCTTAACATATTCTTGGCCTTGTGCTAAGGGATTTGCATGCAAAGAATAGGAGGCCGAGCTGGGATTTGACCTCAGCTTGCTGTTCTGCTTCTTCCTCAGAGTCAACGAGGCTACTAAGTTGAATTTGTTTCAGTGCTGTGAAAAGGGGCTGGGAGTTAACCAGGAGAAAAAAGTGCGGCCTCCCTAATTTAGGTGAAGGATTCATCCAAGTCTATTCTACAAATTTGTAATAAAATAGGTAACTAAAAATTATTAAGAAGAATGAGTAAAATAGTAAAATAAATTAATTAAAACACAAAGTAAATAGTAAGAACATTTATAGTTATTTTACAAACAAAACAAACAAAAAGTAATGCCTCTTCCAAGCTCCTTATTTGAATCGTTGCTTAAAACTGAACAGATGCTGTTTGTGAGCTCTACCTGCCACCCGTTCTTAATCCTGCCCTTCTTTTGCCTTTCAAACCCATCTGACAGTAGAATTTACAGATTGAAAGTTCTTTGAGACTCAGGATTAGGTCACTGTGCACTTCCCTTCACTGCCCTGTTACAACTGGGCTTCCTTATGCCTTGGTGCAGGATCCTCCCCATCTTCTCCTCCCTCTCCTGATAGCTCCATCTGTTTCCTTCTCTGAGACCTTGGTGACTTTCCTAGTGACCCTGTTCTTCCTCACCTGTCAATGAGGCCATCCGCTTAGTGACAGGTCTCCCTGTGCTGCCTTCTAAGCTTTCTTAGCTGCCCTCGCATCACTACCAGATTTCTTAGTGCTCTAATTGTCAGCATTCCCTGTTACACCAGTGAGGCCTCCTTCTTGCCTCCCATCCCTTCTTTTCTTATTTACCAGAAGTTTATCTGAGTTAAGTTTTTTTCAAAGGGCTTCATGGTTCCCTGTGTGATCTTTGGTTTTTATTCCTTTAATTTTTGTTTTTATCTTTATTATTACCTTTCTTCAACAATCTTTATTTTTATTTTACTTTTCATTGTCTAGTTCTTGAGTGGCATGCTTAGCTCAAATATATAGCATTTCTTCTAATCTTAATAAACTATGAAGTCTTTAAATTTTAACAAAAGGTGCTTTAGATATATGTGGCTATGAGTGAAGAGATGGTTGGGTTATAAGATGTTGTTTAATTATGAGGTTCACATAAAAGCAAAGTGGTTTTCTCATCATACCAGTCTTGAAGCATATATGATTTAAATTTGAGTGTCAGCACAAATTTCTTCTTGTCAATCACAACTGTAAAATTTGCAAATTACAACAGACTTCTGAAATATATATGAATCCAAATAGAAACAATGCTCAAAGAGTAGAGATTTATCGTTTTTCCTATATATGACAATACAGTGGAATATTTTTAAAAATTTCAAATAACTTTATAATAGTATAAACATAATTACAACATATAATTTCATGTTAAGTGCAATTTGTCTCTAATTAATTTGCCATTTCATTCTTTGGAGGTATTTAATACTGATTAATTCTGTTTGCTTATATTTATGAGATGAGGAAGAACTTAGCATCATATCATTATTGATCAGTTTTAACCAGAGTTAGAATTTTAGAAGCTAAGCACTGAAATGCCTTTTAAAAATCATATAGTTCAGTAGTGAAGAAGTACAGTTCTAAAGTTGTGCTATGCAATATGGTTCCACTTGCTATGGAGCACTCAATTTGAACTAGCATGAGTGAGATGGCATTTTATTTTCTGTTCTTTTGTTATCATTTTCTGATTTTGTTGTCAATGTTGCCATTGTTGAAGTGTGGCTAGTCCAAATTGGGATGTGCTGTGAGTATAAAATGCATATTGAATTTTGAGGAATTAGTAAGGAAAAAAATAGGTAACACATCACAATAATTTTTCTATTGATTATATGTTGAAGTGATAATATATTGGATATATTGTATTAAATAAAATATATTATCAAAACTAATTTCAGCTGTGTCTTCTTTTTACTTTTTTAATGTATTGATTAGAAAACTTAAAATTCCATATGAGACTTGTGTTATATTTCTAAATAAGCAGTGGTAGTTTAAAGAATTGAAGTCCTCAAAGTAAAGCCACAAGATAAAATACAGGTCTACTGATTCCCTATCTATGGCACCTTACCTATTTCAAAAGAAATTTATTTTCTCCTTTAGTGAGTTTATTTTTGCTGGTTGAATGTTCTTTTAATTTGGAGAAGTTAAAAGAAAAACACAGGGAAGCCTATTGTTTCTTCCAGTAAAACACATTGACTAGATAAAAGTTTTAAATTATAAACATCATGAGCATCAACTGAACAGAAAATACTCCTCCTTATTAGAATGCTGTCAGAAACATTTAAGTGACCTAGTTTAGAATTTCTAAAGGCACCTTATAACAGTCATTGGAAATAAATAGATATTAAGTAGATAATAAGATTCTCAATTTAATTTTGGTCATATTTATTTCATTGATATCCTAAATTTAGGGAGATCTGCCAAAGCATTTGTTGGAGAAATGTCAGACCAGTCCCTGATTTTAAATTATGCTTTATGTCATCCATGGACTGAAAAATTTGCAATGGCAGCTTAGCATCTACTCATACAAGACAACTTCTTTGTTCTTTAGTTTGCTAATCAAAGAAAACTGGAATAAAGAACCCCATTTATTGTCTACATTATCCAAAAGAGTCCATATTTGTGGGTCTTTGCAAGAATGTGTACACAGTATAGCTTTTCACCTTTTTCAAAACAATATCATAGTTGTATTGCACCTGTGAACACCACATTGTCCTAAAATAAGTGAAAGATGTATGGTTTTAAAAATTAGCATTCTGGATAGAAGTTAAATTTGCATTTCATAACAGTTTTTCATTCTAAAATTACACTTAGCAATTGTAAAAGCACATAATTACTTCCAAGCTTAATTGCCACTACTTTCTGTATGAAGTGAACAGTGTTTAGTCAGAAGTGCTATAATGCATTATATTATGCAATTTAAAAATCTCACCTTTATGGCTTGCGTGTTGACAGTCTGTCATTGGTGTTGGGTTTATTTTGTATGAGGCATAGTTTGAAGATAACCTCCTGTGTGTATATGTATATATCTATATTTCTTTCTTTCTATCTATCTATCTATCTATCTATCTATCTATCTATCTATCTATCTATCTATCATCTATCTATCTATCTATCTCTCTATCTATAATCAGACTGCTTTGAAGAATTGAAAATGCTGGAATAAATTTTCTTTGACATGAGAAATAAATGCACTGATCTTATTTTATAATTTTCTATTCTATGCCAAAGCATGCCTTTGCTTCTTGAATAATAAAAAGCTGTAATAGCATAAATAGTATATGGGATCAGAGAGCACTCACATGACAGAAAACTGTAATAAAAAATCTCACAAGTAGTGCTGACAGTAATGCCTTTTAATGATACCACCATTGAGGCTATATTGTACTCTGCTTGTGCTATTGTGGCAGAATGTTAATATAATTATTTAATAACCAATAATATCCAGAGAATTTTTTTACTATTTCATTATATTTTTCTGCTATTTTTGGACCTTCCAATTCTATAATATCATGTTATTAAAATAGAAGGTAGAATTCTATATCACTTTGTGAAGTTTTACCATTTTCTTTCTTTGGGAAGTGTGTTTTGGCATGCAGGAAAAATCACTTTTTATTAATGGGTGCTTGCGGTTATTTATAATAGAGTTCAAAACAATTTTCTCCAGGAGATAGTTCTAGAAAATTACAGATTCACTGGGCAGAATTCAGTGGCATGGATGCTTTTGACTAATTGTTTAGAATCACAGCATTCTACAACCACAGTCTACTCCTCTGGCCAGAGCAGAGAATTCATATTATAAGACAGATAGTTCTCTGTCCATTTCCAGTTATTTCTAGGAACAGCAATTGCATAGTTATTGTCAAGAATAAGTTCTACAGGAACTCAAACAGATAATATGCAGCATTGTTCATGATATCCAAATGGTGGAAACAACCTTAATGTCTGTCTAGAGATGAATAGATAAACTGGCTGAGTGTTCTCTAAATTTGGAGAAGTTAAAAGAAAAACACAGGAAAGATTATTGTTTCTTCAAGTAAAGCCCACGAACCAGATGAAACTTTTAAATTATAAATCATGAGCATCAGCTTGAACAGAACATAAATGTACCTATTGGGATATTATTTCATTGTAAGAAGGAATGACATTCTGAGAAATTCTGCAACATGGATGGAACTTGAAAACATGCTGAGTAAAGTAAGCAAGGTACATAAGAAGAAATAGTATATGATTTCAATTCTATGAAAGATCTAGAAACAGCAAATTTGTAGAGACAGAAACTAAATTAGAGGATACCAGGGGATGGGAAAAGGAGAGAAACAGAGATTCTTGCTTGGTGGGTAGATTGTAAATTTTGTAAATTTTAAATAAAATTAATAATGAAAAATAACAAGATTTAATAGTCAAAACACTGTAGACATTATAGTATGCTGCAGAATCATTTTAAATATAAAATAGTAGCTCTGTCAGGGGATAAAATTCTTAGTATATGTGTGCTACTTAGTGACTTGTGAAAGGAAGGAAATATTTGTTTCATCATTAATAATGTAAAATGAATGGTTTTACATCCTTCTGTGGTATATTGTTATGTAAATATAAAATATTAAATTATTTGTACATGTGAGACTTTGTATATTTTTAGTGCTGTGGGGCTGAATTAGCATACCACAATAACTTTAATATTTTTTTTCTAAAATACATCTGTAATACATGAAATCAAACCCTTTCAAGGACAAGAAAACATTTTTGTGATTAGACTAACCTATATGTACAAAACATTTGATAACATTATTTTGTCTTCTTGACTTAAAACCATAATGTTTAATTGTAAGTCTGCTTCTCTTTTTATTTTTATTTAAAGATTTATTTTATTTGTTTATTTCTCCCCACCCCCTTGTTGTTTGCACTTGCTGTCTGTTCGTCTTCCATTTAGGAGGCAACGGAAACTGAACCCAGGACTTCACATGTGGAAGGGAGGCGCCCAATTGCTTGAGCTGCCTCTGCTCCCAACTTTGTTGTGCCTTTCATATTTTCCTCCTTGTATCTCTTGTTGCATTATCTTGTTGCATCAGCTCACCGCACCAGCCTGTCATGTCAGCTCGCTGTCTGCTCGTCTTCTCTAAGGGGCACTGGGAACTGAATCCAGGACCTCCCAAGTGGTAGGTGTGAACTCAATCGCTTGAGCCATATCTGCTTCCCTGCTTCTCTTTTTAGCATGGAATGCTTTCCAACTGGAGACACAATAAATTGGTGCAAATTTTCTAGACAGGTATTTAGCAAAATGCAAATAACTAAAGATATGTACAAAAGTTATAAGAATGTTTATATTGTGTTTATTTCTAATGGCAAAAATTGGAAACCATGTAGCTTTCAGAAAAAAAGTGGTGATCAATTTATAAAAAATAAGAGTAATGTAATATTGCTGTGTACTATTTAGTACTGTCCTTTTAAAGGATGTTTTATTTTTAAAATAGTACAATATAATGCTAGCTAAAAAAGGATAACCATCAATATGTACTATATAATGTCAGTTTTATATGAATATAAATTGCAACAAAAATATCTTGAAGAAAATATCCAAAATATTAATATGCCTAATATTTTTCTCATTTGGTATTATAAGTATTTTTCAGATTTTGTTTAGAATGAACATGAATTACTTCAATAATCAGAATAAAGCACCCTAAGTATTATTTTAAAAACCAAAGCCGTGCTTGGGTCTGCGACCTCTGCATTTCAGTTTTCGTCACTAGATAATTGGTGGTCAGCATGGAGACCTTATCCCTTGGTGGCGAAAGCAAGATTGTGGATCATATTGTTGTGAATTACTTCAAGGTTAGGATCTTGAATTTTAAATCTCTGATTCCTCTTTATTTTTCATAAACACGCTTATGTCCTATTCTCTTTAAGAATTATTATTTGCCTACTCTGCATCATGCTCTCTGAAGATATAAATATAAATAAGGCAGAACCCTCATGACAAAATAACAACAACAACAAAAAATTAAGAGTAAATAAGCCAATTTGTGTTCCAGATACTAAAGCTATACCACAAAGAATGTTATCATCTCACTTATTTTCTCTTTGTAGATAGTATAGAAGAAAATAATGAAACTCATAGATAAAAATTTATGATATGAAACAACTACGTATTTATTTCTAAGGTGAATTATTAATGATAGATAGTAAAGGCACAAGATCCAGACAAATAACTTTCTCTCTTCCTTTACCATATATGTTAAGAAATATGAGGATTCCTTGTCTTTTACATGAATATATTCAGTATAGAGGTATATATTCAATATAGAGGTACTGCTATCTTGCCAAAATCACACAGTACACAGTAATCACACAGTGAGTACACAAAATCACACAGTACATAGTAGCTATTTTGGGATTTGAGCAAAAGATCACCTTTTTTCCCTTGTCTTCAATTAGTGTTCATATAGGCTTAAAATTTTAATTGTTCAGCTGATTTAGATATTCTTCTCATATAATATATTTGATAGGAAACTTCTCTTTTCAAGTATGTTGGAATAATTGGTATTAGACCTTCATTCCCTCCTAAAAGAACCAAAAAGCAGGCTAAATACGCAAAAGGAACTTTTTGAAGGCATTGGAGGGAAACTGAGACATCCAAGGTGCCAGTGATGGTCAAAGTCATGATAACTGCTTTCTCAGCAGTTTTTTTCCTTATTAGATTTGGGGATTCCCATCCTTTAGCATAGAAAGAAAGCAATAACCTGTAACTTGTAGCAATCTCACTGGGCTTGGAGAGCAGAAACTAGAGTACAGGATTCCGAGATAGCCAGAATCCAGAGATCTTAGACGCCAAAGAAAAAGGAACCAGAGGAGAAGTGAACACAATGTTCGGCTCATAACTTCATTTTGAATAATCTGCTCACTTCTAAGTTCATATATGAGGATCAGACTCTAAGAAACCAAGCAGAATGCTTAGGAAACAAAAAATGGATTTCAGGGCAAGCAAGGAGAGCCGTAGTTAATAGCCCAGACTTTCCATGGAGACTTCTGAAAGAGCTTTCCTTGGGAATAAAGCAAAAAAGAAATATACCAGCCCAAAACTTATCCAAGGTAATTTTTTCTTTACCTATCTTCCAGAAAAACATTCATATCCTCTCTGTAGGAAGATAACATTGCACAGATTATCTTCTGTGTTTTAAACTTATTGTCTAGCTTCTGTTGAAAAATTGCCAGGCATGCCCATGCAATATGACCAGGTGACAAAGCAAAACCAAAAGATTCAGTTATTAGAAATTTCAAACAGACTTTAAGTATGACTAATATGATCAATAAAATAGATGAAAATATTGATAATGTTACCAAATAATTAGAATCTATTAAAAAAATCCACATTGAAGCACAAAGGAAACATCTATGGAAAATATTAAAAATAGTAAAAGACATTAAGGATTTGGTGAAGAGATCTAATAATTGTGTAATTGTAATCCCAAAGAGGAAGAAGATAGAGAATGTGGCAGAAGCACTGTTTGAAGAGATACTGGCTGTACATTTTTCCAAATTAATGAAAGACATCAAGCCAGAGACATGAAAAGCCCTATGAATCCTAAATGTAATAATTCGCACCTAGGTACATCCTAGTAAAACTGGTGGAAATCAAAGACCAACAAAACAAAACAAAACAAAACAAAATAAGGCAATAAACCTTAAAACAGCCATTGATGGTAGAGGTGGTTGTGGGGAAGCAATGCATTACTTTCAGTGGAGCAACAATAAGTCTTCTAGTTGACAGACAGGTCAGCAGAAACAGCGGAGACAATGCTTTCTTGATATCTTTTAAAGTGCTGAAAGGAAATATTGGTAAATTTAAAAATTTATACCCAGTGAAAATAGGGTTAAAGGTGAAGGCAAAATAAAGATAGTTTCAGACAAACAAGATCATATACTGGACTAGATAGCAAGTTCAACCAATATGTAGGGATTGAAATCATACATCAGACATGCATACTGTCCATAGAATTTTATAACAAAATTCTATAACTAAAATTTAAAAATTTGGAAATTGAATAATGCATGTTTAAATAATTCCTTGGTCAAAGAATAAACTATAATATAATGTATAAGATATTCTGAACTGAATAAGAACCAAGAACATATCAGAACATATACATAGAAAGGAATATTTAGAGGGAAATTTATATTTTAAATATATATAAAAGAAAGAAGAAGGATCAAAAATCAATGGTGTAAGCATGTTTCTCAAGGAAGCTAGAAAAAGAGCAGCAAATTAAATGCAAAGAATTTAGATAGAAATAATAAAGTTGAAAACAATAAAACAAAGTACATTTAGAATATCAAGAAAGCCAAGAATTCATTCTTTGAAAGGATTCATAAAATTGATAGATAAACCCATTACAGAACAGGTAAAAAAGATAAGAGAAAAATACCATAAAGAAAAGATCCTACAAGCATTGAAGGAAAATAAGGTTAAAATTTTGAATAAAATGGACATATTTATTGAAAAACAGCACTTAGGACAACTGACACTAGGAGAAATAGAAAAATCTGAATAGTCATATCTATTAATGAAATAAAATTCATAGAAGAAAACTTTTTCACAGAAAAAAAAAACTTCAGACCCAGAATACATCAATGAATTCTTCCAAATATATAAAAAATATTATCAATTTTACATAAAAATTTATAAAGGATGGACTCGAAGAAAGGACACTGCCAACACTTGTTTTTATTAGGCCAGTATATCCCTGATATCAAAACCCAATGCTGATCTTATGAGGAAGGTAAATTGCAAGCCAATTTCTCTCCAACAGGATATAAGTGCACTGCTAGAAGTGAAAAATTCCTATTGACCAGTTTAGCATATCACACGGTTTAGGGATTGATCGAAAGAGACCATGTTTATCTACTATGAAGTCCTCATTTATTTAACCAAACTTGTTATACTTTAGAGAAGGAAAATGCCTACCTAGAGCAAGTCTAAATATAGTTCCTTTTAGAGTAGATATTCCTTGGCTTCCTCATTCCCTATTGGGTAAGCAGTTGTCAGTGACATTCTCACCACATGCAGTGCCAGCCAACGTGGAATTGTATGACACCACTTTGCCACTGCCCCTTTATATTCAGGGCTTTCATCGTCACCCTCAAAGAAAGGATATACCTTAATGATGTGAAGTGCTTATGGAAATACTACAGATTTGGGGCTCTTCTGCTTCTTAAGCAAACTCAGAAAAAGAAAGACCATATTTGTTCTGATTCTGGGAAAGATGGCAGAATTATTGCCAATACATCTTTGAACATATCTCTCCCCCCATCAGAGTTTTAAAATAATTAATTTACAATCATTTTTATATAGCACCAGTCTTCTGTGTGAAATGCAAACTGAAACTGCTACTAGGGAGCTTATCAGTTATCCCTAGTTCTTAGCAATTAAGAGTCAGAGAAAAGAGATTCTATGTTTTAATTAAATTATCTTTTTGTAGATATTGTTTCCTGTATTGGTCCACCATTGCCTTTTTTCCCCTGACTGAAATTATCTTGAATGTCAGATGTAACAATTTTAGTGATGAAAGAGGATTTTTGTTCCTGTTGAATTTTGGGGATTTCTTCGTATTTTTCTTATTGTACTTAAAAAATAAAATTCTGTTTGCTCACGTGATGGTCGCAATTCTCACTGGACAAATCTTAAGCCATATGTGCATGATGGATAATAATGCTAATGGCTATCTGTCTAATCTACCATAGTTTATGTTTCTAGCAGAACTTTAGAAGTAAGCAGCAGCTAACTAGTCATTGAAGGATAAATCAGGAAAGATAAGATAGTGGTGTTTTGGAGCTATCAGAGGTATTTAGAGTAGTTTTTATTTCATTTTTAATATTTTTTTTAAGCAAACCATTGAATATTAGAGTGTGGCACAACAGGGCATATGCATCTTTAATTTTAATAGACTAAGAAACAAGATTAAGTAATGAATGAATCATTGTACTGTGAAATTAGTGGGGATCCTTTTCTTTTTCATAAAGAGCAAAAGGTAATGATACATAAGAGTCTTGATGGTATGAATCTGAACTGGGAGGATAATTTGATGAAATGTGAAGACTATCTGCAGTGCAGTTTCTAGTCCAGAGAATTTGAATAAGTGTTAGGAAATATGAATTTGTTCCTGCTTCATCTAACTAGATTTGGTGCAATGGGGAGAGAAGATAGGGAGAAAAAGTCTCCGGTGCTTAATAAGGCAATAATTCATGCTGAATGGCTATAAGCAGTCATTCAATGAAAAATTGATTTTTATAGTGCCCTAGACTTGGTAACTTTTGAAGATTTGTGTGCTTATTGTGCAAGTACCATAAAGAAAATATACAGTTCTCATTAAAGTGTGAGTACATTTTTTTCTATGCTTGATATATATTTATTAAAAATTTAAGCATTTTTCAATTGCAATTTTAGATGCCTTTACTAGGTTTCTAAGAAGAGTGTAATGTAAGTAAAGAGAAATAACAAGGTTCTAGAGTCCACTGATTTCTGTTAGTCAAGATTGGGGCTTATATGTAAACTGGTTAATTTCCATCCTTAGCAGGAGAGGTTTGGCATAGTTTAGTTTACATTGTAAATCAAAACATCCTTTAGCAGTTCTAAAGGTTACAAAGTCAAGTTACTCATCATAAAATTAGACTATTTTTTCAAATATATTTAAAAAGGGATTTTATTTAAAAAGATACTTAGATTACATAAATGTTACATAAAAGACATAGGGATTCCCATATGCTCCACTCCCTACCCCTCCCACACTTTCCCACATTAACAACATCCTTCATTAGTGTGGTACATTTGTTGCAATTGATGAACACATATTGGAACATTGCCACTAAGTGTGGATTATAGTTTACATTTTAGTTTACTCTCTCCCACACAATTTTGTAAGTTATGATAAGACATATAAAGCCTGTACCTGTCATTGCAACTCCATTCAGGACAATTCCTATGTCCTGAAAATGCCCTCATATTACACCTATTTTTCCCTCTCCCTCCCCTCAGAACCTCCAGTGGCCACTGCCTCCACATCAATGATAAAAGTTCCTCCACTGCTAGAATAACAATAAGTCTATAGAATAACAGTAACTCTAGAGTTTTACTTGGTTTCCAATCTGGATGCTTTTTATATCTTTTTCTTGCTTAACTGCTCTGGCTAGAACTTCCAATATAATGTTGAATAACAGTGGTGATAGTGGGCATCCTGGTCTTTTTCCAGATCTTAGAGGGAAAGCTTTCAGTCCTTCATCAATTGAATTAGCTATGGGTTTTTCATATATATATATGCCCTATCATGTTGAGGAAATTTCTATCTATTCCTATTTTTCTAAATGTTTTTTTTAATCAAGAAAAGAGGCTGGATTCTGTCAACTGCCTTTTTTGCATTAGTCAAGATGATCATGTTTTTTTTTTTTTACTTTTTTCTGTTAATGTGGTGCTTTACATTAATTGATTTTCTTATGTTGAACAACCTTTGCATACCTGGGATAAAACCCACCTGATCATACTGTATAGTTTTTTTAATATGCTGTTGGATTCAATTTGCTAGTATTTTGTTCAGGATTTTTGCATCTATAGTCATAAGAGAAATTGGTCAGTAATTTTCTTGTAGTATCTTTTTTTTTTTTTATTTTAAGATTTTATTTATTTATTCATTTATCCCCCCCATGCTGCTTGTGCTCGCTGGGTCAGCTAACCACGCCATGCGGGTGGGCTTGCCATCACCAGGAGGCCCCGGGAACCGAACCCGGGGCCTCCCATATGGTAAACGGGAGCCCTACTGATTGAGCCACAGCCGCTTCCCTGTACTATCTTTTTAAGCTTAGGTATTAAGGTGATGTTGACCTCATAGAATGATTTAGGTAGTGTTCTGTCCTCTTAATTTTTTGGAAGGGTTTGTGCAAGATTGGTATTAATTATTCTTGGAATGTTTGGTTTAATTCATCTGTGAAGCCACTGGTCCTGAGCTTTTTCTTTGTTGGGAGGTTTTTGATGACTGATTCAGTCTCTTTTCTTGTCATTGGTTTGTAAGATCTTCTATTTCTTCTAGGCTTCATCCCTGTTTTCCTCCAGCGTCACATGACAAGTAACTTGAACTTGTTTTCCACATGTATTTTAACTTTATTTGCCACCTGTCAAGTTGTTAGGTTTGGATTTTACTATGTATTCATAGACCAGTGGAGAGCCAGCTTTTCTTTACTGCTGACAAAAATATTTTCAGAATTGGATGTCTTTAATATCTTTATGTACACTTAATTCTTGGCCTTTTGTTAAGATGTTAAGGTTGGTTTTTCATCTTCCAAAGCACTGAATAGTCAGATGTTCCATTAATGAATTTTATATCAGTTGTATATTCTTGATTGGGTACTTGTAAGTAGGGCTAGGTCAACTCTTCTGCCTATAATACTCAAAGAATTAAGGCAATGGAAGGAATGTAGAAGAAACCTAGTTTTTACAGCCAGTTCCATGTAAAATTGCTTTAAATGATAATGTGTTCAGATTTTTGTTTTTTATTTTTTTTTTGAGATACCAGGGTTGGGATTGAACCCGGGACCTCGTGTATGGAAACTGGTGCTCAACCATCAAGCTATATCTGCTCCCCTGAGTTGGTTTTTTCATTTGTTTTCTAGACTATTTTTTGAGTATGTTGTAAATCAAACTGGAACCCACTGCACTAATTCTACATGGTAGCATAGTGTTGATTGTTAGAATTTGTCACAAAATCTGTAAGAATAAAACAAAACACACCTTTAGTAGGTATAATGCCTTGAACTTACATTTTAATGATAGAGAAGTTTGAGTACCTATAAATTAATCTGCTTTGAAATTCCCCTAAATTGTGAGGATTTTTAAATATTGCTTTAAAAAAAGCTTTCTTTTAAAAGTTGAATCACTATTTGCCTTAAGGCTGTACTCCCAAAAATATAAAATGCTGTTTTAAAGAGATAAGCTTCCTTTCTACTCATTATGTAATACATTCTCTTTTGGTAAACCTAAAGGCCTTTAGAATTCTATACATTAAAATTGCAGGTTTTCTAATTTATATTTAAATCTGAAAATACCAAAGAAGTATTACTTTGAAGCTTGGTATCCATCCATCTATAGATCTTTAAAAAAAAAACAACAAAAAACAACATTTGCTGTCCACTTTGTACTTAGCATTGTGCTAAGCCCTGAGATACTACGAAGAATAACAATTATTTTCCAACTTTCAAACTCACACCATCCAGTACAGTAATTATGACAATAATTTGAAAAGGGAGATTGAGGAGGTGGATTTTTAAAAAGCCAGACATGGATAGATGATTTTTTAGTAAAGGCTTGGGGAAGATGAAATAATGGGCTTTCTGTGTATTAGTGAAGAGGAGTTGAGTAGATAAAAGGAGCTGAAGAAGGTAGGTAGAATATCCTGCTAGCAGCTGTTGTGTTCTGATACAGAGTTTTATGGGCAGAACATAATCCTATTTATTAGGGAGGGTGGTGAAGTAATAACTTTGGTTATGTATTGCAATTGTTTTTTTACTATACTGGGCCAAGTAAATTAATACAATTAATACAATTAACCTCCCTAAAATATTTTCTGTCCCAAAATATTTTCTACCAAAGAAGATGCCAGTGGATGAAACAAACATAAAAAAAGACCACAGCACTAAATGTGATGTGTGCAATACTGGAAGTATGTACAAGATGATGGGAAGAGCAAGCACCATACTTTTGGTGAATTCAGGAGAAGGATTGGGAAAAGTTATACATAGGAGGCAAAGTGGCATAAACAAAGGCAATATGATACTTAGAGGGAAATGTCCAGACTTTAAGTATTTTTAAGCCTTTTATTATGTATAACTTCAAACACATGCTAAAGTATTTCAAAGAGTATAGTGAAACACTGTGTACCTGTCCCTCAGCTTCAGTAATCCACCAACTCCCTCCCTGCCTTTATTATTTTAAAGCAAACCCCAGGCATGATGTTTCATGTGTACATATTTCTATCTGTAGCCGTAAAATGTAAGTTGTCTTTGAAAAAAAAAAGACACATAAAAACTGTAGCCATCATACCCTTATCACACTTAAAAATTTGGAAATAGTTCCTTAATATTAAATATTCAGCCAGTGTTCCGATTTCCACAATTGTCTCATAAATTCTTTGTTTCCTTTTTATAAACAGGATCCTAAGCAAGGTTCACATGCATTTGGTTTTGTCTTTAAGTCTATTTTTAAATACATAGTTTGTCTCGCTCTCTTTCTCATTGTAATTTATTTGCTGAAGAAGCCAGGTTAGTTGTCTTGTAGAGTTTCTCACGTGATGGATTTTGCTGACTTCTCTGTGCCCGAGATTTCATGCAAACTGGTAGTCAGACCTTTCTAGACATTTTAAAGATCTAGGAAAAAATAAAAGAGAATGGAAAACAACTGGATTAGCCAAGATGGGAAGTGTGTCCTTCCTTCTCTCAATTATTCTTTAAATCCAACAAATACTGATTAAAACTTTGCTAGGTTCAGTGACTATGAAAATTGGCCTAGGCCTTTTACACATCAGTAAAATTAATGTGCTATTTTCAAGCACTTATAATAGTTCTCTGTTATATAGGAGCCACACTAGCCAGCTTGTTCAAGACTCCCTGGGACAATTTTCACTATAGTATCCTGACCCTAACACAGGCAGACAGAGCAGCTGTCTGGTGGGAAACAGCTTTTCCTGACTAAAAGTCATCAGTGCATATAATCTCTTCAGGCATAGGGAATGGATTGTGGTTAATGAAATGGCACAGTTGGTCTTGTGGAAGCCATACAGAAGAGCAGGAACCTGAAGTAATCTGCTAGGAGATCAAGGGGAAAATCCAGCTCAAGAAAGATTAGTGGACTAATTTAAAGAATATGATTATGTTGTTGAGAAAATAGCAATAAGACTTGTGTTTGTGCTGTAAAATGAGTATATACAAGTTTATGTCTATAGACATACATACATACATATTTATATCTGTATTGTTTTTTGCTTTGAGAGAAAAACTATATAGCATTGAGTAAGTATTTTGAATGCTTAGTGGAAAAACAAAGCACAGAAAATAACAAAACCCTCCTTCTCGTTAGTTGGCTTTGTTTCCTGTTTCACATGCAAAGCCAGCTCAGTGGCAGAGCCAATTAAAGCAAAGATCTGTCAGGCTCACTCCCAAGGACTCAGTTGGAAGTTTGGCCCAGGTTTGTATTGTCAAGTTGAGTGGTTTGTTACATGATCTTAAAGGTAATAGCAGGTAATCTACTCTTTAATGCCAGGAAGTTCATTTGCCTATAGTGCAAAGGGAGTAGCAGCTGAGCAGGGTTTATTGGTGGGCCCCCTTGACTGACTGCCTAGGGATGAGAGCATGTCCTGTGTTTTGAAGATGATTGGGAAAATAAGGAATTATTTGAAACTTTGATGAGAGGGCTTATTTGAAAATTCAAAACAGAAAGCATGCACCTAATAGAATTATATCTACACCTTTATCAAACTGCAATATAATCTTAAACTCATAAAGAGATTGATGATATTCTCTGTTTGGTTTTCATGTTACAGATGAGATTTTAAGTTTTTTTGAAAGTCATTATGTGGTAAGGGCAGGTGTGACAAAATCAAATAAAACAAAGTACTGAAAATGAAATAAAAATAAAATGAAAAGTAAAATAAAATTCTGCTAATGTTTGGCTTTACGATGCAATTCACATTCACTGGTGAACTGCCAATGTACTTCACAGGATATGGGAGTAGCTCCAAATTACTGTTTGGATGGTTGAATAGAAAATTGACTAGTCATATGTAACATATATATCCCAAAAGAAAGGGAATCTTGAACAGAGTGGTGAGCCCCTGTTTTTTCAGAGACATGTTGTAGATGGGTCAAAAATCTATTTAGCATTTTATTTTATTAATTTAATTATAATAGTTAGTTCAAAGTACATACCTAAAATTTATTTAGATATATTTCTATTTTCTGCTCTCACATTTTATGAAGAACTGATTTTTTACATTTATCTTTAACATCACTGTTTAAAAAATTTTTTTAATTGTTTGTTTATTTTCATCATTAGAACATAGGCTGTGGATCCAGTCTGTCTAGATTCATATTTCAGCTCCATCACTTACAACATTTGTGACCTTGAGCTAGTTAACTTATCTGTGTTTTAATTTTTCCTCTGGGGTTAATAATATTAATAACCTCATAGTTTCTTTGAGAACTCAGTGTTTTATTCCATGTAAAGCATGTAGAACTATAAGTGTTTAATAAATAAATATAAGCATTTGATAATAACCCCCCACACACACACACACTTACATATATACCCACACACAATATTCAGTACTTGCAAGTGTGAGATCATACTCCTAAAGGTAATTTCTGTAATGAGTAAAGATGGAAACAAATTTTTAGGTGACCTCAAAAAAAAAAAAAAAAAAAGCTCAAAACACAGAAATTAATGTGATTATCTCAGGTTGCTGGCAGAAGACTCTGGGTTCTGGGCATCTAGGTTCTTGGTTGATGTCACATAGAAGAATTTGAGGACACACCATAGGGTAGGCAAGGGAGTAAAGAGTTTATTAAGAGACAAGAAAACAAGAAAAGTCCGCAATCTGAGACATAGATGCAGGCATGCTGCAGGGTGAGAGTCGTGTGTGTGTGGGTCCCAGGTTAGGCCTTTTAAAACCTTTACTCCTCCCTCTTCATAATGTTGGGTAGGAGCCCCAACTGTTTGCTGTTCTTATTGGTAACCCCACCTGTTAGCTCTCAGGGGCCAATGGTAAGGCCTTTTGAAGGTATGGAGGGCTTCCCCTTGACCCCAAGCAGAATTCTCGTTCCAAATGACCAGGGTCATGACCAGGGTCTCATGAGATCTTTCCAGCCTTATTTTTGGTGGTGGCCTTTTCCTCAGGGGGTTTACAGGTGGGGTTTCTCGGCCACGTGTCTCACGGCCATGTTTTCTGCCAGGTCTGGGCCACCTTCCCTCTTTCACTATACTAACCTGATAGGTCTTTTTTTAAGTGGTATTTTGTATCAAGTAAGAACTGCCATCTACTGAAATGTTTTTTGAAACAACTTTATTAAGATATAATGCACGTACCATAAGTTTTACACTTTTAGGGTATATGATTCAAGTGGGTTTTAGTAATTCAAAGTGCAATTATTACCACGCTTTAATTACAGAACATTTTCATCCTCAGCAAAAGAAACTCTATCATTTGTCAGTGATTTTGCATTTCTTTCTACCCCAGCAGCGCTGGCAAACACTAATCTACTTTCTGTTTCTCTATTTTCCATAACTATGTTTGACTGAAAGTATTGGTTTCTAACTTCTTAATACATTTTAACATCCTGAATGTTTGATAAATTTCTGATGTTGAAACAAATACCACAGGGGTACCTTTTTCCCCTCCAGTGAGGATTTTTATTTTTTAATTGAAGGAGGTATAAAAGGCTTTGGAATTGCATTCTTGATAAAGGTGAGTAGAAGGGAATTTAGTTTCTAAAATAGGAAAAGAATATTAATATTAAACTCTTTTCAAGTGTAGCAGGAAGTCCTCTTTGTTCCTTCTTCCCTCCCTCCCCCCCTCCCTTCCTTCTATAAAAAGATATGTTATAATAACAAGAATGGTATAGATCCACCTATTTTAAATTTTAATTAACAACTTTACCTACTGTGGCAGTTTGAATTCCAAAAATATAATTGAATCATGCCTGTAAACTGATCTGTTAATCTGGGCATGATTAGGTTAGGATTAGGGCGTTGAGCCCCACCCCTTGGTGGGTGGGGAATCGAATATAAAAGGCAAGGCAAAGGACAGTTGAAGCAGTCTTTTGAGAAGCAGTTTTGATGTTGGAAAGAAGGCCCCAGGAGAAGAGAAGCAAGCCATTTGCCTGATCGTCTACAGCTTGAACTTGTGGAGGAACCAGAGGAGCTAAGCCCGGAGAGAAACGCAGCCCTGGGAAGAGAGGAACCCAGAAGCCTGAACCCTGGCAAACGCCGGCAGCTGTCTTGCTCCAACACGTGGCAATGAACATTGGTGAGAGAAGAAACAACGCTTTATGGCCTGGTATCTGTGGACTTCTACCCCAAATAAATACCCTTTATAAAGACCAACCCATTTTTGGTATTTCACATTAGCACCCCTTTGGCTGACTAATACACCTACCTTAACAATTACATTTATCTATGGTTATATCACTGTAGCAGTTTTGCATTGTTTTTGAATTCCAAAAATAGATATTGGATTATGTTTGTAAACTGGTCTGTACCTAGGCGTGATTAAAGTATGATTAGGACTTTGGGCCACATCAGTAGTGTGTTGAGTCCCCTCCCCTTGGTGGGCAGGGACTCACAGAGAAAAGACATGGCAAAGAACAGAGTTGGGAGTTTTTGAGTTGGAGCCTGGGAAGTGAACACACAGGAGAAGAACACAGAGGAATAAAGATGGCTCCATAGACAAGGCAGAAGCCCCAGGGAGAGAGACAGAGCCATTTGCCTGATAGTCTACAGCTGACCTTGTGGAGAGAGCACAGTGGCTGAGCCCAGAGGAAAATGGAGCCCTGGGAAGAGAGCAGCCCAAGAACCTGAATTCTTGGCAGATGTCGGCAGCCATCTTGCCCTAACACATGGCAATAGACTTTGGTGAGGGAAGTAACTTAGGCTTTATGGCCTGGTAACTGTAAGCTTCTACCCCAAATAAATACCCTTTATAAAGGTGAACAGATTTCTGGTATTTTGCATCAGCACCCTTTTGTTTGACTAATATAATCACATTATAACATTTTTCACTTTTATCCTCTAATCCTCTGATTTTTTTTTTTCTTCTTTAGAAAAATGAAATGTTTTTTTTTTTTTTTTATTCCTTTAATATCTCCTAGTAAGTCAGGGTGTCTATTTCCTGGGCTTCAAACATTTTAGTGGCTCTTCTGAATGGGATTTGAGTGATGAAAGAGCCTGCATGCCCAGAGAGCAGCTACCATTTCCATTTGCCTTAACAGCACATTTCCCAAAGTCAGTCTTTGGAACAATGTTTTCTTTTCATTTTAATTTTTTCAATTGTCCTTGAGTTTTATACACTTTTTTCTTCCTTCCCTCCAGTTTTTAACAAAATCATGCTCCTTAAGATGTGGCTCTTGAGCGAAAGAATTCCTTAATATTGCTTTATTGTTTGTGATGACCAGGTCCAGCATTCACCCAGATGCTCAGTAGGCACCCTGAACCTAATGACTCATCCAGAGACCCACCATTCCTATAGCCTCTTATCATTTCTCAATTAGTGGTTTTAGACATTCAGTTTATTCATACCTCTATCCTTTTAGGATTTAAGATTAAAGCTTATCATGTCTTGTTTATAATTAGATTGAGTCATCCAAAAAAGTCAGTCCCATGTTAACTCAACTCAGTGTGCCATTTTGTGCTGCTTGTGACGTATCCCGGATCTGTTTTTTTTTTTTTCCTTCCCTTTACTTTTGATAAAGACTTTACTAAAATCAACGTATATTATTAAAATTTTATAATTTGAAAGAAAAAATGGATAACCTCAATTTAAAACAGATTTTGCTAATGGGTTAAAAAATTATAATAGGGGATCAGTGTAGGTAATCTCATTTATATCCATGGTTTAATTGCCATTTACATCCTGTGGTGCTCAAAGGTATGTCTCTAACAGATCTCTCCTTTGAATTCCTAGCATCTGTATTTGGGTACATTAAAGGCATCCCAAATGCAAGAAAGAGAAAAGCTGATTTTCTCCCCAAATTTAATTCTCTTTTAGTATTTACTTGTAATGAATGGTACCACTATCCACCCAGAGACACAAGTCAGAGATCTAGAATTCATTTTTTAAAATTATTTTTATTTTTTAGGAGGTACTGGGGATTAAACCCAGAACTTTGTACATGGGAAGCAGGCACTCAACCACTGAGCCAAATCCGCTCCCCAATGAGAGCTGGCCTCTTCGTTTGTTTTGTTTGTCTCTTTATTACGAGGAGGTACTGGTAATCAAACCCAGGACCTCCTACATGGGAAGCAGATGCTTAACCACTTGAGCTATATCCGCTCCCTAGGATTCATTTCTGACAGATTCTCTTTTGAACTTCCATTATGTGGTCCATAAGGAAGAATTGTTGAATTTACCTTCTAAAAATGCTCATTACTCTGAACTTCTTAGTATCTCCACATCTACCAAGACCTACCCAAACCACAGTTGTAGCCTTCTGTTTGGTCTCTTAGCATTCATCCTTCCACCAATCAATTCTAAAAGAGCCAGTTATTTATGTATGTAGAACATTGTTTTCTTTCAAAAAGGTAATGAATGTATAAAGATAAAATTCAAAAGGCATACCAGTTTTTATAGTGAAAAGTAAGTCTCCTTCCCACATCTGTCCTCCAGCCTTTCATTTCCTCTGTTTAGAGATATTATGTATTTATATCAGCAAAACCAAACCTGATCATTACTCTTTGCTTAAAACCTTTAGTCATTTCTTACTGGATGAAGAGCCAAGTCCTTAAATTGGCCTTGTAGGCCTTGCTTGTTTAGGCTCCTGAGTATATTTCTTTGGCTGTATTTCTCAGCACTTTCTTTTAGACTCTCTGCTCCAGTCACACCCTCAATCCCTTCTTTTAATTGTTGATCCTGCCTTGCTTTTCCAAACTCTTTCACATGCTATGCACATCCTCTTTCTCTTCACTTAGGCATATCCTACCTGCTCACCTTTAATATCCCAAGTTAAACATCACTTTTTCAGGGGAGTCCTCACTGAACCCTCAGTCCAGATCAGGCCTTTCTGAGACAGGATCACATATTTTACCTTCATCGCATTTACCATACTCTGTGTTTATATATTTAGTGAGAGTTTGATTAATATAATGTCTTGTTTTGTAAGGCTATATATTCTTTTAGGGCTTGTCCTTTGCTCAACATTGTTTGCCCAGTGTTGGTACATAAGTAGTCAATAAATATTTATTGAATACCTGCTTGGGTAGGCCAGCTTACCTTTGGGAAGACCTCTTTGAAAGTAATCCACTCAATTGTTTCTTCCTGCCTGCTGCTTCCTGAAGCAACCCTCAAATAAGCAGCATTAAGTTTTTTTGATAGTAAGAAATGAAAAAATGAAGTGAAAACTATGGGAGCACAAGGAAAAGCAAGCTTCTGGGGCTTCTAGGATCGGACTGGTTGCATTTCAGCTATTCTAGCAGTCAGCATTGTGATAAATCTTTCTATGGAAGTTGTGCTTTCTCCCTTAACAAACCTATCCAGCCCTTGGCCTATGTGGCTTTCCAACTCCAAGATCTATGAGGGCAAAATTGTGTCTTGTTCACTGCTTTATCCCCAATACTTACTATAGTGTCTGGCAAATAGACGTTACAGAAATATTTACTGACTTGAAATTTGAATCGAATGTGGCTGCATTGTATATTGACTTGGAAGTATTCCAGGAAAAGGAATATGTAGTTTTTTAAAGAGAAGTTGGCACGTTATGTCACTAATGGTGAATAATGGGATACATAAAGAAGTATCATATGTGCCACACCTTTTGGCTCTGCTTTTCTCTAGTCAATATAGTGGGCTTCATAACATGGATTTGCCTTGCACAGTAACATTGTCTTCTTATCAAACAAGTTTGCAGTGTATTTACTGTCACACTAAAGTGGAAATAATAATTATTTTTAAAGTTATCCAAAGAAGGGCAGGATAGGGAATGATTAAAGAAAGCTATTTTACAGCTTTGGTTAGATCATGAGTTTGTGCATCAGGGTAGTTTTGAATATATGGTATCTCTCTAAGGAAAAAAGAGATTACCATGGTTATCATTTAAAATGAGAATAGGATAGATATCCTTAGTCTCCTAATGGCCTGATAAAAGGATCAGACCTTAGGTGTGGTTTAAATTTACTTTCTGTGCCATTCTATTGTGAGAGCTGTCTTCATTAATAGTATTATTACTTCTCTTGCATTCAGTAAGAAATGTCTGAAAGAATGTTTTCCTTTGAAATCAGTGAAAGAGAAATTTGAAAGCAAAGGAAAGTACATTTCTAAGAAATAAATAATTGTAAAATGACCTAAAGTGAGTTTTTAAAATGAAGATGGGATAGAACATTTCTACTTTCAGTAAAAAAAAAAAAAATCCAACCTGTATTAGCTTTTAAGAAGAACCATCTTCAAGGGACTTTTAGGGTAACTCACTGTGTCATGGAGTTATTCCTGGAATTTTGACATGAGTGTTGATGCTGCATGGTTTGAAATCATGGGCATTTCCTCAACTTGTTTAGCATGGGGCACAGGAGACCTCAACCTATATAAGAAAGGTAAGGCATTCTTAGTAATAGTGTCTTAATTATGTCATCTACCATCTCTTTTTGAAATCAATTGCTTATTTCTCATTTGTATAATAAAATGACAGTTTCCATTAATTAACATCTTTTTTAATGGCGTGCTGTTTTTTCCCACTATATCCGCAAACACCTGTCTTTTTTTTTTTTTTTTTTACTCAAAACAAACGCAAAACATCAAATAGTGTGTGCACAAAAGTTAGGTTTACTTAACAGTGGCTGAAGAGATATAAACCTTGAAAATATATACTTCTCTTAAACTTACAAAAAAAAAATGCACTGCTCTTCAGTGTAGGCAGCAGGGCAGGACGGGCTATGTTCACATGCTATCTGTCCATAACAACAAAGATATCACAATCTAAAAATAAAATTGGAAATGATAAATTTCAATGACAAATAACATTAAAAGTTTTAGGGCTGGGAGACTTGTTCATCTATTGAGGGCACCTCTTCTATCTTCAGGTATAGCATAGTGTTGCATTTTAAGCTATTGAGGGAGAATGGCTTTATATTTTAAATTGCAAGCTAATAAGTGCTCTTTTTCTCATTAACACACATGACCTCTATGATTTATGCTCTCATGCACACTGACCCAGTTTCTCAGTTTCTATTAATGGTGTTGAGAACCTCTGTTTAACATGAATTATTTTCTAACTGAAGCCCCGTACATTTACAATAGATGTTAATTGTAGTGATCAGTTTGTTCTGCTCAGGAAGAAAACATATCAAAGTGAACCCTGTTTGTTATATCTTTTCTGATTTCCTCAACATGATGTATAAAATAATTCCATTTATAGGAATTATGCAGATAGCTTTGTCATGCTTCTGACAGTAGAGATAATACACGAGTTTCTTATTTCAAATAATTAGCTATTTGCAGTTCAAATAACAATTAGTAGAACTGGAATGAGAAAGGTAGATGAAAGATAACTCATAATTGGATTTCAATGGCAGTGTCCTATTTTATCATTTTCTTAAATTATAATGGATTAAATATTCTCATTTTATTTTGCCTTCCTTGACACAGATTGGTATGGAATTCAGATTTAACTCCAAATGTATAAAGTCCTTAGTAAAATACTAGAAAAGGATAAGTGCATTTCCTAAATTTGAATATGTAATTAATAGATAAAGTTAATTTTTAATTTTTAAAAGTAGTGAAGAAGAAAGTTGAGAGAATAGATTTTAACCAATTATGGCAGCCCAGGACAAGCTGATTCTATAGCTTTTTTTTTTTTTTTTTTTTTTTAAATCATTTGACATGAGTATTGAAGTATCATGTTACTGTAATTACCACAGAATATTTTTTATAGGCCTCATTTTAACAAAGATAGGAGGTAAGAATTTTGGCAGCTAACAAAATTACTCCATAATTGGGCAAATGAATAAAGTAAATTTTATAAAGTATAGAATTATAGAATACCAGAGCCAGAAAGCACTAGGGAGAGTATCCATTGGAGAGTAAGACAAAACCCAGAGAGATGCAGTGGTTTATCACATATATTTTGCCAGTTTATTTAGGAGCCATTTTATTCAGTTTTCTCTATTTCTTGTCTGTGTTTACCTCACTGTCCCTCTTAATTCATGTCTAATAAGAATATATTTATTAAATGAGGTGAAAGCCAAAGCAGTGAAATTCATCAAATAGAATAGATGGAAGTTTTGGAATATACATGCCGTGTGACTCCCTAGTGGTTGACAGCTGACATGTTAGTCAAGTTGGCTAAGGATTGTTTGTAGATCAAGGACTTGGAATGCCTGCATTCTCTAGTAAGGAGCTTATGCTCAAGAACATGGAAAGGAAAACTTAAAATATAAGGATATTTGCCATGCTTGAGTAGGTCTCCCTCAGTTTCCACATTTCTTGTATCAAGTCTGTTATAAGTTCTAAAACCTTGCACTCAAAGTGTAGTTCTTAAAACAAAAGCATTGGCATCATCTCGAGATTTGCTAGAAATAAAGACTTAATCATAATCTGTCATTTAGCAAGTTCCCTAGGTGAGTCATATGCATGTTAAAGTTTGAGAAACTTTGTCCTAAAATTTGGAGATAATGAGACATTAAATCCAGACCCTTCACTTGAAAAACTGAAGATGAAAATTTGGGCTTATTTTTTATCTGTTATTTTCCTCAACAACTAAAACTTATCTGTAATGGATAAATTCATCCATACCTACTTACTGTGGCGATGTTCTCATTTTGTAACTTTTGGCATTTGTTAATATCTTTTAATGTTTCAATATTGTACACAGGTATTAAAAATATATTTCTAGCTCCTGATTAAATATGGTCAAATGAATTCACATTTATCTTCTTGTATTGTCACCAAAATGGCAATAAGGAATTTAAAAAAGCATAAACTCAGTGATAATGAGAATGGAAAGGATACTCTAGTAGATGATAGATGTTTGTAGATTCATTGTTCTGTAGAGGTTTGGGAATAAATCATTGTATATATACAGAAAATTAAGCAAATTAAAAGAGAAAGAAAAAATATGGCAGTGATTATCTGTAGGGAATACAAACTTGTACAAGAAAAGAAATACAATCATAGTATATTATGTGGCCCATCTAAGGCTATTAATACATGATGATGTATATACTGAATATTGATTTAACAAAAAGTTGTGATATAATTATATTTCAAGGAAGGATTGGAAGGGAAAATGTAGAGGGGTATAAAGGAACTAAATTCTCATTTTTCTTGGTATAACTTTTAGTAAGTAAACTATATCTAATTTTCATATTAGTATTAGTAGTATAAATGTGAAATTATACTAAGGCTAATGCTAAAAGAAATAGCTGAGCAAATATTAGTTGCATCTCTTTTGCCATCTCCTAACCCCAACTAAGCGAAATTATTTAGATATTGACGCTTAATTTAGAGACCATCAAATTACCAAAGGTCTAAGTGCTAGTCTGGACCCTGCCACAAACTAGCCATGTATTTCTCAAATTTAAAAAGGCTTAATATTCCATGATTCTTATACTATTTCATTCAAATTCTGCACTGTCTCCTAGATATTTTCTTCTATTGTAAGCAGAGTAGGCAAAAAGAGACTATTTCCACCAAGTCTCTGATAGGTATTGAATTTCGCTTTGCTTTGCCATTCAGCCATTTATTCAAGTGGTTTTAGAATCACCTTTTCAGAGGAAGGATAGATAATTTTTCTTCTCAAGCAGCCCAATAAGCCTTAATCACTGAGAGATCAGCATGGAATTTTCATTAGCATGAATGAGGAGCAATAGGTTCTTTGGTTTAGGTATATGGAAATGTTTTCAATTCTCACACACTATGATATTTGTGAAAAGTTCAGATATTTCCAAAAGTGCAAAAAGACATCTGGGCAAAATAACTTGCTCCTTTTAACTTAATTAACCTAATTATATGTCTTAGCTTTCTCATAATTTGTTTTCCAAAGTTTTATTAGTAAGTTTGTTCATAGCAAATATATAATATTAAGTGAAGTATAGTGTTTTTTAAAAGGCACATGGCACTATTAATTTACATTTCATAACCCTGCTTTTGGAGCATGGAAGTAGAAAATACCTGGTATTGACTCACCTGGCCTCAGGCATATATGGTTTTGTCCTGAAGGTTATTAGGCAAGTCATTTCTACTTCATTTCATATCTGCCTTTGCTAACTAAACTTTTTACAGGGCAGTAGAAAGTAGATGATAATAGATACAAGCCAGCGTTCCATGAGGGCAAGTTAACAGTTCAAGTGAATAGAGGGCTTTGTGCTCTGAAGCCCTCCTGAGTCACAGTCTCTGTCACCCTCTCCTTCAATTCTATGTCTGTCATTTGTCCCTTCTTTCTCACCTTGCATTTTAGTCTCTTCTGCTTCACTCTTTTTGGGTTTGTTTGCTCTGTTTGTGTCTCCCTCTTTCTTTCTTTTTTGCTCCTTTTTTTCACTCCTGTTCTTTGGGCTCCAAGGAAAGAACCTATAGGAAATTGAATTGTAATTTTAGCTGTGGTTTAATGAATGAGACAATGAAAGACTAGGAGGTAACTATAGAAATAACATTAGAGTTTCAGTTTTTGAAGAAGCAGTGATACCAACAGCATAAGGCAATCTTGTCAGAAAAAGAATTATCCTAGTTCTTCTTTTTACTGGGTAATTGTGAGGGGTACCAACTTTCCAGCAGGTGAAATATATCTTAGCAGATAGTCTCTTGTTCTAGCTCAAAATAGAATTTTTATTTCAAAGGAAAATATAATTTTTCTTTTTTTCTCTTTGAGAAAATGGAAATCTATTGCTATTTTTATAAAGAGAATATGCACTATTTTATGTGTCTTCTGTTCCAAAAGAAGTACTTTCTAAATTGTGGAGATGATTAACTCACATATCAGGATCAGGTTAATTATTACTATTTAGAATTTTCCCAAAATATATCAGGAAGCCACTTAATTGATATGGCATTCCTTATCTCTCTTTCTTCCCTCATAGTTTTCCCTACCATAGAGAATTCTCTAAACTCTTGCATGGAAGATGTATTCTCTAAACTCTTCAGGGCCCATCTTTCTATCCCCTGAAGTTTCTAGCACTTTAGTTTCTTAATAATTACCTATTGAACTAAAATATGTCAACCTAGTCTAGTTTCAGGCCTTTGTTACAGTTTACCTGTTCATAAAATCATTTAGGTTTTTTTTTTTTTTTCCTCTGCAAATAGTGATACTGAGATTCCCAGAGCAGTAGGCGTATGTCTTAATTTAGCCCTTTTATTAACCTAGTTCCAAAATTTGTCCTGATTGTAGAATGTAAATAGGGCAAAGATAAAAATTCTAGGCTTGTTCCCTCTTTTATTGAAATACTCGATAGCAAATGGACACCTCATTCATTCATTCATTCATTCTTTCATTCATTCATCCTTACAATAACCAAATGGAACTTTAAAGAAAGAGATCATGTCAACTAACAAACATTGAATAACATGCTATTTTCTGCCTTACTTGTGGATTTTCATATATCATAATTTTGAATATTTTTCCTTCCTATATAATAGATGCAGGCAGATCTGACCTTAAATTATCTTACAAGTAAGTTATATCACTTGAAGGCAAACAAAGGCCAGCTATTCTAGGCAAGTAACCAAATATTTTTTTGTGATTGTTCAATGACAAAATAACTAACTAAACTTTTAGGTCTGAGAACCAAAAATGATTTCAGATGAATTGAAAAAAAAGTAGAAGTATATATTGATAGTAACTTATCTCTGATCTTATTCCCAGCTATGCTTCCACTTTCCTTACAGTGCTATTTTGATTTATTGTGAGTCATTTTGCATACATAAGTTTCACCTAACTTGGAGTAAGTGATGCCATTTGTTTGTTTGTGTATGGCTATTAAAATTTAAAATGGGTTAAGCAGTTATATAATAAACAATAAATTATATTTCTTGTGTAATAAAAAGTAGCTACCACAACTAAAAAGAAAGATACACTAATCCCTTCTTACTTTGTCCTGTGGCCCGGGGAGATAATGTAGAGCACGGAAGTGTCAGTGCTGGAGGAAGGCCAAGTCATTGGATGAAGTCAGTGCCTTCGGCTATTTTCTTTATGAGGCTGCCTCCCTAGTTGTTCTAGTGCTGAACAGACAAAAGGAGAGGAAAATCTTTAATGAAAGGGATCTTATTTCTTCTAGTAGAACAAAAGTATCAAGATTACTCTAGGCAATATGACATTATCCAATTCACTAAACATATCAAGGAAAGGAATGAATGAAATACCTTTTTTTCTCTAAAGTAGGTTTGTCAAAAGGAGTATTCCATCTGTAATTCCACTGATCTTTGAGGTACTGGGGGCCGGGGATTGAACCCAGGACCTCATATGTGGGAAGCTGGCATACAGTCACTGAGCTACACTGGCTTCCTTGAGTTGGTTGGTTTGTTTTGCATGCTATTTGTTTTTTTCAGGAGGCACTGGGGACTGAACCTAGGACATCCCATGTGGTAGGCAGGTGCTCAACCACTTGAGTAATATCTGCTCTCTCTACTGTCTCCCCCGCCCGCCCCCCCGGAGATGGCTCCCTCATCTCTTTGCTCATTCTTTTTTTTTTTTTTTTCCTTGACAAACAACTTTGTGGTGCAAATATTTTTAATTTTGAGGAGGTTCCATTTATCTATTTTTTTTCTTTCATTGTTTGTGCTTTGGGTGTAAAGTTCATGAAACCATTTCCTAATACAAGGTCTTGTAAATGCTTCCCTACATTATCTTCTAGGAACTTTATGGTCTTGGTGCTTATATTTATATCTTTGATCCATCCTGAGTTAATTTTTTTATAAGGTATGAGGTGGTATTCCTCTCTCATTCTTTTGGATATGGATATCCAGTTTTCCAAGCTCCATTTGTTGAAGATGTCATTCTCTCCTAGTTGAATGAGCTTGGTGGCCTTATCAAATATCCCCCTTATGTGGGATGCTCATTGTTTTCGCATGTTGTCTGCTTGTTGTTTTTTGCTTATTGTCTGTTTGTTTTTTCTTTGGGAGGCACCGGGAACTGAACCCAGGACCTCCCATGTCAGAGGCAGGTGCTCAGCTGCTTGAGCCATATCTGTTCCCTGCTTGTTTTTGCTAATTGATCACCGTATTTGCTCATTGTTTTTGCTCATTGTCTGCTCATTGTTTTTTGCTCATCTGTTTGGTTTTTCTTTAGGAGGCACTGGGAACTTAACCCAGGACTTCCCATGTGGGAGATAGGCGCTCAACTGCTAGAGCCACATCCTCTCCCCCTCCACTGTCTTTTGAGAGTGAGATTTTTAAAGTTCTTAACTCATTCATATTAAAGTTCTCACAAGAATTCAATGTTGATTTCTATTCTTTGGTAAAGCTGTTGATATACCACTAGGTTTTAAGAAACTGAACATCTTTTGACTCTGTGCCTTTATTTTACTTTATTTTTTTTTTTAAGAGTTATCTTCATTTATTTATCCCCTCCACCCCCCCCTTGCTGCCTGTGCTCACTGAGTCCACCCGCCGTGCATCTTTCTGTGTCTGCTTGTCTCCCTTTGTTGCATCATCTTGTTGCGCCAGTTCGCTCACCATGCCATGTGGGCCGGTTTGCCTTCACCAGGAGGCCCCGGGAATTGAACCCAGGGCCTCCCATATGGCAAACAGGAGCCCAACCAATTGAGCCACAGCCGCTTCCCTACTCTGTGCCTTTATCATTCAGCACACTGAAGTAGTAAATTAATATCTTTACCCCTCAAATCATTTTTTTTTCTCTGTCATTTACTCTGCTTCTTGACTTAGCAAGCTTGACTACATTTGCCTTTTCTTGCTTTAAGCAATATGGCCTGAAATAGAAAAAAAAAAAAAAAAAAAGATCTTCTTAAGTATATGAAGAAATATGCCAGTGTTTTTTATAAGTTTTCTTTTGCATAGTGGATAATTTTGATTCTGGCTTAATACCTTTTTTTGCCATGATTAGCAACTAAATAAACACTGATTAAAAAATTCTTTATGATTTTTCAGGCGTCTAAATGACTTTGCTAGCATGTTAATTAATACAAATTGAATACAGAATGAACCCTTCTTGAAAATTCATTGTACTTTTTTTAGTTTTAATTTTATTTTTAAAAATTTTAGAAAGATACTTAGATTATACAAATGTCACCTGAAAAACATAGGGGATTCCCATATGCCCCACACCCCACACCTCCCACATATTCCCATATCAACAACATCCTCTATTAGTGAGGCACATTCATTGCAATTGATGAACATATTTTGGAGCATCACCACCAAACATGGACTAAAGTCCACATTGTAGTTTACTCTCTCTCCCAATCAATTCCGTACGTTATGGCAAGATTTATAATGGCCTGAGTCTGTTGTTGCAGTGTCATTCAGGACAGTTCCCAAGTCCCGACAGTGCCCCAGCATTACACTTGTTTTTCCCTCTCCCTGCTCTCAGAACCTCCAGTGGCCACTGCCTCCACATCATTGATATAATTTATTCCATTGCTAGAATCACAATAAGTCTATAGTAGAATACCAGTAAGTTTACTTTAGCCCATAGTTCATTCCCCAATCCTGAGGATTCTGGGATGGTGATGCCCACTCCACCTCCAATTGAGAGGGGGCTGCGATCCTTACTTTATTTTTGTTTGCATTTTTATATAACACTGTAAATGCTATCAATGAACCGAGGAATAGGAAATATAAAAACCATCCCATCCAAAACCTGTTGCTAGTAGAAATTTAACTGACCCTCCTTACCTTTGCAACATTCGAACTTAACAGGAGCAACACATTTTTTTTTCATATTCAACTGGTACAAAGTTGACACTGGATTTATGCACTTTTCTTCGCTCCCTCTTTAGACGGAGCACAAGAAAACATTCTTAGCTGAAAGCCATGAAATCTACCAATGGAGATTCTTGCTTAGATAACTTATTTCTCTGTTTTTATGATATTTGCTGATACTAATTAAGTAATCATAAGACCTACTCCTTCTACCTGCTGAGTGAAATTTATCTCACAGGTCATAGTAGTTCATGTGAATAATCTCAGGGTTTACGTTAGGTGTTAGCCAGCTAAAAACCTGTCAATTTGTTTTCGCGTGGAGATCAAATCCCTCTTCCTACCACCCATAAAAATATGCTAGATGTGTCTTGGTAAGTTACTTAAACTCTTTAAACCTGAATGTTCTCACCTATAATATCAAATGGTTAATGCTAAAGTCTTGTTTATAGGGATTAAAATGAATATATTTGTGCTAGTGCTTAGCATTTTGAGAGTGCTGTTAATGACTGTATTGACGGTATTCCTAACCACAGGATTTGGCCTCAGGTATGATTACCCTTGTCTGCTTAGCATTGGCTCTGCTTCCACTCTTATTTGGCTGCTCCTCAGCCAAATAAGAGATTAGAAACTAGCACATCTGGAGGATTGCATTCAGTTTCCAGTACTACAATTTAAAGAGAGACTTTGATGACTTTGATCATGTTGTTTCAGAGTGACCTGAGAAGAGTGACCTAGATTGATATAAGGACATGAGCTTATTCACTGTGGCACAGAGAAAACTTAGGGACAAGATGGTATCATCACACAACTTGCCGGGATGCCCTATGGGCCATAGATTGGGTTTTGGTTTTTGCTTTTGTTTTTGTTTCTCCCTAAAATAGAATTAATGAAGATTAGAGGGAAGTAAATATCATATCTCAAGTTAACATGAGGTGGGAAAATGTTTTTACTCCTAGAGTTTTTAAAAAATATAATAGGCTGACTTATAAGAGACTGGTCAAGTAGAAGATGATAATGTCTGTCAGTCATGTCATCAGGAGATTATTGGGCTATATGGGGAGATCATGGGCTGAGCACTGAAGTCTTCTCCCAATCAGAGAGTTGGAGATCTTTGCTGCTTTTACGTATGGGCAGCTCTAGTCTGAATTAAGAGTGATGATAGTGGAGTCAGAGATTTATTATAAACTTTGTGGAAGGCAGGATGGCAGTCTTTTGTAAGGGTATTTATGGGGGCACAAGAAGATTGTGAGGTGCTCTTTTCTGTATTTTCTTAATTTTATAAAATAAGTATATGCTATTTTTTGTAATAAAATATATTAAGATTAAATAATATCAAAATAACACTATATTTTAAAATAATAATATTGTATTTTAAAAGAATAATGTGACATCAGGATGAAAAGCTTGGGACTTCAAACCAAGAAGAACTTTGGGGAAAGTTTCATATTAAAAACTCCTCTCTGAAGCCAAATTGTCTAAAGATCAGAGGGTTGGCCTTTCCAAATACAGCAAAAATCTTTATTGATCGGCCCATCACCACTGCAGACCCACAAACGTTGGACAGTGTTCAGAAAGATTCAGTGGGCATACAAATTTGTCTGGTGATAATTTTATTTGATATCTCTTTTCCCATGACCAATATTTTATCAAGGTAGGTTATTATCATTTTTCTGATATCACACAGTAAGTATGGATAACATATTCAAGTGTCAGAAATTATGTATATAAAATGTTCTTATACTGTAAAAAGTACTTTACAGATGTGTAATCATTAGAGTTTTATAATTTCCTCCTAGTTTGAAGATTTTTAACTTTAGTTCTAAAACCAAGGGCTACTGATCTATAGATATTGTGGTATTTTGTATATTCTGGCTTCAAAGGAACTAAAACTTGTTTTTTCAAGAATGAGATGATAGTCTATGCTGAGCTACTTACTTATTCTTACCTGGTGTTCTGAGTATGCACACTGGGAAACAGTTGGTAGGAGTGCTATAGCTGGGGAGTGCTCAGGCAGGGTTCCTCTTATCAATAAAAAAAATTCACTCTATTGTTATGTTTCTATAGTAAACATACTGTCTAAAAGGCTACTTGAGCATTTACTATTATACAGGATTTTTTCCTGATTTTCCTATATCTATTTTTATGCTTAAACACTTATAACTTCTATGTAAACTCTGAAATTTTTGAAAAAGAAATACAATTGACAGTAGAAATAGAATTAGGTCAGTTGTAAATTCAAAGGCATAAGACCACAATTTTAGATTATATGTTGGAATATGGGCAAAACTGCTCAGAGTACCTAGGGCCTCTTTTTTCTTTTATTTGCCATTTGAGGAGACAGTAGAAACTAGAGTGATATTTTTTGATCCTCTGTTTCTTTCATGGGAGATATATTTTAAAGATATGTGAAATTGGGATATCCTGCAAATACTGTACTATATTAACCCCAAAAATGAAAGGTGTATATCTTGAGTGTGTGCTTGAGAAGGTCTTAAATTTCTGTGTGTGTGTGTGTGTGTGTGTTTAGATTAGGGAAGGCATGAGAGGATGGATTTTCGAAGGTCATCTCCATTTCTTTTTCTCTTTTATTTCCTACTTCTCATATTCCCACCTATGGATGGTTAGGGATTAAATGGGAGACCAGGGATGGACTACAGAGGGGAAGAGGATTAAAATGTGTAAAACAAATCTTTGTAGCCTTACAAATTAGTCCTGATGTTTTAAATTTGGCCTAATTGTTTTGCCTGGGATACTGGTTTCTACTATGGTCAGCATCAAATAAAGTTTGATTCTTACCCATCTCCCCATTCATCCTGTTTCCCATATACACTCTTACAAAAGCTTGCCATTCTGCCTTTCACAAAGTTTATAATATTTTCTCTGACTTCACTATCTTTACTTTTTTAAAAAAACAATTTAGTGAAGTATATCATTCATACCTGAACATACATAAACTATAAGTGTTCAGTAAACATTGTGAACTTACAAAACAAACATGTATAACATCATACAGGGCTCCCACACATCATCTCCCCCTCCCCCCACACACACACCCTGCATTGTTGTGAAACATTTGTTAACAAATCATGAAAGAGCTTCGTCAAAGTATTACTACTAACTATAGTCCGTATCTTAGTCCCCTATACATTTTTTTAAAGGATTTATTGATTTATGTATTTACTTTTATCCATTTTTACCCCCACCCTCACCCCCTGTTTTTGCTGTTTCTGTGTCCATTGACTGGGCAACTCTCTGTGTCTGTTTCCTGCCCTCTCTTCTCATCCTTCTCCTCCTGTCTTCACTTGGATTCTATCCTCGGAATCTTCGATGTGGGAGAGAGGCATCCTAATGCCTGCGCCACCTTAGATCCTGGTTTTTCGGTGCGTCTCGTCTTGGCTCTTCCTTGTGTCACTCTTCTGTTACATCGTCATCTTGCGTGGCTCGCAGGCCTGATGGCTCTCCGGCTCGCGGGGCCTGGTGGCGCACCCTCGGATGGGGCCTGATGGTGTACCCATGCACAGGGCCTATCTTTACTCTTAATAAGCTTATTACTTTTGTAATAAAATAAATTAAGATAAAATAATATCAAAATGATACTATATTTTAAAATAATATATTTAGAAAAAATAATGTGGCATTAATATAAGCTTGATATTTCAGATGAAGGAGAATTTAGGAGGAGTTTAATATAAAAACCTTTCTGAAAACCTGCTCCTTTTAGATCTCTCTTTGCCAGTGCTGTTCTGTCTTTGTCAGGTAGTAATTGAAAGTTGATAAATAAGAGCAATTTATTCCCTATTTTTTTTATGCAAATCCAAGACAGGGATAGAGGAACATGTTGATGGGAAAAGTTGGAAGTTAATAGCCAAAATTAATGAATATGGTATACTATTGATGGATTGTTCCCTCCCAAGAAAATCACCTATTAGTTATTTTTGCAGTATATGGCATGTTTACAAAGTGCTCGAGTGTTATTGTTTCTCATGATGTTGTATCTTTTGTGTGTTTTTGCTTTATTATTATTACTGTTTTCTTGAGAAAGAAAATTACTTAGCTTCTCTGAGACAAATACTCATCTATAAAATAGGAATGTTAACACTGAACTCATGGGCATTTCATGAGGATTGAGTTAATTAAATTATAATATATATAATATAATATATTGTATATATATCTATATGGGGTGGGGAGAGAGGGAGGGAGAGTGAGTGACAGACAGAGAGAGAGAGAGAGAGAGAGAGAGAGAGATACAGAGAGAAATGAATAGATGCCTGGCATATACTAAGAGTGTAAATATTCATTTTTCTCATTCCCTTTCTTTTCTTTAGATCTGGAATTCATTCCCAAGGACCATGACAAATTCTTAGTCTGGCACATATTCAGCATTCAGTAAATGTTCCATCCCTTCCTTCTCCCTTGTTTCTTTCTTTGTTTATACCTTGATATTCAAGTAAATATGAATATATATTTAGTAAAATATAATATATTAATAATACATGTTTAATTCATATGCTTTTATGTGCCAGGAAAATATCTCAAACATTGCATTTCCATTTCAGGACAACAGCCTGGACTGAGGCATACATAATATATTGGAAGGCAAACCTAACTCCCTTTAGTTATTTTTTATTTAGTTCATTTTTCCACTGTACTCAATTAATTCCATTTTATTTGTATGGATAAAAATTTTGTTAGTAGAAAGAAATGAGTAATTTCTTTCTATTTTCATACCCCTCTATATCATATCCATGGTTAGAAGAATATTTCTACATTCAAATTTTGAGTTGTTAATATCATATAATTATAAATCCATGTATTTTCTATATGTGTTTTTAAACCCTGATAAAATAAACAGTTTTATGTGAAAATTATATATTGGAATTCTTGTTCATTGATTAACTAAGAAACAGAGGCAGAAAGGACAGAGGCAGAAAGAACAGAGGCATTAAAACAATGACCCCAACTACCAATTATTCTATTTTGGAAACATGATTCCTTGTCCTTTACTCAATAGATGACTCCTTTCTGGAACCTTTATTAAAGGGATGTTTATCAAAGGTATCTAACTTTCAAATGGATTTCAATTTTAGTCAGACTCTGTGGAAGAACACTTTTGGTGTGTTTGGCCATATTGCTTTAATAATGGCACTTTTGATGATTCAAATACTATTTCTGTCTTTACCAGCCTTGAATACAGCACCACAAATGATAGGAAGGTTATTTTATTACATTCTGATTCTCTCAGTGCAAGGCTTAGGAGGGTCAATTTATGTCCAAGCTTTCTCAATTATTTGTTCCAGAGGATGGTATCCATTATAAATGGATATTGCAGTTGGATTTTAAATCAATAACCTCAGACACTGAACCATATGTTTTAATGAGAAACTAGATTTTTTTTTTTTACAATGGTCACATAATGGTATTAGTTTCTTGAAGATATATTAGAGTTAGAAAAGATAAATATAAACACTCAAAGTACTATAACATGTTCAAATGCCATTATAGTTCGTTCTTTTGAAACGTTTGCTAAGGTCAGCCATAATTTTTATTGCTATGCTTTGTTACTCTTGGCAACTATACAATAATTTTGAAATAATGTATGAGATTTGTTCTCCATTTATTACTTATTGGAAGATCTCAGTTTGCTTTTAAGGGAAAGTCCTAATGATCTATCTATAAGGTATAAACTCTGTTAGTATATATTATATGGCTTATTTTGAAGATGAGTCAAGAGATCATATACACATTTACTGAGGTGTATGTAAAATAAACTAGAAAATAGGTAAATTCAAATTTTTGTAGGGTTGTCTGTTTTCACCAGAAATAAAAAAGAGTTGTCTCCTATTTTATATGATACCTTCTCACCTGAGAATACTGAAGGCTTATTAATTAATCCATGAGCATCTTTGAGTATATCACCAATGAGATGTTTAGGTCAGAATTTACAGATAATCTGTATTTCGTTGTAATATTTTTTAAGATTTCTCTTTTAATATTTTTTCTTATGATTGGATATACACACTGGATATGGGCCACTTTTCTAATGACACATGAAAGCAGCCACTATTGGATTGAAACTGGAGTAAATTTCTTTATTTTTCCAGAACTCCATGATACTGATTGTAGCATTTTGATTCTAGTCATGGCTGTTTCTTTCCAATACAGTGCTGTAGTGCTCCCAACCAATGACTCATTTAGCAAAGCATTAGTCAGGGTAAGATAAGATTCTAGTAGTGGGGGCTGTAGAACCAAAGACAGAACTATTATCATCTAAAAGAGAAGATGGCTGGAGTCTTTTCTTTTTATATTGATCCTAAAATAGCCCCTTGTCATCTTAGATATAGTATGTATTTCTGTGGTAAGCATATCCTTTCCAAAAACGTTTATGTATTTGCTCTAATATATCCTGAAAAATATATGAGATTGGATTTGAAAAATGTAGCCACATTTAAATCACTGTTCATTATTCCCTGTCTCCTAGAAACTCAACATTAGATGAAGCCCAAGATGTCTTCTAATGGTGGCATATACAATTAGAATATTTCTTGATATTTGTGATAGTTGTGGGGACATTTTATTGGAATTTTCCCTTTCTCTAGCCAATTATATGATTTAAACTTATCTAAAAGGCTAATGTATGGAATTTAAAGTTTTCCTTCATAGTTATTGAAAGATCTCAGAAGAGTTAGGGTGAATACAGTGTTTCTTGAAAATATATTAACATTTTGTCAGTGCTAGGTTACTTTCTTAAACTTAACTTTTCTTATTTTGGGGGTGATCAATTTCTCTGTTTTTAAAATAGAGGAAACATAATAGTTATCCATATCATTATGCCTAGAAGTAATTTATTGTAAATAGATGTGTCTTCTGATTTAAATACTTAAAGGTTAGTATTAACCTAGTTGCTGTAGAAAGAGATAGTGAATAAGAACAAAAATTGGAATCATGTTTGTGTATCAAAATGTTGTGACATGTAAATACATTTTAGAACAAGAAAAATGTCTTGTGATTTTATAAGTATCATTGTTCTTTGAAAGTATGGGTTGATGGTGAATATTATCACTCTGTGAAAGTATGAGATATAGTAAAGTAAATAAACTAGTAAGGAATTATAGTTTTAAACTTATGTGTATCCAATACACAGTTTTGCTTAAAAATTTTCTGTCTAGTTAGATTAAAAATTCAAGCACTGAAATAAATACTAAAAGACTGATATATGCACCATGAATCTATTTCATTTCTTTCTAAGTAAAGTGGTTGGTATGATTTGACTGACAGCTTATTACTCTTTGTGCTAATAGTTACACATTTTGCTCCACATTGTTTTTATACCTTTTGTATTCAGTGGGGCATGATTATTTTTAGAAAATTTGAATTTTATTATGAAGTTTAAAATGGAAAATATGTAAATACTTTGAAATCATTTTTGTGATTTTGCAAAGTTTATGATTGTGACCACCACCTGTGGTGAGGGCCTCAGTTAGCATTCATAGAGGTATATATTTTTATTTGTTGTGGGTAGATTTCTGTGTTGCAACAGGAATATCCATATGGTATCACAAATTTGGAAGTTATATCCTTTGAGTACTTTGACCAGTACTTAGGTAATTTAGTGGAAGATTTAGGAATTAACATAGGGAATATAAAATGCCATTCTTGTTTACTGAAGCAAATGTGTTTTTTCTCCATAGAAATTCAGATTACAATTTAAGAAAGTAAATGGGATTATGATTTGCTTTGACTATCTATATTTATTCAGCTGAAACAAAATACTTAATTTTAGTGCTCACTATTAGGTGTCTATTCAGAGTGCTTATTACATACAATTGTTCTGAAAAGTATATTGCTTGAAATGGGATTCTCCACTCTAAGGTATATTTGTAATAGTTCCCCATGCAGATAGGTTTAAAAGAGACGCATACAAGATACCTGAGCAAGTTCTTGCTGACCTACACAATATCTGCATCCTAATAGGTCATATTTCAGCTCCTATATTTTTGACAAATAGCCTTGTTCTAAGAAGCTCTGTTCATGGTGCTGAAACCTCTCGTGATGTATGAGCATGTCTTGCTGATAAATTCTAATGTCAGCCTTTGTGTGATAGTGATTCATCAGATTGTAGAATTCATGTTCAGGAAACATACTGGATTAGCAAATTCCTTATTTTGGGTGTGTTAAAATTAACACAATTTGTCCTTCTGTTTGAAAGAGTTCATAACAATTACCTTCCCTTTGTCAAAACCAGCAAGGGTTTAATTAGAAATTGTCAATGCAATCAAAAAAGCAAGTTTCTATTATTAAAAAAATAAATTCATATGACTACAGTACTGTAAATGTTTACAGGCCAGTGACATGTTGATGATAATGCAGCAAGCTACCATAAGAAATGTTAAACACTTGATTATGAACAGGCACAGCTGCAATTAACATGGAAACCTTGGAGCTTTGTAGAGCAAAGTGATTTGCCTCTAAAAATTATTGCCTATTATCTTAGATGATTTTTTATTTTTTCAGAATGTTTCCTTTGTACAAAAATATATTTATTTTTCAGGACTGTGTGTTTTCTGTTTGTAAATATGACTAGGACCCTAAAAGTCTTGTTTTTTTTTTTTTTTAAAAGTAAAATCCTTTTATTTCTTTCATAAGAATATTAAAGACATTAATTTTTTGGCACTTAATTAAGTGGTGCTCCGATTTTTTTTTTTTAAGCTGTGGTTTCTAGGTGTCTAGTGTATAGTCATAGAAGACTTTTTTCTTCTAAATAAAAAGGGAGAATTTTTTAAAAAGTGAATTTTATTAACTTCTTCCACTACCAACTCAATATATTTTAAAATGAAGTTCTAAAATCAAGTCTTAGATCAGGGCATGTTTTTTCCTCACTACATTTGTAGTATAGCAAATCATTAAGTTATTTTCTTGTTATTGTAGTGAAGCCCATTAAATATTGAGAATCACAAAGAGATTTAAAAATTATACCTAGATTATAGGTCCTATAGAAATTTGGCAATCTTTTTTGCAAAGCAAGCAACCTAAAGCTGAGTTATTACTAATTATTAAAATAAGACTTTCAGGTTCACAGATATTGAATTTACATTATCTGAACCTAATAAGTCAATCTATTCTAAATGCTGCTTGTTAAGAAAAGAAAATCTATAGGTGAATACATGATTTCCTAGAGGATTTGTTTCTGTCCATATTTAAAGGGTTACATACAGTGTTATTATTGCCTTTTAATATTGATAAAGTGCTTTCTAAAATCCATTTTGTACATTACAAAAAGTAGTTACATAATCCAATGAAAGTGTCTTACTTTCAGCATTCCAGATTTCATTATAGAATAACGATTTTATAAAAACTTTTATCATTTAAATGATATCTGGTCAGATGACATTTCCCAGAAATTATTCTTTATTTAGAAACAAAAACAAGACAAAAGCAATTGATTTTAATCCAAAATGTATTTTTCCATATAAAAGAGGTCCACAAACTCACTGTGTCTACTCTACAGAATTTGTCCATTTTACTACACCACGTGTCAATTCAAGTTTATCTGGTCACTGCAAAAACTCGTGGCTAATATGTGTAATATAACACAGGAGGAGGTATTGCTCAGTTCAACTACTTTTACATACTTAAAAAAAAATACAGAAATGTTCTTTGTCCACATTAACTGTATTCCAGACAGAAAAATTACATGAAAGTTCTAGAAAATGGAGTTATTTGGTTGCCACAGTACCCTTTGAATCCAGTGAATTGAAATGCTGAACTTGTACATATTTCCATTGGTCAGGAGCAGCATTCGTGAAGCCCAGACTTCTTTCAAGAATGAAATATTCCTCTGCCTTTTACTTAGCACAACCGCAGTCTTGAGCTTTTCTTTGAAGTAGGTTTAGTTGGTTGTTTTTAGGACGTATTTGTTGGCATACCTAAAACAGTTGCTTTCACTTCCAATTCTGTACTCTTTTCTTTGCCTGCTTCCCAGAGATTGATTAGAGGAGGATAAAGCTCACTGAACACAAAGGTTGGTTTCTGTAAGTAATTCCTCACATAGCTATGTCCATCATCATAGTTCATCTCTTGAGAGAGGCAGCTGAAAAGACATATCACACCAATAATCCCCAGAAGGCCTCCCAGGCAGGCAATAAATGCCGTAGTGTTATTCTTTTCATGTTCTTTTCGATCAGGGCCCAAACCTTTTGTGGTAACATTCACACATTGTTTTCTGTTTTTCTGATAAATGGTGGGGATATCAATACAAATTTTGTACTCGGTTGATGGGTTCAAATGAGTAAGATTATATACCTTGACATCTGATGGTATTCGAGCACTTTGGCCAACATGGTAATTTTCAGTCTTGACAAAGGCTGTCCACTTAACACTGGACTTGAGAATTCTAGAACTTGCTTTCCAAGACACCAGAACTGAATTGGCCTGAACATCTTTTATTTTAATATTCAAAGATCCATTGTTATCCTGGGGCAAGGAACCATCCACTTTGATCATGACAGACTTCAAGTCGGCACCAACAAGGTTAGTTGCTATGCAAGTATATAAACCCCCTTCTTTTGGGGTCATGCCGCTTATATCTAGTGTGCCTTCAGAGTGGACATAGAACTTGTCTGTCAGAGTATTAGGCAAAAGTTTTTGGCCAGAAGGTGTTACCCAGTAGATTTCAGGCTGTGGCTCTGCAGTAGCTCTACAGTGTAAGGAAACATAGCTCCCAACTTCTAAATCCAGATTAGAAGGAAAGCTCTCAGGAGCTATCAGAGGAAGGCAAATTTCCATCATTTCCCTGAAATGCACCTGCCGAACATTTTGGCCTTGAAATTCAGGTGGGTCCACACAAAACAGTGAATCTGGCTCCATGAATCGAATGTTGGTTTTGTTCATATTAATCCAGCGGATCACACAGTCACACCTGATGGGATTGCTGTGTATGCTGATTTCCTTGAGGTTTGGCAGAGATTCGATTGTACCATGGTACAGGGCACTGAGGGCGTTGCTATTCAGCATGAGTGATTCCAGCTTGGGTAGTCTGAAAAATGCATTTGGGTGAATGTAAGACAATCTGGGGTTGTTAGTAGCTTCTATTTTTCTTAAATCTGGCAAGTTATCCACTGCCAGACTATCGATGGAAATCAGTTCAGGCATATTATTTATCCCCAACTCTTTTAAATGTAGCATATTGCTAAAATCACCCCTTCGTATTCTATTAATAGGATTTTTATTTAGATCCAAAAATTTGAGGTTTACAACTTTTTGAAGAGCAACATGGGGCACTTTAATAAGCCTGTTGTCATAAAAAGATATGCTTTCTAAATTTTCAAGCCCAACCAATGCATCATCTGGTATTTCCGTGAGGTTTATACCAGCTATCACCAGGCTGCGGAGATTGATAAGTGGCTTAAAGTCCATATCTTTGATTCTGATGATTGGATTTTCCCCAATCATGAGAATCTCCAGATTCGGGAGAGCATCAAACCACTTATTGTTGATCATCTGCAATCTATTTGAATTGAGATGAAGTCGTAGAAGATTATATAGGCCAATAAAGGCTCCAGGTGAAATTGTAGAAAGCAAGTTGTGATTAATATAGAGTTCTTGTAAATTGCTTAGTCCAGACAGACATTTTTCGGGCAACTCAGTAAGTTTGTTTTCTTCTAGATAAACAGAAAGGAGCTGAGGCATCTTTTTTACATTAATATTGGTAACTGACGATAAATTGTTTTGAGATAAGTCCAGGCCAGTAAGGTTTACTGGAAAGTCTATGGAGTATTCAATTTTTGCAATATTGTTAGTCTGTAAGAGCAGAATCTGTGTGTCAGCAGGTAATCTGGCTGGGAAATTTAAAAGACCTAAATCATTACAGTCCACTGTAGATGCCTCCATATAAATGGATCTAGGTGTAAACCACGGTCTGATTTCACATGTACATAATTGTGGGCAATCCACTTTTTTATCTACAGCTTGTACTAGTGTAGCGATAGCTAGGCCAAGTAGCACATGAATTCGAAGTGGTATGTCCTTCATCTTAGCTTTCTTCTTCAGAAATTTTCTGGGTCCTTAAGGATTCCACAGTCACTGCTAATAAGTTCAGCAAGAGCAGATTGATAAGGACAAGACTTGCAACTGTCAAATGATAAATGCCATAGGACCACAAAATGTTTCTTCATGGAAATAAGTGTCAGTGTCACAGTTGCATTGTGCAAAACTGCTGTGCATATCGGAGAAAAGAAAGTCACTATCTCTTTGATGGTATAATATTGATATATTTTGTGAAGATGGAGTATGTATAGATGGTCACGGGAGATTGAGTAATTCATTTATTTAAGAGTATAATATTAAAATTCCATGCTTGTTCAGTACTTGCAAGAATAGCAGCATGATGCTAAATGTAATAAAATAAAATACAAGAGGAAAAAGAGAAAAAGAAAAAGAATTAGTACAAAGGATTAAATACAATAATTTATATCCATTGACTAATTGTATTTATATCCTGTATAACTAGTATTCTTAGGGCTTATTTCAATATGGTTTTGATGACTTTATCATTGTTGTAGCTGACCTTCATAGTTAGCTTACTCAGATATTGGACAGGCAGAAAAATTAAATCTTTAGAAAGCTGTAGTTTCATTAACCATAATGAATATGCATCCAGAATTTCCCCCTTATTTCAAACTGTTACTTGTTTACACAGAATTTTTCCCTTATTTTCAAACTGTTACTTGTAATTTTGGTTATTGTACTTTTCATTCTCTTTCACAATTAGCTAGAGGGGAAAAAAGAAAACGACCCTTAAATGAAGATTCCTTTTCTCTTTTAGAAAGGCAAAGTAAAAAGACTATAAATAAATAATACCTACCAAATGAGTTAGCTTGTAGTCCCTCAAGCCCCTAGGAGACAGCATTTAAAGACATATAAAATGCTTGCTGAATGAACCAGAAGTAGTGGTATTTAGCTGGAATTTCTATTTTCATCTATACTTTTTTTCTATCTCCTTTTAAAAAGTTCCTTGAATTTTGAAGTATTTGGAAGAGATAAACTCTAATTTCCTTTAGCTATACCTGTATGTTGCCATTCTCAACTGAAACTCAATCTAATATTTGACCTTTATTTTTCCCTGAAAATAACTTACATTCCATTAATGACTAGCAATGAAAATATAACTTTATTATAACAATAAAACAAATGCTTAGATATTCCTCATTTCAATTGGATACTGAAGTCTTTATCACAGAAAAATAAGAGACTCCAAATCCAAGTTGCAGTTTTGCTGTGTGCTTGCTGTGTTGTAAAATACCACACTACTTTTTCATATATACTCCATTCAGTTAGATGCTGATGAGCTCTCCCTTCAATAGCACAGTACAACAGGGGCATGGTTGGACCCTTCTTTCTGGGGCGTTTGCCTACCAGCAATAAATATCCACTGAATAATCAGGCTGTGAACATTCTTCCTTTTTTCATCCTGACCTGTATCGACATTTAAAATGGCATTGATGAGTGGCTCTAGTTAGGTGGGACTTCATTGGCAGAGAGAAATATATTTAGAGATGTAATCTCTACAGAGAGACAAAATGACTTCTTTTTTTCTTTTCTTTTTTTGATAAAAAAAGTACTTGTTTTTCAAAATGGTAAAATATTTATAGTTCACATTCACATCAAATTTGCCTCTTAACCTGTATTTGCAGACATGCCATTTTATCTAAAAACGGAATCATGAGATCTTGATAACCGTGCTACCTTGAATTAAAGTCTTTGCTATTTTTTTCATTACTCCATCTGTTTGCTGATCTTAGTTCCATTTTTTTTTTTTTTTTTTTAGCTGAAGTTTCAGTTAGTACTTCTAACCTGCTTTAGGTAGACTCTGAGTCCCTTGAGGGAAGACATTTCACTGAAGATGCCTATAAATGCTTCTCAGCCCACAGAGCCCTTCGGGGTCTGGGATCGCTCCTCTCTCTCCATGTTTAGCCTCATCTTCTGCCAGTCTCCTGCCTGCAGCCTTCTGTCTATTGGCAGAGCAGAGTAGAGTACCAGTAACTCACCCTGTTGCCTCTGCCTACAATATCTTTTTCTTTGTTTTAAGTTACCTCTTGCTGTTTTTTCCAAACTCAGTTCTAGCATTGCCCACTCCAAGAAGCCTTCCTTTTATCCCCCTCCATTTGTACTTAGCTGTCCCTCCTCAGTGCTCCCCTGGCACCAAGAACATTTACTTGATTCTCCTCCTCACCAGGGAGTAACCTTGAGAGTGTGGGGCTTGACTGACTTTTTATCCCCAGCTCCTAGGTGTGGTTTTAGAACATAGCAGGTGTTCAAGAAATGTTATGAATGAATAAGTAAATGAATTTTATTAATTAATAAATTCATATATGCATCTTTTTACAAGTAACTTAAGAAATTCAATCTGCCTGATTTCCTAATTTCAATGAATTTGGCTACTTTAACTTGCATAAATCTATAACAATACAAAATGTGTGTTACATGTAGTATTAAAGCCAAAGATTCAATTTGAGGCTAATACAAAGGAACGTTAGGCTTTAAAAACAAGTCAATCTGTTAGTATAGCCATGGTTTAATCCTTAATTTACTCATGCAACAGTTATTGAACACTCACTATGTGCCAGTTATTGGGTTAATAGCCAGAGGGAAAAAAAAAGATGACTTAGACAAGGTTTAAGTAAGCTTTCATTCTGGAGGTGAAACACAAGTAAACAGATGGTGACAATTTGATATGAGGGCTGATATGGGAGAATCTAGTAGAGGCACCTGATTAAAACTGAAATAGAAATGCATTGCTTCTTTATTCCCAGAATGAACAAAAAGCCTAGGTACAAAGTGCAAAATACAGTTCTGCAAGATTCCTTTCAGTTGAGAACTGAGAAACCTTAACTTCTGCCAATTTGTCAGATGCACTGTCTACAGCAAAAGCAGAGCTGCCTATACTCTCCTTTAAATTAGAATAATGGAAATGTTAAAGATAAAACCTTCTTTTTTGGAGGGAGAGAGTGTTAAACTAATAAAATCATTTTTTATTTTGAAATTATTCTGGTGAATGCAGTTTAAAATTTATATTTATGTTTAATTAGAAACTGTTTATTTTCTAACCTCATTTTATCATTTACATAGCCATATGCCAGAAACAATCACATTTTGAACTAGATTTATTCTGGTAGGTTTTGAAAATAATGAAGTTTTTTTATAGTGGTGAACAAATTCAAATGTTATTTCTCCAGGTCTGTATTAAGAAATTGTCAGTAAGGGAAGCATAATAGAGGATGTAGAAATTTAGCATTTATTTATTGTAATATTGACTTTTTTCACATCTGTGGAAATTACTATGATGCTTTCACTAATGGACTGTTTGGCATGGATTGCCCTCAGGACAGTAGGGCAATAATAATAGCTTACATCTTAGTGCATCATGGTTTTCAAAACTCTTTCTTATTTATTATTTTATCTTAACAATGACCTAGTGAGACAGTTTGGTTAGGTACTTTCATCTCATTTTTTTAAATGGATATTGAGGTCCATTTGCCTAAGATCCCACAGCTAATAAATGATGGAGTGTGATTAGAGCCTAGGTTTTGTCTTTAAGCTCCCAGTTTTTTTCTAGTAAGCCACATTACATGCATACATATATATGGAGAGAGAGAAAGAGAGAGAGAGAGAGAGAGAGAGAGAGAGAGAGAGAATCTATGATATACTTTTTTTTTTGTTTGTTTGAAGTACTGGGGCCAGGGATTGAACCTGGGACCTCGTATGTGGGAAGCTGGTGCTCAACCACTGAGGCATATCAGCTCCCCTGGTAGGTTTTTTTTGTTTGTTTTCTTGTTGTTTTGTTTTTAGTAGGCACCAGGGACCGAACCCGGGACCTCCCATGTAGGAAACAGGCACTCAACCGCTTGAACCACATCTGCTCCCCTTTTGATAGAATTTTAACAAAAATATAGTGCAACAATTTTATTTCTCAGGCAGGGCTAGCATCACCTTGGTCTTCTGGCATTCACGTTTAGAAAATTAATTTTCTCAGTCTACTAATACTGACTTGGATGTGATCACACTAACCAAACTCACAAGGGACTAATATACAAAACCAGAATGCCAGCTTATTACAATGAGAAATATGACTGTCAAGAGAGTACAAATATCGGAATTGCTCCATTTAGAAAAATGTACATGGAAATATAAATTATTAATCTGAAAGTTGTTTGTGAATATAGAATCAGAGACAGGTAAGTTAGGTTAGAGGTCTTAATTATCAGCCATCAGAAATTATAACCTGAAGCATCTGTTTTAGTAAATGGGAACTGGAATTCTTCAGTCTCTTGGTCCTTGGTGTGACTTCAAGACTCCAGATTCCTGTGAAGGGAAGCTTTTCCTGAGTTCATCCTTGATCACCTCTCATTTGTGTCTTAATCATTGGTTTACATTTTTTTTCCCCCTCACTAGACATGAGGTTATTAGGTAGGGACTGTATTCAACTCACCTTTGATTTTATTGTATTAGTACATTCAATTGGTTGATTAGTAACTAGCACATTACCTCCTGTGTAGAAGTCATTATAATGCCAAAGGTTTCGTAAATGATAACACACAAATATGTCTTTTTATAACTTGTGCTGGATGAGATCATATGTAATAGGGATTAAAATGACTGCCCCCCTATAACTGACCAAACAAGGCAGAAAAGAATAAAGAGGAAAAGATACTCCCAGCTTATTAAAGCTTTTTTCCCTATTGTTTGATGGTTATAAAAATGTCACAGTTATGCTGCAAAATGTCCACTGGCAAAATGGAAACTGGTTCACTTTATAGGCACCAATTTAAAAAATAAAGCTGTTCTTTAGAGCTACAATTTAGCTTTACCACTGAGGAAACAGTTTTTGCTGTTGGACATTTTGGGACTTTGGCCAGATTCTAATGGTGGTATTGATTCTAGAAGGAGGAATTTTCATTTCTTTTTTATTTACATCAATATTAGAATTAAAAAATCTAAATTATGTTGTTAAAAAACATAAATTGGCCAGTATAATGCCATTTTCAGTCCTTGAGAACTTCAGTTTCCTAAACCCTCTCATTTATTACCTCCCTCTCCTCCAATTGTCCCTTTTTGATTACCTTGAATAAAAAATAAACTCTTTGAAAAGTGTTTTCAGGTTTATAAAAACTTGAATTGGGTTATTATTGATATACTTACATGATTTCCTATAGTCTATCAATTTGCTGGGGGTTTTTCTTCTAAAATAAGTTTAGAGATATTATACTTCAAAAAAAATCAATATTTCAACATTGCATTTTCAAGGTTTTAAGACTGTTGCTTATGGAGATACTCTAGAACAGGGTTTCTTAACAAACGGTCCGTGAGCTTGAATTGAAATTAAAAAAAAAAAACAACATTCTTGTGGGGACGTGCTCGTGTGGGTGTGACATATTTATTAAATTATACACGGTATAGTGTGGACTTAGTAAGGGGTCTGTGGTTTTCACCTGACTGGCAAAGGGATCCATGGAACAAAAAAGGTTAAGAACCCCTGCTCTAGACCCTAGCATAAGGACTTGAACATGAGCCTTCAATAAATACATTATAGATGAATGGGTGAATGAATGGGTAAATGGGTGAATGGATGAATGAAAAGAAGATAATGTATAGATAATATATCTTGCTTTTCTTCCTTAAAATATAAGTGAAACATATTGAAGTGTCATTAAAAGTAGATGTATCTTCATTAAAAGATTCTATTTTGTTAGGGTGAACATTCATACATGTGACCATACTATATGAGCTAAAAGCCAACTCATAATTAGCTATTGTTATTTTTCTTTGCTTTATCATGGTAAAAAATCATTTTTGTGCTTCTTTTAGTTTTGAAGGAAATGCCACTCTTCAGATATTAAACCAAAAGAAATTATAAGAGGATATTATGAAAGTTCAGAAGATGTTATTGAAATGTCACCAGGCATGGAAACCCACATCTCAATGGGATGTATTATGTAAAAGCTCTTTTAAATAGTATGAATGGGGTCGGATGTGGCTCAACTGGTTGGGCGTCCGTCTCCCATATGGAGGGACCCGGGTTCGATCCCTGGGACCTCCCGGTAAAAAAAAAAAAAAAAAAAAATAGTATGAATGACTCATGCAAGTTCAAAGTCAGACCTTATTAAAGCTTATCATGTATCCACTCATTCATTTATTCATCCACCGAATCTTTCAATAAATATTTGTTGAAGAACTGCATCAATCACTATGCTTTCATTTCTAATTTTTTCAAGTTATTAGATTAAGAACAAAAAATTAAAATAAGTAATTTTTATTAATAGAGTATAATTTGGCAATTACCTTAAGATTTTTTTTTTTTTTTTTTTTTGCATGTGGATTGATTTAAGAGACTCTTTTCTTCAAAAGCATTTTAAGATGTGAAAGTTTCCTAAGACATGTGTCCTTTCTACTTGCTGAATTTTTCTCAGGGTTTTCTTTACTTTTTCTTATTGGCTCCCCCAAGCAGATTTTGCCTGAGGGAGAGCCAAAAGCCTAAAATGATTTATATAAGAGGCTGCAGCATGAAGCTTCACAATTTAGGCCATTAAGAGAGAACAATTTTAGAAATTCTCATATCTTATATTTTTAATACCTGTGGATACTTGTCATTGAGAATTATTTAATTTAAAAATACAGATTTTTAAAGATATAATTATATGTGAACCTTTTATGGAAAGGCTTGTTTCTCCTGGGTAAAGAGATCTTCAGTCTTTAACATCTTCATCTGCTTGATATTTGTCATTTATAAAATACTGATTAAGCACCTACTTTTTGGCTGCCATTGTTGTAGACATGGGAAATCAGTAATGAATAAGATGAAATCTCTGCTCACCTAGTACCCAGTTACCGAAGGAGTTAAAAGAGATGCTGTGCAGTAGACTTGACTTATAGTAAGTCTCTGTGGATGCACAAAAAGGAGGAAATGCTTAGTTCTGTCTTTCCAAAAGGAATGTTCTGGATGTTCTGTAGTCCTTTGTAGAGCCTTAAAAAATAAGCTGGAGTATAGTGGGGAAACCCATGTAAAAAGATTTAAAATCCACTGTCTTTCAGATGAATTTTTAACAATGCTAAAGCTTAAGAGCAAAGTGTGACTTCTTCAGTGTATTCATATGTATATTATAAAGATTAAAGAGTCTGAGGAAGAGAAGCATTTTGATACTTGGCTTAAGTTCAAAATTGGTGAGGATAGAAAGTTACTATGGCTACATTAAAGCTCCCTTTTTTTTTTCTTTTTCTTTATAGCAAATTGCTAGCTAAATTCATTGTATAAAGAACTTAAATTCTTTTCTCCCATTATTTGTCTTTATATTCTCTTGTTCTAAGACTCAATCTTTCTATAACACTAATTGAAGGTTCCATATCCCAAGGTATTGTTGAATTCTACTAAATGTACTTATATTAAAGGCTATTCTTTTTCCCTTGGGAAATATTTATTTTCCAAATTTTCAAACTTAATTAATTGTTTAAATTTTGTATCTCAACTTTTAGGACTTGGATAATAGTAACTATTTAGAATAGTTTCTTAAGTGCTATCATTAAAATATTGATCTGTTAATAAGAAATCATTATAGAGAAAGAAAATTTGTTTTGCTTTCTGAAGCATGGATCAGATTTTCTAGATGATTTTGTAGTCATGGACAGGACATGTCACTTTCTTGTGCTGCAGATTATTCATCTTTAAAAGTTAGAAATTGGGTTAGATGATCTTTAAGATTCCTTTACTTGCTAAACTTCTATGATACTATTCTGTAAACATGAAAGGGTTTTAAAAAGGTATCTAACAATTGGCTGTATGTAAACTAACTTGATTTTAACCTTTGCAGGCTTTAATTGATCATAATTTTTATATTCAATACTCTAGTCATATGTCATTAACAAATTATAATCAGTGAATTTTAGTCATTATGGGGCTTTTAAAGGCTATCAGATTAAATATCTGCCATTATTCCTATTTCATTTTATTTTTATAGGAATGCAGTAGTTAAATAAGTAAAGAGTTACCTTTGTCATCAAATTAAGGCAAACTTATCACTAGGGAAGTAAATTGCCTAGATTAGGAGCCTTGATCAAATAAATGAAGCAAAAAGGAGTTGTGAGGAACTTGCTATTTATATATGAACAATTTGTCCATTATGGGGTTTTTTTGTGTGCTAAATTGTAAAATTTTTGATAATATTGAAATTTTAGCCACCTGAACAAACTTGGTGTCATAAAATTAGCCTCCCTGCCCATAGCATCTGATCCTGATGGGGCTGCAAATAGTTCCATTTCTAAACCATCCATCTGCTCCCTTCCCTTCTAAGGAATGAGGTAATGGAAACCTCAGACATGCCAAGTGGTTCACTCAGAAGGAATGTTGAAAATTTGGAGAGACTTTAGGCGTTCTTTCTCACTCATATTCCCCCACCTTCATCTCAGTCTATAGGTCTGCTACATCAAATTGGCCTAGATTGAATAAAATTGGCCTCTCTCTTTCCAAGGTGGGGAAATCCCCAAGTCTGACATGGTAGTACTCAGCATAGATGGTAAGTATTAGCTGCATGAGGGATGAACAAGGAAGAAGGAAACGGTCTTGAGGAGGGCTGGTGTGGTGGGAGGCAAATAAATTCATGTGCTGCTGTTCTTGTGCTTTATATGAGTTCTCACAGGTAATCCTCATGTCAACTCTTTTTGTAGATACTATTATCCTTAATTTTCATAAGGGACAAAAAGAGTTTAAGTAACTTGTCAATTCAAACTCATTTAGACATGGAGGAGCTGGTATTCAAATCCATTTCGTCTGCCTTCAAAGCCCAGTCCTAATTACTAAGCTCTACTGCCTCTCAAATGTTTATTGAAATAGTGCCACTCATCTTAATATCTTTTCAGAAAGAAGTTTCCTCCAACTGGATGCGTTCACTGGTTTTGTTTGTTTGTTTCTTTCTCCTCCTCTGACAGGAAAGTTCTATTCTTATTAGCTGAAATTTAGAAGGCAATTAGGTGTCTCAAAGTGGAATGGGGACCAGAACCAGAAAACTTGTTTTCTAGACCCAGTTTTGGTGTGTGATTCAGACTAGTGTTGCTCTCTGAAGCTTAGTTTTTCAAAAAATGTGGGGTTTGGAATAAATTTTTACTGTCACTTACAAACTGAAACTCCACAGAGGTTTCTTATAGAGTCACATTTATAAAGGAGCCTGTTTATTAGAGGAAAATTATTTTCATTATTACACAGAATTTATGCAGTAAAGTGTATGACATGTGTACCCATATAGTTAATGGACACTATCTGTATTAGTCAACCAAAAGGGGTGATGATGTAAAATACCAGAAATTGGTTGGTTTTTATAAAGGGTATTTATTTGGGGGAGAAGTCCACAGTTACCAGGCCATAAAGCATAAGTTTCTTCCCTGACCAAAGTCCATTACCATGTGTTGGAGCAAGACAGCTGCCAATGTTTGCCAGGATTCAGGCTTCTTGGGTTCCTCTCTTCCTGGGACTGTGTTTCTCTCTGGGCTTAGCGCCTCTGTTTCCTCCAAAAGGTCAGCTGTAGACTATGAGGCTTTCTAGGCTTTGCTTCTCTCTACAAGGCTAGCTGTGAACTCTCAGGTGAATGGCTCATCTGTGTCCCGGGGCCTTCTCTCCTTCCTCACCAGAACTCCAACATCAAAACTGCTCCAACTCTGTTCTTTACCATGCCTTGCCTTTTATATTTGATTCCTCACCCACCAATTGGTGAGGCTCAATGCCCTACAGACGTGGCCCAGTTAATGCCCTAATCATAACTTAATCATGCCCTAATAGATTAGCAGACTAGTTTACAAGCATAATCCAATATCTATTTTTGGAATTCATAATTACATCAAACTGCCAAACTGCAACACTATCTTTTAGAGTGGTTTCCTTAGATCCTAATATTTTCAGATTCTCCAATCTAATATTTTGAGATTCCTGAACTGGCTAAGATTCTCCCTTGGATTATGATAGAATAGCCATAGATTAAAAAAAAAAAAAAAAAAAAAAAAAAAGAGGAGGGGTTGATATTATTTGCCATGTTCAAGATCCTATATTTTAGCACAGAGCTCATTAATGCAGACCTTAAATAAGTTATATACTATTTCCATCCCTCATGAAACTAAGTTCAGATGACTCTTTTAAATGAAAATATAGACCAAGCAATAAATTTCTTTTAGAGAAGCTGGAAATACTTTTAATAGTATTATTCTTTTCTCTCCTGAATCTTAAAATATTCTTTGGACAGATCTTGAGGAAATCTTGGACATTTTATCCTTTTTCTTCTACTGTTTATAGAATTTGAGGCTTGAAGTGGTATATATGAATCAGATCTCTAGGGATAAAATAAAGCATGACCAAGATAGTTTCTATTTAAAAAATAACTCCAAATGTGGCACCCCAAATCATTAGATTTGTGGAAGCTAGTTATACCATGGCTATGGTTCAGGAAGAATAATTTGTAGAGAGAAATTACTCCTTCATCATTTTATTTTAGAGAGTGGGGAATAAAATCTGAGTCTCAAGAGTGTTTCATATTGGTGTAGTGATTTCTGTATACTCGTAAATTACCAGCTTGTCATGATACTGTCATTTCTTATTATGAAAATAATTCTGATTTGTATTTATTTTTAATTATAGTTTTTGCTCAGCTGAGCACTTCATTAATAGCATTATATGTGAAGTTGATTTTTTGTACATTATTAGCAAAACAAATGATATTTCTAAGCCAGAACTTGTCTCTTTATGCTTGTATTTCTTCTATGAGCATTGCTCCATGTGCTGGGGAATTCTGATTCACAATATAGCATAATAGTACTTCATTCAATATTGTTTCAGAGCCAATGGATTTTGATTGCCTGATTTGCTTTAACTTCCCTTATTATCATTCCCTTGTTATTTAGCATTTGTATAGTCTCAAGTGTAGGGGTATGTGAGGGAAAGCACTTATTTATTCATTATCCTTAACATTCATTAATCTTATGTTGAAGCATAATCATCTTATTTTCCAAATTGGGAAACAAAGTGACAGAAAACTTGATTCAGACTATAACTGAATTATAGATCTCTATTTGGGTCATGCCCTTCTGCTAAATTAACAGCATATTAGCAGCAGAGTATTGTGAAAACATGCGGATCCAGGAGTCCTTGTGACCTTTAGCAACTTTATTTGTAAAATGAGCAGTACCTTTAAGCTCTAAAATTACATCATTTTGTAATAATCTGAAATAAATAAGCTAAAATTGTTTCAATATAACATTTCCTTATATGTAAACATAATGTAATGTTCTTGAACACATACTGAAAGGATTTACATAGAGATTTCATATCTTCAGGTTTTCAGCATGATTATTCACTTGTATTACATGTATATCAAACAATAACATTTATATAAACGGGGTCCTGATTTCACTAGGATCAGAAGTAATCTATAAAAGGATGCTTAGGACCTGTACAAATTCAAGGAATATTTGCAAAGTTTCTTTTTACTTTGCTTATGTAACTTGGCAAGAAAAATAATTGTTCTCCTGGCAAAATGTGTGTGCATGTGTACATGCATTTGTGTTTGTGTATACTAAGATAATGCATGAGATTCATTAAACTTATGTACTAGATAAAATTTCCATCTTGTTCCAATTTTTATTCCTTTTGATAGATGTTTTAGATGATTGATTTATGTGATTTATATAGGCAACAATTTGTATTTTAAAAGTTTCACATGTGTTTGGAGGGAATATCTCCTCAAACATGACTTCTTTGTTCCCTGATTCTTTTTGTCTCTAAAAACTCTTTCTTACTGTCCAGTTGCAGTTTATTTGGGAAGCTAGTACAGCAAGATGATTTTAAAGGATGCCATCCTTTTATCTTCAAAGGAATTTCCAATTAGAGTTGGAGCTAATTTCTCCGAAAAACTCCCCTGATGAATGTGGGAGAAAGACTCATATTGTACCTGCTAGTACAATGATTTGGAAATGCATCTTTCATGTAGACCTGCTTTCAGTTTTACCTTTCAGATGAAAGCATTTCTGATAATTATCCAGATAATTCAAGCATTTTTAACTCATTTTTTTTCTCATTGGAAGATAGCCAAATACCCTAAGTCTTTGAAGTCTCCTTTATTTTGAACTACTTGAAGATTGTTTTTCTCCCTGGTCTACTTAAAAGAAACATAGCGATTCCAGTTTGAGTGGATTCCATGGACAGGTACATGTGGGCTGCCTTGTGCTTTCTGATGTTACAAGCACTGCTGCCCCAGAATCTTATACAGAGGAGCAAATGACAGACATATATACCAAAAAAAAAAAAAAAAAAAAAAATCAATCTAAATTGGTTGCCACAAGTAAATGCTTTCATACCAATTTCAGAAAGACTGGTTTTTGAAGCAGAGATATACCGTAAAATGATGGCAGCATAAATGTTTCCATTACATTTGTACTCTGAATTACTCAGTTTGGAAGGACAGAAAGTCATTGGTTTGTAAAGAAGTTAAGGAAGCCTCTGGACAAGAGTTCAGTGATGTACTATAGATAGCTAATGAAGAAATATTTTAGGTGCAATATTATTATAGAAAATCAAAATTATATTTCAGAGAAGAGCATTTTTCTGACAGGAACTCAGAGTAAATGGTCTTTGAGTAGTTCTCTTTCTTTTTTGCATATAATAAAATATTGGTTCTCATTGCTTTATTAAAACATTATGACTATCAGTATTTTATATTTTTTAAGAGTTGAGGAATTAAAACATATTTTGAAATAAAATACAGTCCTATGATCAAAGGATTTCTTCAAATTAATGAACAAGAGAATAAATCATAGCATTACATTTTCAGGTGTGCCACAGTCAATGGCACATCAATGGATGATGCTTTTCTGTTGCTGTAGCTAAGGGGGCTGATAATACAGATGTGGTCTGTATTATTAGTTTCTTATAATGAGTGTGGAATTGTCTATTTTCAGTTGAAAGGTGTGCCAGATTTCCCTCATGCTTTATGATTTTACCCCTTTACTATCTGCTTAAAAATAACATTGCTATATTTGTGTCCAGGGACTACAAGAAAGATTTTAAAATAGAACAACAAAAACTCCGTTGACAGCTTAATAAAAGCTTCATGAACTATGGTTTTGAGTTTCAAAAGTCATCTTTTATATAAGGTATAGAGACTGTTTTTATGCCTATGTGCATGTCTTTTGAATCTTTCTGTGAGTAGAAACTCATTACTGTGTAGGTCATCCTGGTTCCCTAATACTAGGTTTGACAAATGATTAATGTGAAATGATCTCCTGATGGTACTTAGAAGAAGTCTGCAGGAATAGGCGGAGTTAGTTTTGATGCACCCTCGGTCTGCAAAGCTTTTGTATTTATTTCCTGTGTGAAAATAGAAGGCACTGTATGCAGGCTAAAGTCTTGAGGTTCCTTTTCCTGTCACCTAACATACAGGTACTTAACTTTACAGGAGCATCACAATAACCTTTTACTTGGGGTTAATTATGTAAACTGCCTTATATAAACCACCTTGTGAGATTTGGTTTCCTAAAACGTCCTTTAATTCATTTGAAATTATTATTGACACAGGGGGACATGATTTGATGCACATTATGACTGATTATATTGAGCTTTATGGTAAATTTTATTTTAACAAGTTTCCAGTGAAATTTGGAAACCATACTGTTTGAGGACTAGGCTATATCTGGGTAATGAACGTTTGGAGAATACAAGATCCCCAAAAATAGTGGCATAGAAAAAGAAATATGTATTGTCTTATAAATATTGAATAGAAAAAAACAAAGTTATGGTAGAAAGTAAAAAGGTGAAATGGTTATTTCTTTGAGATAGAAAGTAGTATAATGTATGATGCCTAGCAAATTTTAATTTTGTCTTAATGGGCAATATAGACTTTTGCTAACATTAGCTCTTTACAACAGTCACTGCATTAAGGAGCATGGGCAATATGTCACTTAAGCATTTTTTTGTAGTTGTACCTGGCTGGACAGCCAGACATGGAAGGAGAGTTCTTAATCTTAGATGGGGAGAAAGGACTCTTTCAAAACAACGTTGTAAATTTGCATCCACTTGATACATAGAAGCCTGGTTTTCATCTCATATACGGATTAGGTGAAAACTGGGAGAAATATCACTTGTTTGGAGAATTTCTTAGTACATAAACTCTCTTAAAATAATTTAAGAATATGTTTCAGATGAACAGTCTAAGCTGAGAAAAGTAAATGATTTTATGCTAAGATAATAGCAGCTTCACAGGGTAGGATTTAATATTTTTTAATGGATAAAATGAGCAGAGTTTAATTCTTCTATCCGAAGAATCTTCATATGGTTGCATGATTCAAAATCTGGAATCGTTTACATTTGATCTGGGACATTTACCTAACTTTACTATCCCCATGTTCCCAAACAGAAGTATTTTGTATAGTAAAGTTATTTAATTTACTCTTAATTTCTGTTCCAGGAATATTTGATATTATCCAGTGAAGGATTCTTCAACATTAATTCCATATTTACAAATTAATTCTTCAATATTAATTTCATATTATGGAGAAACCTTCTTTGATACTTAAAAATTGTATTCTATACTTATATTTTTACTATTTTATTTATATTTTATATGCTTTATTAAAGAACAGCCATGTAGTAAAGTTTGGATTAAACCTCTGTGGACTTGGAGTTGAGGATCCAAATTACAAATACAGTAAAACTTTTTCCTGATTTCAGTTAGTTATAGTTCATGACCCTATTTGGTAAGATTTGCTATATCTTTGTGATTATTCCTACTGGTGTTTGGGTTTTGTGGAAGATATGGTTTTGTTTCAGTGGATAAAGCTATCCTATTTTTTTTTTTAAGTTGGTACTGGGTATTGAAACTGTGACCTCATACATGGGAAGTAGGTGCTCAACCACTGAGCTATACCCTATCCTAAAGCTATCCTTAAAGTATGAGAAGATAATTAAACTGTGCCTAGATAACGAAAAATTTGGAGTTAAAAAATTCTAGTTTGGGGGTTTTCCTTAATGACTAAGTCCCATCTATTGTACTGAGAAATATAGATTAGAAAAAGAACATCATTTTCTTTAATATAGGCTTAATCCCAATAGCCATGAACAGATGGGGTGTTTGCTGCTTTACTTATGCTTATATACTTTTCAAGAGTTTTGACCTAAAAATTGCTTAAGTGCCTTGTCATTTCCATTAACTTGTGTTTTCTATGATACAAAATAGCAGCAACAAAAACAATGCTGGTAGCAGCCATAATGTGATACACTGCAAAAATTCAATTTGGTTTTCATACATGACCTTATTTGATTCCCACAATAATCCTATCAGCATGTGTAGTTATTCCCATTTTACAAATGATAAAATGAGCTCAGAGAGAGGTAATGAGTTGGTCAAGGTTAAGAGCTAGTAAGTGATGGCTCCTGGCTTGATCACAGGGCCCTGATTCCATTATCAATCATCTTTCTGATAGGCAATGCTGCATAAAACTTTGTGTTATAGATACACTTGCCCTTTACTAGTTGTTAATGAAGTATATTCAGGTTTATACCTATGTTTTATTCGCTTCAGGAACATAAACAATGCTGAGTTTTCTTCTTTTGTGCAATAAAATTATATGATACCTCTTTACGAAACTTATTAAAGAAAAAAAAGTTAATGGCTTAGCACACAGTTGGCAATGAACATGTTAACTTGTATGGAACTACATAAATGCAATAATCATTTTAGACATCTGTTCTTTAATTTGGCTTTTAATCCTCCTATTCAGTGATAACTCAGTCATTGGCCACTTTACCTAAAGTAACCCCTTGAATTATTCCTTCCATTTTGGGTTCTTTGTTGTATTTAAGACTATCGGAATTTATTTATTTCCTTTTAAGTTATTGGCTGTCTCCTACTTCCACTAGAATGTTAGTTTCATTAAAGCAGTTTCCTGTCTTTTTCACAGCTGTATCTCCAAGAACAGTGCCCAATATTATAGCTCAAAATTTTTTATTGAATGAATAGCCGTTGTTTTTAACTAATAAATTTCTATAATATCACTATAAATTTTTTAAAAAATCTCTTCTCTACAAGACACTTATTGGCGACCTTGGTTTTGTTGATGAATGCTGAGTTCCTGACAATAGTTTGTATGAGTGGACTATTGAATGATGATATAAACTTGGCAAATTGAGGAAAAAATGTTTTGTTGTAAAATAAATGTTTAACAAAACTGAATTATGTATTTGAATGTGATTGAAAGGGGGAATTTTGGGTTGTATATATGGTACTAGAATAAAAATTTTTTTTTAAATCCCAGGGAACTGCATAATATATTCTTAATGTCTAGAAATGCCACAGCCTTTGAAAAATAATTTAAATTTTTTATAGTATTGTAAAAATCTTTTGATGTTGCAAAACAACAACCAACCAGTAATACAAATTAAAATAATTGAATGTAAATGCTGAGCAAATTTCTCCAGAAAATGCTCTGTGACTTGCCTTGATGCTGATTGGGTTGGTGTGGCTCAGAGATGACCTTGCTTGTTGCCAGCTGATAGTGATCATATGGAAAGTAGTAATTGTGTCAACAATCTGAGAGGTTTGAGTCTTTACTGAGACCTAGATTAAAGAATCTTTGTAGGAGAATATATCTACAGAAGACATTGTGTTTTCCTAAATACTTTAGGACATAATAACACCCTTGTTGTAAAGAGATTCATATGTACTCTGTTAAGGGAAAATGTTGATGCAAATGAAAAAAAAAATATATATATATATATAACTGCTATGACTTGAGATTGTACAAATATTATTGGTACTAAGTTTCAGCAGAAGAACCCAGAGTCCTTGCAGTGCATATGAAATCAATAAAATGTGCTAAAAATTTAAACTCTGCATGCTTGATTTTATAATAGCATTGGCAGGTTTGGAAATACGTAGTATGACTCAGAGCTTTGAAACATACAGCCAAGTGTGTTGCCAGTAAATCTTTGGGAGTTCATTATTATCCAACAAAATTATTGCTCAGTAGACCTGAAATAAGAAATCTGTGGCCTTGATATTTAATCAGAGCATGAAACACATTTATTGAATCGTCTATTTTGAGATTATTACTTCCGTATCTCCCCAATTAAAGCATGTGGCTTTTAAAAAATTCCATTCAGACAAAGCAAAATATTAAATGCTTATTATACATGCACAGAATCATTTTATTCATTACTTCACGTTCAGTTGCCTTTCTTGAACATACTTATTTTAAGCTTTTAATGAACAGAATGGCTTTAATGTAAGTATACAAAGAATTAACCAAGAATTCTTTTTATAAACAAAGGACCTAGAAATTTGAAACTGCCCATATTCCCCTGTAACTGAATGCAAACTATTTATAAAACAATGTTGAAAAGGAAGTTTCTATCTGCTATAGGGCTAGTATTGCAACATAAGGCAATTTTACATGCCTATATAATTTAAATTATTAGGCTTTAAATAAAAACTCTCCTTTATATTCTGATTTGGAAAGGGAAGGGAAGGAAGGAAGAAAATCCCTGAATCCCTAACACCCTTCTTTTTTATATTCTAGTAAGAGAATTTCTAAGTATTGTCTATTCATGAGAATCTGCAAATCACATTGCTGCTTTAACAGTCTCTTCTCTGATTTAATAGAAACTTTGATTGCTTTCTAGGATTTACATCCAGAGTAATTGTTTTTGCATTTTAATATAGAAAAAGTAGATTGAATAAATGTATAACATATTAGAAATGCTATTAAGCAAATGATTCTATGTGGTATTGTAGAATAAATGTATTCCCTTTCTCTTCTGAACAAAACACAAATTTCCCCAATTATTTTTAAATTGATTGTTCTCTACTATTGCACAAGGAAAAGGGAAAATAATATATTTTTGTGTTCATTCCATCTCTTTAGTATGATTAAATGGAGCAGAGAAGACTAATGTAGAATACAGTCAGGTACTTTCCCTTCTAAGATCTATAAGGGAAATTTTTATCCTAGATATATAAAGGTTTCACACATGAAGACGTTAATTCTTGCTGCCTTATTGTTATTTATATTATTATCAATCCTTAGTATCTTTTAGCTGCCACATCTCACCAATCCTTGCCCTACTTGAGTTCCTGCCTCAAAATAGCAAGTCCTTCGCTCTAACATAGGATGGTGAGTAGCTCCTCAGAGGGTTTTCATGTGACAGTAGTGGTGGTGGTATAGGACCTATCTGGTGTTTTGTATGTTTGTTTTACAGTAGACCACTTTTCTTAGAAAACTTTCTCAAAAGCAACGTGCTTCTAGAGAGAAGAGACTTCTCTTGTTTCAAGGGCTGATAATTGAGCTCTTTCAAAACAGTTGATCTTCCCTACACCAGACCAATAGCTGGAAAGTTTGAAAAGTTATCAAAAACTTGCCAACGAATAAGGAGAACAGTGACATTTGTCAGGGTCCTAAATGTTCCATGTATTTTTTAACTTCCTTTCTTTTAGGTCCCAGTGGAGAATTAAGTAGGTAAGGGATAATTTTTTTTTTTCTTCTTCTCATTTTATTCAGCACATAGGTGTTAATTTCCTTGCTCCAATGTGCAAAGCTTTGGGTAACATTATATGTTCAAAAGTCCTGCTCAACATCCTTGTGAGCAGACTGTGATATGTGTAACTGTGAGATTAAGACTTTATTTCTAAGATAACTAATGGTCTCCTATTTGTGCCTTGCTCTTGTTTTTGGTTTAGAAAAATGAACTTGCTTGTGCTGGTGGTTTAAGAAGTAAGCTCTCCTTGTGTTCCAGGGAGTATCAAGCATGGATTTGATACATAGATCAGAGGAGTTAAATTGACTAAAAGAGCTGTCAGTGATAAAAGCGGGGATGCTGTAAAAGACAAGGGCCCTATCACATTTATGTATTCAGGCAATCTGTATCCATACCTTTTATATTTGTATGGATTTTTTTCCTTTTCCCTATTTGCATAAATTCTTAGTGTATATAATATAAATGCAAATGACAGAAAGCAAGCTCATTTTTAAAGCTATGAGAAAATAGACCTGCTGTCAGGAGATTTGTTTTCCTGGGGTGGGAGGAACAATAAAAATACATACTGTATTTGTGTCTTAGAAGATACTTGGAGGGTTGCTGTTTTTTTTTTCCCCTAGCACATGGCAGTTGCCACAGCAACCCATTTTTGTGATTTGCAGAATAAGGGAGCAAACCAGATGTAAATTGTCAGTCAATAAGTTTCTGTTGTCTTGGAAGATGGTAACATATGTAGTCTCATTTGGTCAATTTATTTACTTTCGTGGTATTTTATTCTCATTGGCTCTATTCAGTGTGCTGTCCTGAATCAGTATTCCATTCTTCTGGGTGCATAATTTTTGAGTTTATGAGTTTCATGCATGACATTAGCTGGAATAACTAGGTGTTCACTGAAGGATGTTGTTACAAAAAGGAGGTTATTTGACATCTGTTTTGTAATTTTTCAGCATATTGACATAGATTCTTTGGTTTATCTTATAAAGAATCAAATTATAAAGGGCACTTTAAAAGGTTTTGTGATTATTTTATTTGGAATTACATAAACAATCTACAAGATAAAAGTACGTTTTTATCTCAATTGACTGTGGAATTAGGATTCGCTCTGCATTGGTTGCTTCTGGAAGTTCTACACTGCCTCTGCTCTTTGTGTTCTGGTGAGTTTCATGTTGGACTCAACTCACTTCTAGCAGATATTGTATCTGCAACTTCCTTTGCCTTCCTTTTACTTTTTTTCTTCTCTTGTCTATGAGACTATCCCCTTCTCCCTGCTTTTGCTTTCTTCCCCAGTGTTTCAGAAGTCATAACCCTCTCCTTCTGAAGAGATTTCTGTACTGCTTCCAGTGGAATAATAGCCTGAATATTTGTGTGCATATTTTTAATTTGATAAGTAGTATAGCCTACAGCTTACTGAGAGCACATTAATGTTTCTTCCTCTGCCTCTGCCTTTGGAAAATCCTCCAAAGTTTCCATCCCTACTAAGACCTTCCCTTTACTCACATTTAAAAATCTCCTTCTTCAGCATTTGTTCCAAAAAGTCAAAAACTGAAAAGACTAGGTAGGGGGATTCATGATGAGACTTTTCTCTTACTTTGCAATGTTTAGAACTATTGTTGGCTCCCATTAACACCTCATACATCTCAGGCCTTCTGAGATGAGACCATAATGCAGGGCATGAGCACCAAGAGGGTCTGGTATACCTAAAATAGATCTTAAGGTCAATTGCAGAGCCTTGGGGACAGAGGCTAGAAAAACAACTACAGCCCCAAAACTTAAGTGAGTGGCTGCTGTGGCAGGAAGCCCTGGTGAAGCCAGGATCCAGCAATGCTGAGGAGAGAGAAGGAGGCAGAGCAGACCCCAGAGCCATGCTGCACTCAGCAGTGTCTGATCTGAGGAAAGCATAAGGACCAGCAAGCCAACCATAGACCATAGCCAAATTTCCAGGAATGCCCTCAGAGACCAGCAAGGTCAAGCTCTGGGGAGGAATGTCATTGAAAGGCAGGATTCACAAGAGCAACATGACTTCAAAGGACCCAACAAGGCCTCAGTAGACCTCCTTGCTGAGACCTGCAGATTCAGTGGAGAAAAATCTGTGTGCTCATGGGAGGGAATCGACTTTGTCACATGATATACTAAGTTCTTGAACATTGGTCCACAATGGAAATGGAATTTCCATGTGAGGTCCTAATGGATCTGGAGGTTTGACTTCTATTAGAGATGATAGATTATCTCTGGACATGTTCAATCTCAGCATCATCCTAGCACCTCTGGGTAGGTAGAGGAGTTCACTGAGACTCTGAGGGTTGTAGTCTGAGCCTTCATGAGGGATAACTACTGGGATGTGGATGAGAAGAGCCAGTCACCTTGACCTATGGAGCTGACCAGTCTGGCATGCTCACCAAGGACATGCAGGGACTCTTGGGGCCTGTGGTGGACTGCCTCTCCCAACAAAGATAGAACATTTTATGAGAAGAGCCAAACACCATGTCTGTCCCAGAGTAGGTGCTCAATAAGACAACAACCAATGCAGTACCACCTTATGTACCACAGTGAGTCTCCAGGACTTTATTAGATTAAACAAGAAAAATAACTGACATAATTATGCTTCAGACTTATTAAGTTACGGTAAACTAAATTGCATTAACACATACTCAATTTATAATGATTCAATCCAATAGAAGTTTATTTCTTGTTCACAAAATAGTTCTGGGTGGATATTCAGGTCATCTGAGTGGCTCTCACAATCCTTCAAGTCCTAAACTCCATGTATCTTGTGACTCCCTCAAATCTCATCCTTGGTTGAATTCAAACAACTGGAAAGGAAAGAGTGTGGAGAATAGCACATAGGAGGTATTTAGGAGCCACTCCTAGAACTGGCACACAGCACTTGGAGAGAAATCAGTGACCTTAACTACCAGGGAGACTTAGAAATGTAGTTCAGCTGTTTGTCAAAGAAGGGGAGAAAACATTTTGTCATACAGTTACTGCTCTCTCCAATGGTCTCTCCTCTAGCCACCAAAAGTTTCTACACTCACCCTTTTTCCTACTTAAAAAAGACACTCACCTCCTTCCTTAAATGAGCCATCCCTTCAACCTCCCCCAAACAACAACAAAAACCCAAGAAAACATAAAAACTATTGCTGGCAACCATACTGAATTAGGTTCATGCATAATATCACATTCTCCTCTTTTTAAACTGATATCAAGGGTAATAGAAGTAATGGTATTAGTTGCTAAACTGATAGCATAAGGACACCCAAAATATATAAGACCACAGAGCACTAGTTATGGATGTGAGAACACTTCTCTAACAAAAGGTAGCATTTGGTAAATCTGAAAGAGATGACAACAGAAATTGTTTTGCATTCTAAAATAATACTGGGTTGTGATTTGCAGAACTGTATTTATAGGAAGATGGGCCACAGCCAGAATGGGAGAAAGAATTGGATGACTTATCTTTGCTCTCTGTCTGGGCTTTATCATTTTCAACTCTGCAAAACTGACTCAAGATGTGAAGTAGAAGGCTCTATGTACAGGCTTGAATGAATGAAGGGTGGAATTGTTTAGCAATAGGTGTCATTTCTTCTAGCAAATTTGACTTTCAAAAGCATTGCTTGACTTCAGGCCCAAACCAAGATTTATAAAGGATATTGTGCTTGGAAAGTAGAAATGAAAATGCAGCTTTCCCCCTAAACATAGATCGTAGGAATATCGTCTTTCAGTGTTCCCACCTTGTCCCAAGTTCACCCCCCAAATTTTTTAATTTTGAGATAGAAATTGTCTCACTTATTACATATTAAGAAAATGCTTTATCTTCCTTTCTTGCTCTATGGCAGTCTCAGAAGGTGTTTAATAGAGGCTGCCTAATGATTAAGGGCAAGGACTTTGGGATCAGATGGGTTTCCTCATCTATTAAAAGGTAGGTTTTAATAGTACCTACCTCATAGACATGTGAAAATTAAATAAAATAATGCATTAAAAGTTCTTAATACAAAAAAATTCTTAGTACAGCACCAGACACATAGTGTCATCACTGAATGTTAGTCACTATAATCTAATAATAATCATAATAATGATAACTCAGAATTAGTTATAACTTAATTTAGAGGTAAAGATGTGGGAACAGGAGAAATGGAAAAGAAATAGACTTACTTGAATGGTATTTTCCTCTGATTTCCATAAAATGTTGTAGAATTTTATTTGCTTAGTTGATTTTTTCCTAAGTATTTCTACGAAAATAACTCTTACAGTGTACCAGCACAATTGTCATCTCAGTTATATGGCATGTCTTCTTAGAAAGAAGAAAATTCACTGGAAACCAGGTACAAATAAGTGTAGCTAGACTTAATTGAAATGTTTGTAAATTGGTAACAACTAGTAATAGTTGGCAAGTGTTAAAAAAAACAACACACAAATACTTCCAGTATTTGTAGTGTGTGTGTGAGAAAATGTGTGCATGTGTGCCTGCATTCCCGTATTAAGTTGGTATTGTAATAGCGTTATAGAAGAATATATAAAACTTATAAATCTACAAAAATTATAAGTTTTCTAAGTTGATGAATTGGGTAGTTGCTATTTCTTGAGTTGAGGGTACATTTTGGAGAAAACAAAACATTTTAGAGATTCTTAAAATGTAATTTAAACTTCATTCATTACACCCATAGGAAGGGTTTTTTAAATGAGAGAAAAATGTAAACAACCACTGTGAAGTCACTCTCTGGCCTTATAGAACACCATATTATCATCAGCAATTTTTAAATTTTAAATAAGCAACTCAGGACCTGGACTACTTTTTAGAGAGGAAGCTTACAGCAAGCTTTTTTAAAAAAGTTTTTAAAAAATGAATTTGCAACGTTTTTTTTTTTTTTTTTTAGTTTCAGAGCTTGTGATTATTCTGTAAGTATTATAAAGCATTTTAAGACTCTAGCAATGAAGATTAGGGCAGAATGAGCTCAAGGTTTTTAAATTTGGGATGGAATGCCCAAGAGGATTAGAAATTTCTGATGGCATAGCACAAAGAAGCTGGATCATTCTATTTCTGTTTTGGGTAACTATGAAACTTGCCTTTTCTATGGTTGTCATTCTTTTATTTGTGGGTTTCCCTTTAATCATTTTTTTTTTTTTTTTTTTTTTTTTTTTCTGATTGAAGTGGAACTTCTTCAACTAAATCACTTTAGGGCACAAATTAAAAACACCAGTTCTAAGTAATTAACATGCTTAAGACAGAGCAGCAACAACAAATGCATTACTGTCAATAAAATGCCAGTCTTAGAGGCGTCTTGAGAAGTGGCTGGATGATCAGTGAATTGGGCCTCTGCCAGACTTCAGCAGCTAAGGGGCAACATTCTGTGCCCTTTCACAGAGAAGGCACTACTGAGTTTCTTGATACTGTTGAATTTGGGAACTTTTTGGTCCTCATGGTGCTTAAAAACAAAGAATAATTTGATGGGGGAATATGGTCCAAACCCTTTGAAGCTCTATGAACATAGTCAATGTGCTGTGAAATAAATAATCACTAAGCATGCATTGTCACCTCATTTCTGGTTCCAGTTATGTCTTTAAGTAGTGGGGTCACTTTGATCAATCGACAACATCTGTAAAATCTCTACCAGCCTAGTGATTCTTTTATTTCAATTCTGACTCCTTGTATTATTGAATGGCATTTGAAAGTAAATCAATAAGAAGTGTAGAATTCATTCATTAATCATGTTGTTGGTAATTTCGAGGTGACCTTCAGTTGAACCCCATGTGGAATGTGATATATAGTAGTTGAAAATTGGGCCTCATGAATATTGTGGGCAAAATGTGCATGTCTGGGAAAGCTCCTCCTAAGGATATATAACATCACAGATATCATCTCAGAGCCAAGATATGACTGTGTATGGTGTATCTCCTTAAATCTGTGGTAGTGGAGATAAAGATTGTCTCACTTTATTACATATTAAGAGCATCCTCTTGAATGTCTGTCAGATCGCTTACAGTCAAACCCCTAACCTATTTAGCCATACTCTGTTCTCAATCTTGGGAAAATAGAACACACTGTACCAACTGTATACATATTGTGTATATATTTAAGTACTTGTTTATTGCAAACAAATGATTTTTACTAAACCTAAAACAAAAAGTGGCAGACAATGGACAAAGAAAAATTATTTGAATTTTTACCCATTAGTTCTGAAACTTTGTGCAAAAAAAAAAATCACTAGGGATTCGTAGGTGCCACTCTCAGAGATTCTTAGATTTTGCATTAAAAATAACTCACAAGTCAGTTTGATGTAGAACATTACAAATACAATTTAAGAAACTCTGCTTTTGAAGTAAGCATCTGATAGAAAGGCATCTTTTAAGAAAGGGCAATATATATTACTTATCAATATCTTATGGTTCTATTCATTGACTATAGATGTACCTGTGGACATGTTCATTGATCAAATGAACTTAATGTCTTAGTATGTTTAATTTAATAACTAAATGACATAAGTTTATCTTAGAATATCTCTGCTTTCAAAGGCTCATAAAATTATCTATCAAGTAAATTATATGGCATGATAATGCAAAATGAAAAGCCCAGACTTGAGTGGGGTTAAAAATGCAGTATACCTTATTACTTCAAGATGGTAGTAACAAATTTGTTTTATTGTCAGCATCTTGCTCTTTGATTTAAAATTGAAGTTGATCTGATAGAAACTTTAAAACAATATTGCTAGACTAAATATTGTATGCTTAATAGGGTGAAGACAAGACACATTAAAATTAAAGGCACAAAGGGTGGCACATATCTATTGAGTTGTTTTGAGGAACTGGGCAAGCTTTATTTGTTCACTAAAGTATAGACTTTTACGTCTCCTCCCCGCCCCATTTGTTTTTTCCTCTAGTTTCCAACAACATCTGTTAGTTCTTCACAGCCAAGATACCTTATTTATATTTGCTCTGGAAACTTTGATCCTCCTACCTAGAAGGTATCTGTAGTTGGTGTGAGAGAAGCAGAATCCTCTTCTGACTCTATCTAGATATTTATTTCTACCCGGACACCAGGCCTCCCACTGGGGCTTGTTGACTAAACAAAAAGCATAGGTGGGATTGACTTTAGTACTTCAAATGAATTTTCTTCAGCAATTTATTGAGGCTATTGCCAAACTTCTACTGTGTCATATGAAGTTCTGAAACTTTACTTTTTGTTAAATTGAAACTAATATCAATTTGCAATGGAAAAAATTGATATGCGGTTGATCTTAAAGTGCTTATAGTAGTTTTTTTTCTTGAATTCCTGTTAGTTTCAGAATAGTAATTCATGACATCTTTTAAAAAGCATATTTCAATTACTTAACTTTTTTACTTACTAGCCTATGTGATCAACAAAATAAAATTATCTAATTTTCAACATATTCTTATGTTCCCCAGCCATTAGCTTCAGTGTGATGTGGGGAAGGTGTGACTCAATATGTGGTCAGTTGAGGAGGAATCACCGTTCTGGTAGAAAAAATTATTTGTGGGCACATTTCAATCTGTAAGTGTTCACAATTCCTCTTAGATGTACAAAATATAGGATAATATAGAGAAATCCGGGAAACGGATGTGGCTCAAAAGGTTGTCTACCATATGGAGAGACTGGGGTTCCATCCCCGGTACCTCCCGGTAAAAAAAAAAAAAAAAAAAAAAAAGAAATCCTCAAATACATCCCAAATCTGGCAAGCGGCACTCAGGGGTGAAAGGATTGGGTTGAAACATTTTTCTACAATTTCAATTGGTAAAATATTTATGGTAAGATAAGCTTCTTTTATGTCCTTACTGATTTCCATTCCCTAAGAAATGATAAAGATCTTAGAGGCTTTTAATACACTTGTCACTTCTAAGGTTATGCAGATTAATGAGAATGTTTAAGCAGAAAATCCACAAGTAATTCTCTTAGATTAGTTTAATTATATGAAATGTTCATGATAATATTCTTGAAATAAGATTATACTAGTCAAGTTGCACTATGTGGTAAAATTGTAAAGTTTGATTTATGTTATATAAGCTTTCTGATCTTAGCTGAGAAGCTCAAAACTATAAAAAGATTCTGTTGTTTGATGCTTCTGTATAGAAAGTCGAATGCTTCCCAAAAGGAGAAATATATTAGGCTTATTTTAAGAAATATGTGATAGGAGAGGCACAATAGCATGATTTTTAATAGAGTGGGCTTTGGAGTCAGACGTTTGGGGTTGAAATCAGGGCCCTTCCACTGTATAAATTTGGGCAAATGCTTCCCCATTTTAGGCCTCAGATTCCTCATGAAATTGTGAAGTTAAGTGAGATAAGGCCTTTAAAGAAGTCAACCAGGCTGCCATGTGAGTGTTAAATGAATGTTGGCCAGCATTCCTGTCCTCATTATCTTCCTTTCCCTCTACTTCCTCCTCACGGTTGTATATGAATGTAAGAAGTAGCAGAGGAAAAAAAAAAACAAAAAACCACCAAAGTTTAGTTTAAAATTATTTATGTCATTCTTCTATATTTCTTACATATTTTAGTTAAGATAGGTTATCCATATTGCATACATATTTTAATGTTTTATCACCTCACAATTGAATTTCATTTTTCAGTTGTCTTAATTATACAAAATTAAAAAAAAAAAACACATTTTATTCTGAAAAGAAAAAGTGTGTGGACATGAGCTCTCTAAATCCCATTTCTCATCATTGGAGGAATCCCCAGTAACATTTTTGCCTTAAATTCATATTCAGCTTTTTTATGTAGGACAGTCAGATTGAAGGACTCCCCTGATAGCCATTTGCGAGGGTCACTTAGCAAGAAATGCTGAAGTTTTACAAATAGCTGGTATACAACACTTCTGCTGAAGTTTTAGGTTTGGCTCAGCATGTTCTGTTTGAAAAACACATTACAGCTTTCATTAATTAACTTTGTAGAGCTAGCAGCTTATTAATACTGAGGATGATTGATAAATTTCATTGAAAATTGATGATCATTACTAGTAGTGAAATAGTATTCAGACTGTTTTTGCCTTCCTTGTTTAAAAGAGAATGCATGAGGAAAGAAAGGAACCATGAAAGGATTGTTATAAATAATGAAAATTGAGACTTATGAGTTAAGCTTTGCATTTTTCTTTGTGCATGTTATTACACTGCCTGAATTCAGGTAAGCATGTTGAATTCTACTTGATGGAAAATTGTTGAAAGACTAAGACTATAAGCTGCCAGTTCTGCAAAAATGATTTTAGTCTATCAAATGATAATAAAATTGAAATATAAATAAGTGAACCATCACTCCTCTCTCAGAAAATAAAAAGAAGAAAGTATGAATGAATTTTCCAGAGATAATATCCCAGTATGATCAGAATGCATGGTATGAAATGATAAATGGGGTTATTGTAGTTTGAGGAGAGAATCTGATCCTGAAAAACAGTCTTGAATAGTTGTATTTAGGCAATACCTATGAGAGGCAGTGTTGCGTTGTGAACAGGCATGCTGTTTAGACTTGAACTGATCTAGGTTCCTTTTCCTGTTTCGTCTTTATTCAGTTGTGGCAAGTTGCTTTTCTTCTCTAGCCGTATTTTCCTCATTTGTGAAATGGGTCGATAACAGTACTTATTTTATGTGGCGATTATGAGAAAAAGAGAAAATATATGTAAAGTGCTTAAACACAATTCTTGGCACAGGAAATACTTGTCATAAATGATACTGTTATCATGCTGAGCTCAGAAGTGATTATCTAAGAGATGATATTATGTGACCCCATAAAGTCTCTGTTTACATTAATTTATATGTTAAAATGTTTAATTCTTCATTTCTTTGACCATTTTGTCTAACAGCAGCATATTGTGACACAAGTTATAGTGTGAGTGAAAAATGGAACTTTTGGTATTTGCATGGACTTTGCTTGCTCATTAAAAATAAACTAACTGATTAAGGAAATGGAAGTTTGGCAAATGCCTCAGTGAATCTTAAAGGTCAGCTGAGCATCACCTTAGGACACTCTTTCAGCAACTACAGTGTTTGTGTGAAAAATGCTTGGGTGATAAACTAAGGTAAGAGGAACAAATACAAATTATGTTTGTTAAGTGAATCCGTTCAGCTATTCACACAACAAATTTACTTGTTGGATGAGTATAGTCTAATCTCATATCATGTATTGACAATTTATATGCTTTTCATTCAAGAATTACTATGCATAGAAGTTCCAGTTTTGTATGCACTTAGAATATATTTTTCTGCTATATATGGTGGTAGCATCATTTTACCTTTCCATTAACTACTTGTTCCATCCTATTGCACTTTCTCTTCAATGACACAGGATACTAACCTAGACTAAGTCCCATTTTTGCTTTCTTATTTTTTGTTCTCAATGTTTTAGGCTTGTATAGTATAAAACTATTAATACTTTGGCCTTTGCAGAAATAAAAATATAATCTGTCCAGGTGTATTTTGAAAGTATCCCCTGCAACTACTGAAATTTCAGTAAGACAATTGTGGTCCCTTGTGTTTTACAGATGTTGAATACTCCTTGTGGCACATATTCAGTATTTGGTGTTTCTGACTTTTGATGAAAATAGAATTAAGCATAGAGCCCATAAACACTGTGAACAACCAATGATAACTCTAATATTTCTTAAGCATATAAATATGCCAAGGAAGAAAATATTCTAATGACATTAAAGCTAATATGAATTGTGTCTCTAAATATACATTTATGTTTTTAACATTTACTTTTAGTTTTAATTGTTTCTTAACAAAGGTAAACTGCATATTTGTTGACAATGTAACTTAAAAGGCTTGACTTGTAGTCATTATAAGTCTCTAAAATATTATGGAACAGATTTTTTGCCAGTGGAATGAATACACTAAACTATTTGCCTTTATTTTGTTGCAGTCATTTTATCAATTAAATTAGTAATTTTAGAAAAAAAATGTAATAAACCCAAATCAATCATCTCTACCACAGTGAAAACAAGGCCTCTTAAATTTTGCTATAGTGAAAATAATCCAGTTACTCCTGTCTTTGGTAAGAGTTGTGACTCATAAGCCTTCCTGAAAGCTGCTGCTTCAGCTGTGGCACGTTAGTGGGCTTAGTCCCTGGTATATGAATTCTCCTGATCCTTCAGTCCCTGCTTTGTACATGTCACTCCTCAGGGACCAAGATCCCAGGAGTTTCAGGCCACTGGAAATAGAAAAAGCTACCTGTTGTTGCAAAGCCTTTAATTAATTCAATGGGCCTTTGGGGATTTAGTGGACCTTTTTGATGCAGAAATGCAAAATGATTTTACACTCTTTTTTGGAGCAGAGTAGCTGATTATCTGTGGAATGCTTCATCTTCAGGAAGTAAAACTTGACATTACAACCCTTAGAACATATATTTTAGGGATTTTCATTTATTTCTGGGGACTGTGTTACTTTTGAAAAGCAAATTTTCCCCTAGGAGGGACTCAGAAAAATGAAAATAAATTTACTGGCATTTAAAATTCTTTGTCCCTAGTGTTTTTGACCTGTTTAGTGTGTCATTTTCTCCTCTTGAAAGGCTAACCAGGAAGGAGATGCCAAAGAAGTTTTTTGTTGATCCATTGATAGTACTTCAAGTGACTTTGGGGACTTTGTTCAGAACTTTCTAGCAACCTGGAAAGTCCCTGAGTATTTGACTCATCCTATTTTATCAACATTTTCAGACTTTTGCCAAATTTCTGTTTATCAAAGTGCCAGTGCTGTCAGACAAACATATGGATGAGTAGGTAGGGCAACATACAATCTTTTTCTCCCAGAATAGCTGCTGTTGTGTTTTCCTTATTTAACTTGGATATAACATTAGCAATGCCTTAAATTAAGAAATGCAGATTTTTGTTTGTAAAAATTTGTCCAGATATAGTGGGGTATTGTGCAAAGAACATAGAATTTGGAAGAATGACTCTCCAGTGGGTGTTCAGGAAAGAGGGAACGGATATTTACTGAGGACTTACCAAGTGCCAGGTACTGTCATCAGTGCCGTACCCAGGCTACTGCCTACACTTTGGAGTCAGAAGACCCTAGCTCCTCCACATATTAGCTTCCTGACCGTGGCATGTCTCTAACTCACAGACCTCATTTTCCAATCTTAAAAGAAAGATGATCATCATACCTACTTCACAAGGTTGTTGGGAGAAGCAAATGACACTGAGTAAAAAGTGTTCTATAAACAGCCTAGCTCTAAACAAATATTCACGGTTTTGTATACTTAGTGTATTCCCAAAAGTTTTGAGTTAGTTAGTTACTATTATGTTACACAAAATTTGGAAAGCACATTTAGAAACAGAGAAATTTGCAAAAAAGAAAGAGTTGTGAAATTAAGGAGCTCTATGTCATTACCTAAACAAGCTCTCACTGTAACATTGGAAATAAAGTTAGAGAAGAAGAGAGGGTAGGAGAGAGAGAGGTAAGGAGGAGTCGTTATTATGAGAGTATACTCGTTTTCCGGTGAGGTACATAAGTGAAGTATGGTTCCTGGGAATGGACACAGGATATAAAGAGGACATGTATAATGCCCTAAAATATTTATAGTGAAACCAAGTAGGAACGGATGTGGAGAGTTGCTACAGATTTCTGGGGAAAACTTAAAACTTATAGTGGATGATCAATAGCCGATCTCTTTAGTGAAGGACAGCAGTATTTTTATCCAAATATTTTTAAAACAGGGCAAAGCTCTACTTTTTGTGACTCCTTACAGAATATGGTAGAATATCCAAGAGATAGATTTGAAAGATTTAGGTGTAATATACTTAACAAATTATTACTACTTTTTAAAAATTGAATTATTTGCCTTCAGAGTACTTGATTATATGGATAAACATTTTCTTACTTTTTTACACCAGCACATAGCTGTTGCTTTAAAAAAAAAAAAAAAGCAATAAGGAGCTGTATGATTTGGGGTAAAGATTTAAAACCCTTGGGCCTCAGTTGCTTCACCTGTAAAATGAGCAGATTAAAGCTCACTACTAAAGGTTCCTTTCCATCCTAAAATTTTATTATATGAAAGCATTTTTCACTTCTTCACTAGACTGTGGTCTCCTTTTACATTTTTGCCAAAGGAATAATGCTTTATCAGGTTCTCTTGGTGACTTTCTATGTGAATAACTAGACCTCACTTTATGGGGGATGGGGGGAGGAACTCAATGAGCTCTGGGCAGGACCTATGTTCAGGTGTCACACAGCGAAGCTTTCCCAAGTAAGCTTTCCCAAGTACTGGTTGCATAGCCAATATCAGAGAGCTTTATCTTGGACTGTGCTGACAAGATGTAATGATGTATTGCCTAGTGTTTACCTGCTTTATTTAGTTTCCTGTACCAAGGAGTGATACATAAGTTTCTAAACCCTCAGATCCAGATCTGTAAAGGAACATTTAAGTGGATGCAGATGTGTCCAGTGTATCTCCAGATTAGCTGGAGCCACTTTATTTTAAATTATTCTTTGGAGACATCCTTCCTGAGAATAGAAGTAGGGACTGGCTTTTTAGCATGCTGTGAGCTCCCTGTTAATGACCTCCTTCAGGTTCACCAACAAATACCTCATCTCGGATGATCTTCTGGGCTGCTAATTAAGCAATAACATTTAGATTCCATTTGTTTGTATGTGTGTGACTCAAGTGGCAGTCCTTTCTGATCACCTTACTTAGTTTGGAATAAATATAGCAATGCCATGTTGCATAGGAATTTTACACCAGAAAAAATTCAGAGTGAGAAAAAAAACTAAAACGTCAATCCCGTTTTAGGCAAAAGCTGTAGGTGTAAAAAAGGACAAAGAAACAATAAAATACAGTGAGTGAATTATAAGTTGACCACCTTTTCATTAGGTTCCTAAATCGCTGGCCTTTAAGGCTGGTAATCCTGTTCCTTAAGCCATTTACAAACCAACAACAACCAAAGGAAAATTTCCACCTACTCATCAGCATTCCAAGTCAGCATGTTGCCTGTGAAGAGCGACACCCTGAAGAAATAGTCCTTTGAAGCTTGTTATGACAGAAAGCCATTAGTTCTGATATAGCTACTTGGTTGGGGAAGCCTGGTGAAACCTTCCAGTATGTTTGTATGTCCATTATCTGGCATACAAATCACGGAACTCACTGGGACATGTTGAGTAAGAACACCAGGGGCCCCGAGTGCCTCCATTTCTCAGATCAAGTGGGCACATTACTGATCTCTGTAATCCATAAAATATGTATGTGAGCTTTACTAAGATTAGAGATGGAATCCACTGTTCTTAGGTGCTATTGATTGCAATTTTAAAATAGGCTGGGTGAGATTGAAGAATGTGTGTTTTGGTGTGAAAAGTTTCCCCCCAAAAGGTCTAAGGAACACTGAAATCAATACTGCAGTGCTACACTCTACCCGAGTTTGAAATCGGGAGGTTGAGTATCTACTTAAAGCCTTTCCTCTTGGTTAAGAACTTAGGAGGAACCTCAAAATATCACATTTGTTCTTCTGTGTTACTTCTAATGAATAGCAGGAAAACAAATAAAATATCTTTTCCTCTTTGTAATAAATCATTTTGTTTTTTTTTTTCCTATAGATTGCATGTGGCATTTGAGGCAGAGTGAGCAAGCCTGCCAATATTGTGAGCTAATGCTTCAGCACCTTTCATTTTTCACTGTGAACAGGAAACCTCTCCTTAAATTTGTTCATTTTATAGAGGGAAAAATCAAAGCCCGTGGCTTATTGTCAGAACTGCTTTATTGTCATCATTTACAAAGGTCACAGGAATTAATTGATTCCTTATATTATATATTGTAAAGTGACTCATTTTTTGACATGTTTATGGGAAAGTGGCAGGCTCTAAGTTGTTGGTTATTGCCCTTTGGTTTGGGCTCATATTATAAATTAGGAAACCAATAATAACTTTGAAATCAAAGTTATTTGTGGAAACAAATAACAATACAGTTTGAAGGAAGCAGATTCCATGAGCAATTTGGTTAGATGAACTACTGGAAGGAAGGAGAGAGCTTCAGAGATGATATGTAAAATTAGGTTTGTTTTAATGCCTTTAAATGACCCATTACAGGGGGCAGTGAACGTTTCCATGAACATCCTAAATTGGTATTGTCTGAAAGCATATTTTAAGTAGCTGGCTTCCTATTACAATTGGAAGCATAAATTAATCCATACTCTATTCCATGAATCATTGCTACATGGATGCTTATAGAATTTACTGAGAGTAATTCTGTCTCAAAGACATTGCTTGTGAAACTAAAGAGGAGAAATATAGGAAATGAGTAATATTTGCAATACCAGGACACAATATTCTTTTATTCATTTTGTACATTTCTCCTTGTTCCCTTTTCAATAAATTAGGAAGGTTCTACTCAGTCATAGTCTGCTTTCACCAAAATTAGCGGCAGGGAAACAAGGACATATTGTTAAAAACGAATAAATTAGAGCTGAATTAAGCCATGTAGCTCAATAATAGCAAAGGGAATATACAGTTGGTTTGAACAAACAGCTTCTTAAATAGGAAATGTACTTTAAAGCCATCCTGCTGTGATCCTGTTAATTACCAAAGAAGATTAGAACTCTTTTGGTTCTTGGGATCCTTATACCTAGTGTGTCAGTTCCAGCTGCATTAGCAATCAGACATTTGCACTCTCCCTTCAGACTGAAGAGGGCATGTTATTAAAGGGAAGTCATTTACCCCGATCCGTAAGATGTAGCCTGGCAGAAATTCAATAACTGTTTGTGATATGCTCATTCTGCCACTCTGCTTGGTGGCTTCAACTCCAAACGTACAATATTTGCCTTAAAATTTCATCCACTGGGTGAAAGGGAAAAAAAAATGCCCAATTTGTGGGAGCCAGTTTCAAAACACAAACTTATGTGTAATTTGCTCTTCGTTGGAAATAATGTGAAGAAAAAGGAAAATATTTTCTGTCTCTGTCTCTCTCCTCCTCTGTTCTCCTCTCCTCTTCTTTCCCACTGTCCCCTTCTCTTCACTGCCCCTCCTCTCTCTCTCCTCCCCCAACACTGCTTTTTCTCTCCCACTCATATCCTCTGATGGGCAATCAAGCTAGTAAAATACATGTTGGAGAATCCCACAAACACAGCTAGGCATATACAGAGCTAGAGGGGTTTTGCATTTGAATTTCTTCTCAAAAGTAAATTGTAAAGAAAAATGCTCTGAGAATTCAAACAAACAAACCAAACAATCAGAGGAGAATTTAGGTGTAAGAACATGAGCATCAATTAAACAAGAAATAGAGCCATTTAAATATATATGTATGTTTTAAACTTACCTTGGAAAAGCAGTTTCTGATAGATCACCTCCTGTGTCTCGTGTGCTGGGTTCCTCAGTTCCTTAGTTGAGATAATCACATGGTTGTGGTCTTGCCCGGTATAAATAGGTGCGTGTATGTGTGATAAAGTCTACACAAATATGTACTACAAATATTCACACATACAAGCAATCTGATCTCTGAATTCTGAAATATAAAGGAAGGCAAGAGGCTGCAGCTAGAATTCCTTCTTTTTTTTCCCCGGAACTCGTTCTCTCAGTCAGCAGGCTGAGGCTCAATCCAGTGAAGAGAGATCTTGCAAGCTGGCTTTATTTCTCCTTGTTTCCATGGTGGTTAGTGGTGCATCGTTCTCCCGATCAGTTGTCACACTGACATGGTGCTGCCTGCTCAGCGGTCATTAATAACTGAACACCCTCCACTCCCCAGAGAGGAGCCAATCGCTTCAGACTGCCAAGATGTAGCACTCGCAGCTGCTCCAATCTGGTTGGCTGAAACAACCTGTCTGTTCTATGACACTGCTGCTTAGGATACAAATAGATGAAACAGGCTTGCAAATTTTCCTAGGTATCATTTTCTTTCCTTTTTTTTTTTTTTTTTCAGAGGGACGTTGGGAATTTTTGACAAGTTTTCCCATATTTAGTTTATCAGTCATTCAGAGAAATGGTGTTTTCTCTCTGAAAATAGGCAGGGCATACATACTACCAATAAGGATTTACCAAATATTATAAACACCTGATAGGCACTCAGAGCATCTGACTCACTCTCTGTGAAGTTCAGCAAGGGCTGTATTATTTAAGAAGAACAGCTTGAAACTGTTTTGAATGGCATTTGGTTCTTAATTTAGTATGTGTTCTTGCTGTTCAATAACGCCTTTTTTTTTTTTTAAGCAATGACATTTCTTATCTTGGTTGATCAGATTTTTAAGATAAAGCATATATTTGCCTCTGCATAATTTACATCATTGGTATATGAAGGGCTGTTTATAAAAATATGTTTTTCCTATTACATTCACCACTCACTTTTCCTATGTAATGCAATAAATCCAGCAGCCACATATGAATGGGTTACATGTGTAGGGGTGTTTGCATGTTTGCATGGGAATCTGTGTGTGCATGCATGTGTGTGTTTTAAAAAGCATTTTCTACTACTCTGGGGGAATATTTTAACCATAATAAATTGAAACCTCCAAGAAATGATTTATCTTCATTTTTAGACCGATTAGTTCTATATCCAGGAAAATATACTGCATAAGCCACATATGTAAAACACCTCAAAAATTCACAAATTTTTGAATTACCAGAAATTTGGAAGAAAACACAGAAAAGCCTAGCAGTGTATTTCTAAAAGAACACCTATGAATACATAGTAAGCGATTTTAAAAATGCGTGTTTTGCAACCTTAATTAGTATACTAGAGAAATATCTTATTGAGAAGAATGGAACATGAGGATTAATTTTATCAACAGGTCCAAAGCAGGCTAGGTTAATGAGTCTAGCCCTAATTTTGAGAGACTACCCTCTAGTGGAGTAAAAAGAAATAACGTGTTATTAAGTTTACTTGAAAAAAGCATTCATATAATTGCTCCTTAGGTATTTATTTACATAACAAAGACCTATATTATCATCATAATACCAAGAAATTTTAAAAACAATAACTTTGCTTTCTGATAATTAAATATTTCACTCTGTAGTTTTCTTTAAAGTGTTCCCAAATGCTTTAATTTTTCTTCTTTTCTTTTTCTTTTGAGGTACTGGGCGCCGGGGGTTGAACCCGGGACCTTGTATGTGGGAAGCCGGCGCTCAACCACTAAGCCACATCAGCTTCCCTGAGTTGGTTTTTTCATTTGTTTTGCTTGTTGTTCATTTTTGTTTTTTCAGGAGGCACTGGGAACCGAACCTGGAACCTCCCATATGGAAGGCAGGAGCTCAACTGCCTTTTTTTTCTTTTTCTTTTTTTTTTTTTTAAAGATTTATTTATTTACTTTATCCATCTTAAACGCCCCTTCTCCATTTGCTATTTTGTGTCCATTCGCTGGGCAACTCTCTGTGTCTGTTTCCTGCCATCTCTTCTCATCCTCCTCCTCCAGTCTTCACGAGGATTCGATCCTGGAGACCTCCGATGTAGGAGAGAGGTGTTCTGCCACCTGCACCACCTCGGTTCCTGGCTTTCGGAGCTTTCGGAGCATCTCGTCTTGTCTCTCCCCTGGGTCTCTCTCCTGTTACATCATCATCTTGCTGCATGGCTCCCGGGGCCTGGCGGCTCACCAGCACACAGAGCCTGGCAGCCCATGCGCCTTCTATATATATATTTTTTTTATTTTACCAGGCGGTCCGGGAATCGAACCTGGGTCCCTCCATATGGCAGACGGACGCCCAACCATTTGAGCCACATCCGCCCCCCTTAATTTTTCTTATAAAAAAATAAAAATAAGTTCAAGATAAAAGTAACTCCTTCCTTAATATAGTAACAATTATTTCAGAAAGTTATTGTAAGGCTCTGTTCTTTACTCCTTAGTTTTTACTCAGAAAACACACAGTCAATTCTGTAAATGTTAGGCATTTATGTTTGCGTGTTGGGGATGTTGTGGAGCATGTCTACATATAATTTAATGTACTTGTGATCATGGCAATAATTATCCTTCTCATTCCTCTCTTTTACTCTCTTCAGCTCTAATTTACTGCATATTCCAAAATCATTTCAGTAATTTGTAGGATTTACTTCCACATATTGAAGAATTATATTAAAGTTATGAAAATGATATGATAAGGAAATTTAACTTTGATACCTTTAGCTCCTTAAGTGTTTCATTTTGGTTGATTGATATCAACTGTATACTTGACAAGCTCAGTAATCAAAGCAATTATAATACACTCCCATAATGAAGGTAAGTTATGATCATCAAACAGATATATGATTAAACTACTTTTTTAGTTTATAAAGGAAACGAACAATTATGTCTAGTACTTTAAATTTAAATCTCTTTCAAAATCAAATAGTCTTTAAGTTTTAATTTAGTTAGACTTGAGGACTATTTAAATGCTACCTTACATTTTTTCATAGGAAGTTGTTTTAACTAACTGTTTTTTTTTTTTTTTTTTTTTGGCAGGTAGGATATGAGATTCCTCTTCCTGTAATTGTCTTTTTAATGTAGAAGTTGATAAATTCAAAATATTTCATACTTTTTTTTTTTTTTTTTTTACCGGGAGGTCCCGGGGATCGAACCCGGGTACCTCCACATGGGAGACGGACGCCCAACCAGTTGAGCCACATCCAACCCCCATACTTATTTTTAATAAATTTAATATCATGGAACATTAGAAATGAGATTTCAATGGGTTGAGGGAGAAAATAACTCTGTCTTTGAATAAAAAGGATGAGGATTTTGTCCTTTGGCTATAGTTTTCTTTTGCTGCAAGATCATCAGTAGCTTAGAATCAATTTGTGTTTTAAGTGATTTTTCACTGATCAGTCAGGTCAGTCATTTACTCGAAATATGAACCATAGCTCTCCCAAAAGATAGTGTAAAAAGTTATTTAGGTATCACTTTTGTATAATGAAGTACCATAGGAAGACATTTGTTTGTGATGATTTCAGGGCATTTGAATTACTACAGTTGTGAATGGGCATTAAAAGAGAACCATGGAGACTTAGATCTCTAATGTCCTAAGTCCTAGAAGGCCAAGAAATGGCTCTAACTGCAACACGGGTGGTCTGAAAGTGCCAGGCTTAGGTTCTTCTGCCATATCACCATTTTATCTGCTGGATAATTGATAGATCTCTGGTTTTTCTGCTTTTTCTTCCTCCTTCTGTTCCTTTCCATTCTGTCCCTTCTCTCCTCCCCCCTTTTTCCTTTCTTTCTCAACATGCTTCCTTTAGAATCCACTAACACTTCAGAGAATTTTCACATTGCAGATGCCCTGTCTTACATGGGTGTGCATGTCAGGTATCTCATAGTAAATATCTGCAGGGTTTCCTGAATGAAAAATGCAGTGTTTCTTTAAGTTCCAATGAAAATATATCAGAACAGTGTTACAAAGAATAGCAACCCTTAAATTATGTTGAGAGTTTTGCCTTCATTATCAAATAAAATATAGGGGTGCAGTAAATATTTATTAATTGTTTTAGTGGTCAAAGGTATTACTTTATGACTGGTTTATGTTATTTCAGCAAATCCTGGGCTTTGTTTGCCTGTGTACTTTTCTTAGAGAGGTTGCCTGGCACAGTGGATCAGAGTGCGGGTCCTGGGGCCACACTGCCAGGGTTTGAATGCTTACTTTGCTACTTCTTAGCTCTGTGACCCAGAGCAATTGTTTAACATCTCTGAATTTGTTTTCTCCTAGGATTAATATGAAGATTAAATTATTTAGTACAAGTAAAAAAGTGCTTAGAAAAGTGCCTGGCATAGAGTAAGCATGAATGAATGTTTGTTATCATCATTATTGACTTTATTATTGTCACCGTTGTCATTGTTGTCTTTGTCGTCATCATCATTATCATCCTCATTTTGTTCCAGCTTTCCCCTTTTTGGGGTTTCCCTTTTCCCCTTCCACTCCAGGTTCCTGACTCTCATATGTCTACCTATTCTTAAGTAGGTTAGTTAAGTTTAAATACTATTGCCCCTGTGGAATCTTCTATGACCCTCTAAAAAAATGTGGTCTGTCTTTTGACCACAATAACGTTCTTTATCCTTCTTATCTCTTGCTCCTTTTTTGATGTTATACTTGTTTCTATAATTTGACCTGTTTCCTCTTTTTATTTTGTCAGTACCTTGGAGAAAGTCTATGTTGTAATTATCGCAAGCACCACAGTACATGAAAACATGGAGAAACCATTTGCAGATCATGAACGTATGTCTGTGCTTGTTTTAAAGGTCAGTTAATCTAGAATACCAGATAACTATTAGCCTTATTTTATAAATCAGAAAACTCAGGAAGTTTGACTGTGCGTGCCAAAAGTCACATCGTTGCTCAGCATTAAGTGGCAATCAAACCAGTCTGTCTGACTCCAAGGCTGACCTTGTAACCACTGTGTTCCACTAAGTCTGATATGTTCCCCATATATCTGTTTCATCTTTGTCTTTTCTTCACTCCAACACATCCCATTCCCCAACCGCTCCCAATGTCTCATCATTTCCTGAACGTACCATGCATTTTTCACTCTCAGTGGCTTATTTCACTGTAAGTATACCCATTCTACAAGGTTTCTGCTAAAAATCCTATCCGTTAAGAAGATATCTTTGTCAATGAGAATCAATATTTTCCTCATTTTACCATATTTTAAATTTATTTTTTATTTTGTTCCAACATACATTGTGGCTTATGGCTATTTGTGCATAGATAGTAAGCAACTTGAAGGCAGAAAATGTTTGTATTTCAGGAGTACATCTTACATATTAAGAAGTCAAATAAATGTTTGATTGAATTTCATTAAGTGGCTGAAGGAGTAATTTATTACTCTCATCTATGTGCGAGTTTTTTCCTAAACATTTGAGTAAAATCAGAGAAATTCTTGCTTAGTTAAAAACCTCCATCAAGAGAGTCCCCTCAAAGGGTAGATTTTGTCAGATCTTTGATGCCAGTTACACATAAAATTATTTATAAAAAAAGCTTGACCTTTTTCTTTGCCAATTGCTTCCTTTTTTCATCGTCTTTAATTACTTCTTATTATATGCAGTTGGGTTCATTTAACTCTACTAAGATTCTTGTAAATTCTGGTCAGCAGTTAAAGAGATCTCTGGTCAATGACCTCTAGGAACCAAGATGGCTTGAGCTAACACATTGTCCCTCATGCAATATTCTTAGGCAACCTCTCTTGGTATTTTCTTTGGTTTGACATGGGCTCTTTTTTAAAGGTGGGCTACTGAAAAGTTATCAGGTTACATCTAAGCAAGATCTCAAGACAGTGACTAATAAGCAAGAGAGAGCACACTTTCGTTGTCAGTAAAATATTTAAGAATCTAGTTATATTGTATTATATAGAAGTGGGTTTTGAATTTTCATGAATATTTTATATCACTTTTACTTGACTTTTACTAGATGGAAGAACAAAGGTGGCTGTTATCATTCTTATCTGGTTTTATCCTTTCTTGATGGAGAGTATAGAAGGCCCAAAGCTAAAGTCTTCTGTCTAATCTTTTGGTGATTGTTCATAGTTATTTCTTCTTGGTGGAGGGAAGGTGTTTTTAAGAGTGAAAGCCACCTGTTACATTTTGGAAGGATGGGAGAATTGGAAGATTCTTGTAGCTACTACCCACACTGACTTTATGGTTAAATTTTCTGCGTTCAATCTTAAAATTATTTTCAACTCCATTTCATAATCCTAATGTAGTCTACTAGGATGTTTTTCTTTTTCTTTTGTTTTCTTTTTTTATGTGCACTTGACTCTTTGATCTTTATTTCAATCTTTATAAATAAGTGATTTAGATGATCAGGTAATACTTGACATAGTGCTGGTCACGAATGAGGTGCTTAATAAATAATTTCTTGTTGATAGTTACTACTTCATTGATTGTCATTCCCCTATACCTTATTTGAGCCTGACCTTCCTTGGATTCAGACTACTTATCAGCTGGTTTATAGTTGAGGGAGATAGAAAGGTAGAAGGGGCACCCTCTGGGCAATATAGAGAATTCTCAAATCAAATCAAATTGATTGCTTATGGATAAAAGTCTTTGCTTGATAGAATTCAGGTTTCTTCTGTCAGTTTCAAGTCATGAATTATTTTACTCTTCCATAGGGTAGAAGGCACATGCCACTCATTACCTCCCCACACTGGTATTACCTACCTACTTCTCAGTAGATTCTAGACTCAAAATCTGGAGAACAGTATTTCCTACTCAAATTGCTGCTAAAATGTTAGGAGATTTCAACTCTTAAATATATAACCAGTCCCAATTTCCTAAATCTTAAATGAAAATAACTTTCACTTCATTTTAAATACCCATTCCTTGTGACATCACCTGGATCTTGTTGGAACTCCCCTATGTCAGAAATTTTTAACTACAGTATCCTGCTTTCTGATCACAACCCTTTGGCTCTTTGGCTATTTTAGGGCCATGCTCCCCCTAAATCTGCTTTTTGACCCCCTAGAGACCTCAAATCTTCTGAGGCCAATTCTCTTCTCATCATCTAAGGCTTTCTCCCTTTCCTACCTACCAAGGTTTATCATCTAACCTACTTGTCAGTCACTTTGAGACTCTTGCTCTAGGCTATCATCCCTGTCTTACTAGAACTCCTGGACAGTGCTGTGATCTTTGTTTTCTGCTCCTGTCTCCAGGAGGCAGATGGTTTCTGGAGGAAATCACACAGTGGTGTACACTGGTACCCACTAGAAACTTGGAGTATCATATTTCAGCTGGGTCTTCAGTTATTCCCTTTTATCCTTATATTTGTCTTCAGCTTTTTATCCTTTTGTCTTCAGAGATGATTCCAAATTCTGGCTTCTCTTCCACATTCCTTCTTAATCGCTGGATATTCTTAGGTCAATGCCATTGCTTTCATTTTTTAAAAAAATAAATCAGTTTTATTGATATATATTAATAAAGCATACAATTTATCCAAAATGTACAATTAATGGTATGTGGTATAATCACATAGTTGTGAGTTCATAATTGCAATCATTATTAAAGCATTTTCATTATTTCAATAATAATAATATAAACAAAAAACAGACAAACAAACAAGAAAATTCCTCACTCTCAATCTCTTTGTTTCCCCTTCTGTATATAGCTGCTATTTCTGGCTAATTATTTATTGCCCAATTATTTATTTGTTTATTAAGCAGTTTTATTGAGATATATTCACACACCATACAATCTAGCCAAAGTGTATAGTCAGTGACTTAGTATATTCACAATGTTGTGCATTCATCTCAAAAATTTTAGAACAATTTCATTACTCCAAAAAGAAAGACTCCATGCCTCTTAGCATTCCTTCCTCAGCCCTACATAACCACTAATCTAATTTCATCTTTATAAATTGATTTATATTTACATTTTATATAAATGGAATCATACAATATGTAGTACTCTGTGTCTGGTCTCGTTCACATAGTATAATGTTTTTTGTGTTTTTTTTTTTGTCTGATATTAACTTTGTGTACTATTAACCTACATTTGTTCAGCTTCAAAGAAAAACAATCATATATGCAATTTTACCCGTATTCATATTTCACATTATATATTTATATTTCACATAATATATTTAGTTCATAATAGGGCAATCATACAGTATTTGTCCTTTTGTGTCTGGCTTGCTTCACTCAGCATAATGTCCTCCAGGTTCATCCATGTTATCATATGTTTCATGACTTTATTTCTTCTAACTGCTGCATAATATTCCATTGTGTGTATACTCTACAATTTGTTTATCCATTCATCAGTTGATGGACACCTGGATTGTTCCCAACTTTTGGCTATTGTGAATAACGCTGCTATGAACATCAGTGTGCAGATAGATATCTATTCGTGTCACTGTTCTCAGTACTTCTGGGTATATACCTATCAGTGGTATTGCCAGGTCCCATGGCAAGTCTATATTCAACTTCTTTAGGAACTGTCAAACAGTCTTCTATTGTGGCTGTGCATTCCCACCAACAGTGAATAAGCATTCCTATTTCTCCACATCCTCTCCAATATTTACAGTTTTCTGACTTTTTAATAGTGGCCAGTCTAATAGGTATGAAATGATATCCCATTGTAGTTTTGATTTGCATTTCCCTAATCCCAAGTGATGCCGAACATTTTTTCATGTGTTTTTTTTTTGCCATTTGTATTTCTTCTTTGGGCAGTTATGCAAGAGTGGTTCAACACAAGAAAATCAACTAGTGTAATAAACCACATTGATAAATTGAAGAGGAAAAGTTACATGATCCTCTTGATTAATGCAGAAAAGGCATTTGACAAAATACAGCACCCTTTCTTGATAAATACTCTCCAAAAGATAGGAATAGAAGGAAACTTTCTCAATACGGTAAAGTACATATATGAAAAACATACAGCTGGCATTGTACTCAGTGGTGAAAGACTGAAAGCATTTCTGCTGAGATCAGGAAAAAGACAAGGATGCCCACTGTTATCGTTATTCAATATTGTGCTAGAAGTTCTAGCTAAAGCAATTAGGCTAGACAAAGAAATAAAAGGCACCCAAATAGGAAAAGAAGAAGGAAAACTTTCAGTATTTGCTGATGACATGATCCTGTATCTAGAAAATCCTGAAAAATCCACAACAAAGCTACTAGAATTAGTAGACATGTTCAGCAAAGTGGCAGGATACAAGGTTAATATGCAAAAATCAATAGTGTTTCTATACACTACTGATGTGCATTCTAAGGAGGAAATCAGAACAAAAATTCCCTTTATAATAGTGACTAAAATGATCAAATATTTAGGAATTAACTTAACCAAGGACATAAAGGACCTGTATTCAGAAAACTACAAAACATTGCTTAAAAAATGAAGAAGACTTAAATAAATGTAAGGACATTCCATGTTCATGGATTGGAAGACTAAATATCATTAAGATGTCAATTCTACCCAAACTAATTTACAGATTCAACACAATCCAATAAAAATCCCAACAGCCTTTTTTTTTTTTTTTGCAGAAATCAAAAAGCCAATAATTAAATTTATTTGGAAGTGTAAGGGACCCCGAATGGCCAAAAATGTCTTAAAAAAAAACAAGAATGAAGTTGGAGGACTTTTACTTCCTGACTTTAAAGCATATTACTTAACTACAGTGGTAAAAACAGCATGGTACTGACAAGGACAGATAGATTGACCAATGGAACTAAATTGAGAACTCAAAAATTGACCCTTACATCTACTGTCAAGTGATTTTTGACAAGGCTGTTAAGTCTACCCAGCTGGGCCAGATCAGTCTATTCAACAAAGGGTGCTGGGAGAACTGGATAGCCATATCCAAAAGAAAGAAAGAGGACCCCTATCTCACACCTTATACAAAAATTAGCTCAAAATGGATCAAGGACTTAAATATAAAAGCAACAACCATAAAACTCCTAGAAGAAACTGAAGGAAAACATATTCAAGATCTTTTGGTAGGTGGTAGTTTCTTAAACCTTATACCCAAAGCATGAGCAACAAAAGAAAAAATAGATAAATGGGACCTCCTCAAAATTCAACACCTTTGCACCTGAAAGGACTTTGTCAAAAGGGTTGAAAAGGCAGCCAACTCAATGGGAGAAAATATTTGGCAATCATGTATCTGATAAGGGTTTAATATCCATGATATATAAGGCAATCATATAACTCAACAATAAAAAGACAAACTATCCGATTAAAAAATGGGCAAAAGACTTGGAAATGCCATTGCTTTTAACTTTAACTTTGTTAACTTTGTTGCTTTTTCTCTAGCAGCTCTCCCTTGCCCACCCCCAGCAATTGACATATTTCCCCCAAATCTAGACATGCTCAATTCTTACTCATACTAAATTAATAACAACAATCTTCCCTTTACCCTTTACCTTGCTCTATTTTCCGTCTCTAGCCTCCTCATGTAATTCTTTCAGAAGAGCTGTCAATAGTTGCTACTGCCACATCACCACTTATTTTTCAGCTCACATCTATCTGGCTTCTACTCCAACCACACTATTGAAGCTCCTCTTCAGAATCTCACCAGTGCCCTCCCAATTTGGTTCTTGTGCATCAAAGCCCCTAGTTGTGCTCACGCTTGTCTGTACTTTCCAACTACTGTCATTGTCGGCTCCTCATCTACCTCTTAAATACTTATCTTCGGCTCCATCTTTTGCCTGCTGCTTTTCGTATTATCTTTTAGGTTATATAATCTCTTCCACTTATATCCTCATCACTCTCAAGCCTATATCAATGCTCCAGCAATTAACATTCTTCTTCCATATTTTTCTATATATTTAGTCCTCAAACTGTTTAATAGATATCTTTACATCCATGACCCCCCACCCCCACTAGGCACTCACACTCTACATGTCTAAAACTGATCTCTTAAGTTTGTCCCCAAATCAGCTCTTCACTTATTCTTTAGTTCAGTTTTGGTATCACTACTCAGTTACCCAGAGAAGTCCAGGGGTCATCTTTGATCTCCTGCTGTCTTGTATCCCACATTTATTCAGTCACTAACTGTGCTGATTTTCCTCCAAATGTTCTTGAATCATGTTCCCTCTATTTCTGTAGGTCTTATCTTTTTTGCCTTGGTTGCTTCAATTGCCTAACTTCTCTGTTTCCAGTCTCATCCCCTCCATTTCATTTTCTAGATCATCTCATTTCTCTGCATAAAATCATAATTTTTTTTGTCATCACAAGTGAGAAAAAACTCCACATTCTTTAGTATTCAAGTCCTTTCCTGACCTAGCTTTTAGGTCCAGGTACTCCTTACCTAACTGTCATATTTTGGTTTTTGTTCCTCAAGCACCATGCCATTTTTCTCTCCTCTCAGTGCCTTTGCTGATACCAGAGTGCTGACAACCCCCGCCCCCCCCACACAACACTATCATGTACACACTTTTCTTTTGCAAGGCATGTCTCCCACTGTTTACCCTTTAATCCTCAGTTCAAATATTCCTTATTCTGAGAAATCTGTTTCCTACCAAGCCAGGCTGAGTTTGGTGTTCTGCCTCTGGGGTTCATAATACAGAATAATTGATCAGAAGGTATTGTTGAAATAATGGTTGAATGAATTTTAAATAGGGATTTTATGGATGAAAAAGTAAAATTGCAAAGTGTTTAGGCACAGCAGCCTTAAGTCTTTAATTCTATAATTGTGGATGGATAGATTGGTATAAATGAGAACAGAGTTATGCTTTAGTTCTTGTGCGAGACCATTAGCCACATTCCGTGGCTCTCTGGGACAGAGATGCGTGTTCTTGGCCACATAGAGAACTAGATGTGCAAATATGAACCATGAGGAGAAATCCATCATGATTCCTTAAAAAAAAAAAAAAGTGCTTATAATTATCAAAGGTAGGGATAGTACATTCTCTTTGATAGAAAATATAGTACTGCTATTTTTGATGTTATTGTCCAGGGAAAATACAAATGATTTTCCTTGAGCTATCCTTAAGCACAATGGAATAGCATTTGAAATATGTGTTGCTATGCAAATGCAGAAATTGTGTATGCTGAAATTAAAAAGTACATAAATTAATATAAATAGCATTTCTTGAGTGTTAACTATATGCAAGGCACTAAAGTGTGGTAAGCACTTCATATATATGATCGCCTTCTTATGATAATACTGTGGGGCAGGCAGATACATTCTCCTTTATACAGAGGAGGAAAATGAGGTTCAGAGAAGTTGGTTAACTTTTGCAGTCACAGAGATAGTGAGGAGCTAGAGCTAGAATACAGGTCAGATAGCAAAGCCAGCTCTCTTAAAACTGTATTTTCTTCCATCCAAATACCTTCTACACTTGATCTTAGCCAAAAGGCCGAGAAGCGATCCAAATACCTTCTGAGACCCTCATTATCCTCTTCTTTCTGTGTGCTATAGCACAATGTTTGCTTCCTGTGTTTGCTTCATTTGTAACCAGAGTGACATAACACATTCATGGTAGAAAGCTAGCAATATTTTAGCTGTACCTCACTTCTCTCAGCTCAAAATCTTTGACTATATTCCTAGCTTTAAAAATGGATGATTTTTGACATAGTTTGAAGATCTCTATAAACTATTACCCTCAAAGGCAAGCATTATATCAACTCTGATAAGTTTTATTAGTTTCATATTAGTTTTTATTCTAGGATAGTTGTCTCTATTTGGCTCTCTTTGATGGTCAATATTTAAGATGAATGATAATTGATAATCTATTAGAGAAGCCAGCTGATTTTCTTAGTCTTTGTTGTCCTAGAAATATATAAGTACATGAATAAATAAATCAATGCACTACATAGAGCTTCAACACTGCTATACACATAAAACCACTTTACTAATTTATTTTTTTATATGTTTGAGATTATAAAAAGGCAAAATTTGCACCCTGTCTTAACAGAATTTCAAAGCTTTATCAAGGATGATTATTATACAGTAAACTGGAAAATCGGAAGAAACAGCCTTTAGGCATAGACAGAAAAATAATAAGACTAGCTTAGGTGTTTGAAGAAAATGTTTTAAAATATAATCAAATGAAAGAACAACATGTGTCTCTTTTGTAAAAATGCTTATCTTTCTTTCCATTCCATGGATGTGATGTAGAAAATGAATAAATTAATGCTCACCATTACTTCTTACATCCTTAACCTTTTATAAAGGGTGTGTTTTTATCAGAAATGCAATGACTATTCAGTGTTGTGCCCATTTCATGCTTGGGGGTGCCCTCCCAGCTGTGTAATGCTCACTAAAAGCCCATGTGTGAACCACAAGCCCTGAGAGCAGCCCGGCTGGCTGGAGAGGCTGTGCTGAAGGCTTTCACATCGTTCCCATTACTAAGGAAACCACTCGTTTTGTCTGAACATGCTCTGAATAGATGTCTCATTTGAAGTCTAGTGCTCAAACCATGAGGATTGCATTATGGAGCCGAGAAAGAAATGAGAGGAACAAAAAATGCTTGAAAATGCCACCAAGCATGCACAAAGCATCGTACTGTAATAACATTCCATGAGACAGAAGGTGCATTTATTTTTGCCATATTCCAAGTTATTTCCGTGTTTTAAAAGCACATTCTTTTGCTTGCCCACGTAATCAAAATAAGCAAAGCAGATGTTCTTCTGACCAATACTTAATTCCTGCTCTTGTTAGGGTCTTACTGGGAAGTGTGACATACAGCACAGGAAGGACAAAATATGGATTCTCATATTCATCTAGATTTGTTCCCTTGTACTGTGTAACTAAATAGTATAGTGCTATCTCTGTGCCAATAAACAAACACATGTTCAGAGTCAGACCTCAAAATTTGTAGTCTCCAAATTGTCACTGTTAAATTCAGAATGTCTACTGCAAGCTGGTATGAGCATCCGGTTCAGATTCGGAGTGAGAAAACACGGCTTCTAGGAGGCTCTTACTCCCCTCCCTAGCTCCTGCCATCCCTCAGCAAAGGAAAGTAGCTCCTAGTGAAAAATCATGTGATCTTTCTTTCTTACCTGGTAAAGAAGGGTTTCTGGGACTTTATGCCTACAGTACAATTTTTATCAACCCCTTCCCCATTCTTTGATTTTGGCCATTGACATTTCTTCAAATATATAAAGTGCTATGCAGACACCCCAGTCAGAGATTGCCACCTCTAAACCCATATAGAAATTCGGGAGCTGTCTTTGCAAGGAAGGAAGGCATTATCATCTCCATTTTTAGCCACTTTAATCTGTGCAGGGATCAAGAGTTGTATGAATATATCAACTAATTCATAAATACAAATATTAATATTTAATGGATTACTTGTCATGTTACTATTTTGCTGAGACTCATAGCAGCTAGGTGACTTCTCTGTACAAGAGTCAGTGACTGAATGAGATCTTTGGTGTCATAATCCGGTGCTACAAGACCCTAGGTGCAGAGGCTGCTCAAGTCTCTCTTTGGAACACTAGTGTTACAAAGGGGCACTACTATGTCTAAAACCTAGAAGTATAGTAAGCAAGTGCAAGTTTATTTCCTTCACAGGTCAGTAGTATAAAATTAATAAGTATGAAAAGCAAACAATAATGTCAGAAAGTCTTGTGCTTTTTTACTCTTTTCCTTTTTCTTCTATACCTAGTTCCCTTAAACTTATTGGTAATCACACAGTTTTAATAAATTTGTGTTTCAAATAAATGTCTTGTTCAAATTACCTGTTGGACCACATTTAAGAAATGCCAAACTCAGTAGAATTGAGTAATTGTCTAGTATTTAATGGGCCTTCCACCAACACTGATAAAGCCCTAGATTTTTAAGCATGAAAGAAAGTTGACTTTGTGAAAATACACAAGTACTTGTCCTTTCAATAATACCTTCACTAGTTCTGATTATGACTCTTCAATTCATTTTGAAATGAACAGCCAGAAACTGTCAACTGTTTCTGATCTGATGTGCCTATGGAGTATTTACTTAGAGTGCATTTTTAGCAGTTTAGATATGGCTTCTGACAAAAGAATTCTTCTAATATACTAAGACTTATTAAGAAGTTTCTGTTTTCAAAGCAAATAAGCATTAGATTCCTTTTAAGTTACCTTGTCAAGGTTTGGCAGAGATTGGGATGTATGCATCTTTGTTTTCCTGGTCCCCAGCATGATGCCTGGCATAGAGTAAGCATTCAATAAGAGGAGGCTGAACTCAATTGTTGGATATGAGAAAAGTATAGCCAACTCAGTACTTGTAGATGACCCTGAGCCTGGCTTAATTGAGTGTCAAATGTTGGAAGCATTAAATGTTTAACATTATTTAATGTTTACCTAACAAGTCTAATTTTTCTATGTCCTTTTTCAATCACCCTTGTTAAAATATTCTCTGCATCTATATAAAAGTGATAAAATAGCATTGAAATGATTGAGTCAAAACTGTCTTTGAAACAGCCTTAACTTTGTTTCAAGCCTACAGTGGTTATATTTGCATATCATTCTTTTAACAGGAAAACTCTCAAAATGTCTCCAGGTACCATGAAATATCAGCTATTCATTATAATTCTATTTTTGTCTACAGCAATATGATCTTCAGTCTGTTGTAACAGTCATTCATTTCAATTAACACCAAGTGTCATCTTATTTGGAGAATTAAGTTCTGTTTAGAAGACTTAAATTTGTTAGTAGACCAAAGAAGTTATAGTTTGAACAAGACCAGAGAATTCATAGTTATTATTCAAATTATTAGTACATATATACAATTTAATATAGTTAGAAACTTATTTGATAATTTAAATTACCATCTTTCACATGCCTAACTTATATATATATATATAAGTTTTGAATCGTGAGCTATCTCATATGTGATTTGGGAAATTGTGTTAAGGCTTGAGTCAAAAATTATCTTCCCTGAGCAGATAAAACTGTAAGGATGATTAAAATATAATGAATTTAAATATAAATAAACAATCATATAGTACTGTACAGAGAAAGAATGAGTTTACAAAAAAAAGACGTATTTAACTCAGTGAAACTTGTAGTGATTCCTTTAATATTATTTAAGTAAATAAATGTTGCATTTAAAATGATTTTTTAACAAAATAGCACAGGCTTATTGTAGAAAATTTGGAAAGTTTAGAAAGGATAAAGAAAACGAAAAGCATCCCTACGCTAAAGGAGGCAAGGTATACACTTTGGTATATTTTGTTCTGGTACATTTTTTTTTGTCCTTACATAACTGAAAAATATTCTGTATTTTAAAATTTCATCAGAAAGATAAAAAGTTTCATTGTTTTTAGTACATATATTCATACCATATGGATGAACCATTCCCCAACTATTGGATATTTTTTTTTTCAAATTTCATATTGTAAATAATGCTGTTGTAATCATTATAGGATAAGATTGTTATGTGGACTCTCTAGACCAAAAGATTTTGACATTTTAAGACTCCTAATACATATTAGAGATTGCTTTCTTGAATGTTCATACCAAATCACACAGCAATATCTGAATCTTCTTGCCATACCCTCTCCAGCATTATTTGTTTATTCATTAATTCATTAATTCAGGAAATATTTTGAACATCTGTCAAGGGCTAGGAATTGTTTTAGGTGCTGGGAATGCAAAGGTGAAAAATATAGTCAATGATTTCAGAAATTTTACTTGTTGGGAGATTATAGAAGACAGTTGATGAATAGGCAATGATAAATTTGCCAAGTTAATAATTAAGGTGCTTCCAGAGATTGGGCTGTATAGTTAAAAAAAAAAAATTAAAACTAGGTAAGATTATAGAGAAAAGCAAAGAGGGATGATTAACATACAGTATTTAGGAGGTTTCTTCTGAGAAGCTGATGTTTGAGCTGAGGCATAAATTTTGAAAGGAGAGTCAGTCAGGCCAAGATGCAAGGGCAGAGTGTTCCAGAAGAATAACAGTGCATGCAAAGGTCCTAAGGCAGGAACAAGCTTGACATGTTCTAGGGACAGAAAAAGACCAATGTGCATAAGCTTAGTGAACAAAGAGTAAGTGGTAGGAGATGAGGAATAGATGGCGGGTGGTGGTAAGATCAACTATGGTCTTGCAAACCATGGAAATGTGATGAATTTTAATTGTAATGGGCAGCCATTAGATGATTTTGAGTAGGAGAGAGAGATTATCCAATTTATCTATTTTTTATTAACTTTAAAAAATCACTAGGCTGCTTTATGGAGCATTGGTTAGTGGAGGGCAGGAGTTAAGGGGAGAGGCCAATCAGGAGGCTGTTGGAGTAGAGCAGACAACAGATGCTGATGGCTAGAATTCCACTGTAGCTGAAAAGATGATGAGAGATGGTAGGATCCCAGAGATAGTTTCAATTTAGAACTACAAATATTGCTAATGGATTGCACATAAAGGATATAAGAAAGGATGATTTAAGTAAGACTCCTACGTTCTGGTGTAATCACCCAGGTAGACGGTGGTAATATCGAGATGTTGGATTTGGAGGGAAGAATAAGTTGATACAATTCCCCCACCAGAGTCCTTTTTTGCCCCTATAATAGAGGGGTAATGCTTTAAAATGTTTAACATGCTTTGATCTGTTCCATGACTGTGTGAAAAACAAAAACAAACAAAAAAAAAACAGAAAACCAAAACCAGACCCCCCCAAAAAAAACAAAACAAAAAAACTTTGCTCTTACCGACTCTAGTCATTCGTTTCCCTCGAACGAGATTAGAATTTGTAATAAAAGGAATTCCCAAAAGTAGTAGTATATATTAAGCTTTTTCCAAAAATATAATTATGCATTAACCAGAAGAAACAACTATACAAAAGTCCTGAGGGGTGAATTTCTGGCCCAAATATGGCAAACCCGGCTATCATCTTGAGATACGATTTTCCTGATTCCAACTTAGCTTGAGTGACACAGTTCATGTATGTTTTCCCTAGTTGGAGCAGAGACCCCATTCACTATTAAGAAGCCCCAGCTGGAATCAGAAAGAAGGAAAATAAGATGTAGTGGTAGGAAAAGAAAAGATTTTACTTTTTCCCCAGTGTGAGGACTTACAGGGAGAAAAGGGGGGAGGGGGAAGAAAGTAAAGTTTTACACAATACCTTCCAAAGTGTCCTTGTGACTTAAGCTTGAAATAGATGGAGGTTTTAAATTAATAAATAATAATAATATTGCTTAGGTCTCTGGTAAAATATCATCTCTTTGTGTATACTTTCGCATCACCGGGACACTCACACTGTGGCATAGCAAATTGACCGCATCATGTGGTCAGCAAGCTCCCCAAGATTTAGCTTTCCTGAGCCACAGGTGCTGGATTGAGGACAGTGGGCTGGCAAGCATTATTTCTGCAGCAACATAATGGAGGCCAAGTCAGTCATTCAGGAGTTAGCTGTCAGTGGGGCCTGAAGTGAGGCTGGTTCAACAAACCAGTGGAGGCCCTGAGCAAACCAATGGCATCTAAAACAAAGAAGCAAACAAAACACAACACAACAAAGCAAACAAACATAGCAACAACAACAAACAAAACCACAAAAATCAAAAACAAAAATGGCACCAACAGTAGATTGCAGCTCTGAATGGCAGCAGAAGCAGCAGCATCCAGGTGTGTAGAGAGAGGATGTCAGCTCTGCAGTGCTGCTCACAATTTAATGTGCTTGAGAATCTCTTAAGGATCTTGTTTCAGATTATGATTCAGAAGGGCTGGGCTATAGCCTGGATTCTGCAGCTCTACCAAGCTCCTAGGTGATATTACTGTTCTTGGTGCCCAGACCATACTTTGTAAGGAGCTAATGCATACACAGCACCATCACGACAGCTATGGACCCTCCCATCAATGGCAGGAGGGGTGCTAGTTGATGAACTGGCCTTTTTTCCCAAAGAAAGAAATTAAATATTATGAAGAATCTCTACCAGACTAAACTTAGTTTAAAATAGATAGGATATTTAGTTCATTTCATTTTCTAATAGCTAGCAAGTGGAAGCTGGGCAACAACAATTACACTGTTATGAACAAAAGTAAAACATTACATTGGTTTTTTGCCCCATGTATCCCAGAATAGCGATAAGCTTGGGGTGCCTTTTAGCCAAGTAAGGGGCATGTCACATTCCATATAAAGTATCATGGAGTTCAAAGGAAAGGTCAGTGTTTCAAAAGTAAATTTAGAAATTATCAGCATGTTTTTAGGTGAAATCACCTGGGGAAAGAATGTACAGAGAGACAAGGAAGTCTGAGGATCTTACCCAGCAGACAAGAATGAGATTGAATAACCACTGAAAAGGAAAACCAGAAAATCTTAGTGTTATGGAAGCCCAGAGAAGAAACTGTTTTCAAGAAGGAGTGGGTAGACAACTATTTTCTATGGTCTTGTGATTTTGAGTATTATAAAAACAGAAGATTGACCATCAGTTCTGACAGCTACTAATATATATTAATGATATATATTAATAAAACTTTTAAGAGTTTGTAAACAAGCTATTTGAAAATACAAACATCGCTTTTTTTGTTCCCATTATAATCAAACTTATTGGATAAGTTGCCTTATGACCACTGTCCCCAGTTCCTTGCTTCCCATGATCTCCTCAGTCTACTCTAATTTGCCCTTGATCCACCATTTCATTGAACGGCTTTTATTAGACACCTCCATTTCACCTCATTGCCGCACCTCCCCAAGTCATTATTCTTTAAACTAGAGGTTCTGTACAAATAGATTTTCTCTTGAAAATTTTCAGCATTTTCATTTTTTTATCATAACCAAAAATACCGCAAAAATATTCTTAACTTGCTGAAATATGATATAGGATTATGATCTTGCCCAGAGCCAGAAGTGGGAGGATGAACAGGTATCCAAGTGTTCTGGAATTTTAAAATCATAGTATTTTATAGAAAAATGGAACTCTGTTACCCTCTTGTGTTGTGGTCAAGTCCCATTAGTAAGAACATTAGAATGTTGATTCCCAACAGTGTCTCTATGGATGGATTCTCTGTGAGCCAGCTTCCCTTTCCCAATTTGGTCTAAATATTGTTCAGAGAATTCTAGTTAATTGGTAGAGGAACAAGCATCTAGGCAGAACTATGTCTGAAAATGAAGAGGATGAAAGACATGCCTCAGGTGCCCATGTATTTTACTTGGGACCAATATTACTGGGCTGTGCTCTGAACCTTAAGAAATAAAGCTCTTACAAGCTTTGTTAGGAAAAAAAAACTTGCTTTGAAAGTTTTTTTAAATGTCTTGTTTATGAAAAGCAAATTAGTATTCTTTAAAGCCTCTCAGACATTTAAAATGATAATCAGCTAAAAGGGAGAGCCCAAATTGTTTGATGAGGTATAATAGTGAGTAGAAAGATCATAAGTCAGGGAATGGATAGAATGGGTTTTAAAAAATTCTAGCTGTGATTTCAATTTAATGTATTAGTTTGGGAAGACCTTTTAACCTTTCTGGACTTTGTTTTTTTATCTATAAAATGGGGGGATTAAATCTGTTTGGTTGTCTCTGAGGTCCATCCCTTCTAGCTTTGATGTTTTTTCGAGTCTGTAGTTCAACAGACAATATCACTATGTAGAAAACAGAATGCATGGAGTGTTCTCTGCACAAAAGTGATTTCCATTTCAATGACTAGAGCATTAGGTATTGTTCTAGGTTCTAAGGACAGTCAGTCCAGGACAGGGACAGAGTACTGGTCAGTAAACACATACACACTTATACACAGCAATGTATCCCCAAAACAACATTTCTCAAATTTTCTTTCAAGGAGGCCAAATGAAGTTGACTATCTTCCCAAGTGGCAGAATTCTGCTATGTAATTGGTAACACAACCAAAGAGGCATTTAAGGGACACCTCTATTTGAGTAAGTGAAAGTTAACTGACGATCCCTCTCAGGGGAAGTGGTATAATCCTACACATTTGAAACTCTTAAAAATGGACCCAAAGTAACAGTAAAGATAATGCCACAGGGAATAATTTTGCAGTGGTGAGCAAATAGACTCGGTAAGCAAATAAGATTTCTCATATCTGTTTGCCATGTTTCTAAGAAGAAAATGGCAATTAAGAGAATATGACTGAAAAGAGAGTCTCAGATCTGTACAAGCATACCAGCTTGAGTGAAAACAAAACTATATCAGAAATGCCATTTCTTTTCTTTTCTCTCTTTCTCTGTATGCATGAATGTATAGGGGTGTGTATGTGAGAGTATTGATATGTTTGTATACGCACATATTATTGTAATAATTTATTATTACAATTAGTGTTGCTGAACCAGTTGAAAGTAAGTTGTATATATGATGACTTTTTAATCACTAAACAATTCAGCATGCACTTTCTAAGAACAAATTCTTCTCTTACATCATCACAGTATAATGATCAAATTCAGGATATTTAACATCAGTACGATGCTAATATCTTATATAGAGTCTATTTGTAATTTTTACCAATTGTCCCAATAATGTTCTTTATAGCTATTTTTTTTTGTCCTAACTAAGGTTTCAATCAAAGGTCATGCATTGCAGTTAGTTGTCTTATCTCTTTTAATCTGGAAGTTTTCAGCCTTTCTTTGTTTTTCATGATTGATACTTTTTGAGTTTTGTACAATGTCCCTTATTTTGGATTTATCTAATGTTTTCTTCATGAATAGATTCAGGTTATGCATTTGGAAAGAACTATTAAGTAAGTCTATGCCATCAGGAAGTACATAATGTCAATTTTTCCCAGTTTTAGTGATGTTAACCTTGATTTCTTAGTGAAGGCAGGGTCTACTAGGTTTCTCCACTGCCAGATTTCTCAAAAATAAAATAAAATAACCTTTTTTTGGTAATAAGTAATACACTTTAATTTTTCTATTCCTTTCACTCAATTTTCACCCAATAGTTTGAGTATCCATGGGTGATTCTTGCCTGAATCAAGTACTATTATGATGTTGTAAATTGGTTATTTCTAACTCTCATTCCTTTTACATTTATTAGTTGGCATCCTATCGTGAGGCATAGCTTTCCCTTCTTTTTGTTTAATATCAATAAGGACTAATGAATTCTTTTTTCTTTCAGTGAGTTATAAGCTATTACCCTCATTGTTCATTGTGATTCTTAAATTGTCTCAGATTTGCTCAGTGGGTAATATTTCATTTTAAATTTCTCTTTCACTCATTTATTAGGATCTCATCATTGATTATGGGCAATTATCATCAACAGGGTCTCATTAAGTCTGATATTAATATTTATTAATACATAATTTATTATTTTAAAACTAAAAACTGCAAGCATTTTTAAAGTCATGGTTTTTTCCTTATCTGAAATTAAGTTGAGAAACTTGGAATTAACAATAGTGGCAAGAAAAATATCAAACAGCTAATTCTTTTTAATTACTCAACTGAAATTTGAAGCAATCTCTGCTCTGGTGGTTTAGAGCTATGCACCTAGAAAAACACGTTCTTAAACTTAATCCATTCCTGTGAGTATGAACCCATTGTAAGCAGGACCTTTTGATGAGACTACATCAGTTAAGGTGTGGCCCAGCTTATTCAGGATGGGTCTTAATCCTATTACTGGAGTCCTGTATAAGAAGAGTGAAATTCAGACAGAAGGCCAGTGGAAGCAAAAAGCTGAAGGTCAATGGAAACTGGAAGAGGAGAGGCCAAGAGAGGCTGCTCCGTGCATTGCAATGCGACAGAGGAGCCAGGGGCCAAAGATCACTGGCAATCAGCCCTAGAAATACCAGTTTTCGGGGAAAAAGCATCACCTTTGATTTAGACTTCTCCTAGCCTCAAAACCGTGAGGCAATAAATTCCCATTGTTTAAGAAACCCATTGTATGATATTTGCTTTAGCAATGATGAAACTAAAACATCAATTATATATAAAATCAAGAAATGTAGATTTTTAAAAAAAATATCTGGGGTTCAGTTGAAATATCCTATGCTCTAGCTGTTGCTGAAGGCCACTTCAGTGCAGCAGAGTAATTATGGAATCCCCCAGTAAATAAGTAATCCAAAATGACAGAGAAAAGTTGTTTTTAGCTCAATTAGTATTTATCAGAAAAAGCTCAATTTGACAAACTTGTAAAGTCTAGTTTCCAAAAGCAACTTAACCTAAGGTTTTACCAGTCTTTCTTATTTTCTTAATCAAAAATTCTCCAATCACCAGTCCTTTTCTAGATAAATAAACATTTTTATTTAACAATAAAAAGTTCTTCCTAGTCATTGTCTCTCTCTATATAATTACTTCCCTTCTTACTAGTTTTCATCAGCTGAAAAATAATCACAATTTGCCCTGACAATTATCAGTAGTGCAGTCATGGAGTTGTGCTACTTTGAACTTCATTGGAATGGTTTGTAGCACATCTGAGCACTGATCTTTTCAGAGGTAAAAGCTTCCTTATGAAGTAGAGCCTGCAACCCTTTACAGTTTTGTGATGCTCACTCTTTTTTTTCAATTGCATTTATATAGCTTTCTTTTCATTATTCAAACCTTCTTTGGACTTTACACTTTGTCAGGTGTTTTTCTCACTATCATTTTACATCCAGTCCTACGTTCCTGACAAATATGTGAACTACTTTAGCTAAAAACCATTTTCCTTACAGCCTATAAATCTGTGCTGTGAAGTTTCAGATAATATTTACCACCTCTGTTCTGTAATATATGAACTATCTTTGAAGGAGGGCATACCATGGTGTGCCCTGAGGCTGAAATGTGGCTTATTTAATGATATATTTGAAAATTGTTGAATAACTATTTTATTGAAAATTATCCTCTATTTGGCTCTGGAAACTAGTTGAATAACACCTTCTGGGAGGATCTGAAGAGAGCCTGAGAGTCAATTCTTTGTGATTTGTGCAGCTGTCTTTTTATTTTAGCTGCCTCTTCAGGTACAAGATCAGTTCCATATAGCCCCAGCTCCCCTTGGCATCTGGGTCCTAAATGGTAATTGGTTTGGAATTAGTGAGCAGTACAGCAAAATGTGGCAGGAGATGCATTGCTTTATATATCTGTATGTTTGGAATCCAAATGCTACTTAACATTTATCAATGTAATCATCAGTGATTATCATAATCATTAATCTCTAAATTTCAATAAAGAAATATTAAACAATTTTTTCTACCTAAAAATATAGAATATTCTAATTTTAAGAGATCCTAGAGATTATACACTATAACTTTCTAATTATAGACGATAAAACACAGGCCCAGTGTTCTTTAGTACCTATCATTATAGATTAGTTCATTATTAGTTCTCATTATACCAAATGTTTGAGTTCAAAGGGCACTTAACGATCACCTAGCACAAATATGTAATTTATCAAAACATTCCTTCCTAGTAAGTCCAAAGTGTCCTTCCTGGATGCCCAGCTATCATTACCAGTAAAAAAGGAGTTGGCACAAGGGTAAGAATTTATTTGCCTTATATATCTAATCCAGTCTCCTCAACTTAAAGATGAGAATATTAAAGATAAATAATAGTGAAATTATTTGCTTGGGTTGCAAAAGGAATTATTTGCCAAGCAGGCCTCTTGACTCTTGGTATATATCATCCACTCTGCTTTGCATGAGTACCCATGAGGCCGGCCTTCTCTCAGCTGATTACCAGACTGAGTGCTGAGTAGAAAGCAACTCTCTCATGGAATTCCATTTTTATTGTTACTGGCAGAGATAGTTGGCTTCACCCTTTATTAGCCCATTAATTCAGTGGACAGAACAATAAAAGGGATTTAGGTTAGACTTCTAAGATGTCTTTTCTAAAATTAGCATGACTTCATGATTTGTTCTGGGAAGCTGATCAGAAAATAGACAGAATCTCTTTCAGCATTATTATTCTCTATATTTAAATTTTAGTTGGATAATTAAATGGTGCTTTTTAGCTGGATTTTGATATCATCACTCAGGAGTTTTTCTTTCAATTGCCCAAGGTTGATATATGTTCTATTGTAAATATAAAAACAACAATAACTTGGAATGATCATAATTTATTGGTTGATTTTTTCCCCTCAAAAACATTTTTTGTGTGTATGATTAAAGAGCCTCTGCCAAATTTTAAAGCCCATACCTTATACATTTTGTCATTTTCCCCCCAGAACTGGGAAGCAGTTGTGTTTTGCTAAATATGCATAAGATGACAAATTTAAGCTGCAGGTTGAGTTCGTGAAAATATGAAGATCAATCACTTTTTTCTTGTTGCTTTTTTGCATATTAATTTATATCAGCTTGGAAATGGGAGAATTATTTTATACCGAATATATTTTTCTCTGCCAAAGTTTAATGTGAAATATTCCTTCTTCCATGGTGAAAAATGCTGCCCAACAGTCACAAACATTTTGGCAAAATTATTAGTGATACATGATATAAATTTAGCCATCTGTCTCCTCACACTCTTTCATTCCCTTCCTCTATGTTCTTTATAGTCAAGATCTTTATATATATGTGTGAATATATGTGTTTGTAGGTGTGTGTATACATACACTGATGCAAATACCCCCCACTCTATACTTCAACAGTTAAGTGACCTATAGTACAGAATATTTACATAAATTAATTTATTTTTCTTTGATATATTTAATGTTGTCTCACATCTCAAATATCCTGTTTTCACATTGGTTTAATTCAAGGATTACTATGCACTCAGGCTTCAGGCCCTCTTGCCTCTTTGTAGGATTTTATACCTTATTCACTGCTCCCTACCTCATCCCCAACCTTGGGCTAAAATTCAGTTATCTGTTGGAAACCGTGGCCATGCATTTTTTAGATTCTCTGCCTATTTCTCTGGATTTGCCTCCTTTATATTCTTTGTCAACTTTTCTTCTGCCTGTTTTAGTGGAAAATGGTCTATGCTCTGCCATTAGACAAGCCTTGGTTCAAATCTCATTCTCACCACTTACTAAATATATGACTTTAAGTCGTTCTTTTTTTTAAAACCTCTTTTAGTCTTGGTTTTCTTATCTGTAAAGTGGATATAGTGCTTTCATGTATCAGTGAGGAACCCCACAGGAAACAAATGGCCAACTTAGGTTAGGTGAATTTTGAGAAGGATTTATTTACAAAGATATGAGTGGGACATAGGATGTCACAAGGGCTAGTGGAGCAGCAATCCAGGGTCAGAAACATCAGAACCTTCTTCTCTCCATCCTGTTTTTCTTTGCAAAGGGACAAGGGGAGGAAAGACTTAACTAGAAAGAATGTGAAAGAATCCTGTAGAGCATTCTGCTTTGAGAGGAGCACTGGCTTTCTGTCAGAGGGATATAGCCAGTCCCAGGCAGTCTCACTACGAGAGAACAACAGGAATAAACTCCAGCCTCACTCTCCTCCCTCCCTCTGGCTTTGTGCTCACTCATAACCCAGAGATTGACCCATTTATGTTATCCATACAGATCAGCTTCCCAAATCAGAGATCATGGTGGAAAAGAGTCTAGAGTGAATCTGGAGGGGCAAAAGTTAGCTATTTGGCCCACTGCTTTTAAGAATTACTTCCAAGATTAAAGGAGACAGCCAATGTAAAGTACCTAGTGAGGTGCCTGTCACATGATTCTCATCTATTTAAAATATCTTTTTAAGCAGTTTCTTTGCTCCTTCTCTCCTTTTACTTCAAAAATATCAATTATTCCTATGTCTTCACCTTTGGTTTTTAAGTTAATTGTTCTCATATTTTAAAATCTCATTTGTTTATGCTTTGTTCTTTAACTTATTCACTCAATAAATGCCTAAGCGCTTATTTTATCCCAGTACACATGTGGTTCTTGCCCTCATGGAATTTACAGCCTAGTACAGGAGACAAACAAAACCCTTATCAACATAAAAAATAAAAATAAAAACACAGATGAACACAAAACAGAATAGGTCTAAATTATAGAAAATACTTTAGGGAAAAAAGGGTGCTGAGTCAGAGAGAAAGGGTGCTGAGTCAGAGAATAAACCTAATGAATAGGGAAAGAGATAATCCTAGAGCTGATACCCTAAGGTTGAAAAGAAGCCAGGTCTGAAATGATTTGGTGGTGGCAGGGACAGTATTCTATAAAGACAGAATGGAGCTGAGGCAGGAAAGAACTCGGTGTGCAGAAGAAGGTAAAGAATATTAGTTTGGTTAGAACATTGTGAGTAAAGGCTATGAAGAACAAAGATTTGAGTGGAAGTATCACAGGAAAATCATTGACAGGGATTTATGCAAATAAATGATGTCATACAGTGTGCATTTTTACATATCACTGGCTTCACTGTGGAGACTCAGTATGTTTTAGAAACTAGGTGGGAACAAGGCAAAGTGGACCCAAAGGACCTCTTAGAAGTTTGTTACAGCATTCAAAGAGACGATAGTGGCTGGGACAGAGGAGGTGGTAGTGAATATGGCAAAGAGTCTGTGTACTTGAAATATATTTAGAGGAAGGTTTGACAGGATTGGTAGATGAGAAATGTGAAGGAAAGCAAGGAATAGAACATGACCCCGCTTCCTTCCTTGTCCCCCTTTGAGCAGTTTTGATGCCAGTCTCTGAGCTAGGATAGATTCTCCATAGATTCATAGTTCCATCATTTTCAGCTGCCCACAGACAATTCAACCTGGACTTCCTGCAAACTATTCAAGACTAACAATCCTCATTGCCTGCATAACTAAATCCAGACCCAGCCAGTCAGCCAAGGCCCTCTGTGGTTTGGTCCTGACCTTTCCTGCTTTGTTGGCCATCTCCCACTAGCTTATTTGCTAGTCTATCTGATTAGTCCCCATGTCTGAATCTGCCCATTTCTTTCCAGTCTGGGAACTTGACAGCCCACATTACCTGCTATATTCACCAATGAAGCCTTCTTTGTCTTTGAAACCTAACTGATATGCCATCTGCTGCATGATACTCCTCTCCTACCACTCTGCCTATCCTCTACCCTCAACCCTCCCCCACCCAGTAATTAAAGAATCAGGTTTATATATAAACATTCACAGGCATGCATTTTAAGTATGCCATCAGAAGCATGAAAGCAAGCACTGTTCTATTCCAGGTCTATTTTATTTTTCATTATGCAGAAAAGATTATAGAGATTTGGGTATGTTTTTAAAAAGGGCATTGGCTCCTAACTTGATCTAAGTCCCTGAAACTTAATGTCATAGGTTTCTTCTAGTTTGAGAGAGTAAAATTCATCTAAGTAAGTGAAATACCTAAACTTTTAAGGCGATATCTGAATCAAAATAGGGAGAGAAAGTAAGCTCTGAAAATATACACAGTATCCATTTTCACAAGCAGTCGATTTTTAAATAATTTATCTATATTAAAGCATAATAATAGTTAACTTTTCTTGAGTTTTTAATGTGTCACAGGCATTGCCCTAAGTATTTGACATGAATGAATTCATCTGGTCTTTTTAATGAACCAGTGAGATGGGTACTAAAATATCTCCACTTGGTAGATTTAAGACCAAGGCTTAGAAAGTTTAGATAACTTACCCCAGAGACTCACAACCAGTACGTGCTCAAGCCAGGACTCAAATAGCTTGGCTCCCAAGCCTGGGTTCTGAACCACACTGTGGTGTCTCTTCACAGAATCTCCATGTAAAAGCTGAAGGTTCTGTGTAGGCATGCTGAAGGAGAAAAGTGGAATTCTTTGGTATTATTTCATTTTGTAGTTAGTTATTATTGGGTTTTCCTGAAAGGTCAGAAAATAATAAGGTACACATGTAATATAATGTGCTTCCTTGTATAAAAGCCATAGGAATGCAAAATTGAGAGCATTTTTAAACATGAGTTGTGGTCGAACTTGCAAATGCAGTTAAGATAAATGAATGACTAGTTCACATAGTCTTTCTGAATTGTCATTAATAAGCTTGGGTAAAAAGGTCATATCCATCTTGATAGGAAATGAATATTTATTTTTTTTTTTAATTTGCTTTTTTGGCTTCTTTGGGTTTATTACACTGCTGTTTACAAAAATAAATCAGTGAAAACTTGGCACATTGCAGACTCTGTTTTCTAGACACTGAAAGAAATGCTGGAAACGTTTCCATTAGCTTACTAACTAATGAGACAGCACTGGCTACTTTCACAAGACTTGGATTCTGTCAAAAACAGCTCTTTTTTTTTCCTCCACAATTAGGTATTTAATCTTAAAGTTATTACCATATGCTGTGGAGTGAAAAATAAATTTATATACACTTATCCTGAATGAGAAGACTCTACCTTCTTATGGCAAAATGAGTGCTATATTTTAGACACTGAAAGTCACCAACATGAAAAGGTGCTATTTGAGATCCTGGGAAAACAACAGTGATAAGAAGACACAATTTTTTCCCTTCATAAAGTGTCTAATTTAATGGGGGAGAATGTCTGTATATAACTAAATATTTTAAGGAACTAAGAGCTGGGTACTATGGGCTATTATTTGGCAGTAGGGCTTAACGCGGTAAATGCTAGATCATGTGTTGAAGGTGGTTATTTCCCTAAGACTTTTGCTGATTTCATTGAAGGACCAAGGAGGTGGCATTAACTGGGATTGTATATGCTGATGTACGTGGTGGTTTCTTAATGCTTCATACTTAAGAAAGATGGGTTAGTAAATTGTGTGGCAAATGGTAATATGTAAATTTATTTTTCTGCCCTTAGTCATCTCATTTTCATAGATACTAAGAATTTAATGTAACATAAAGAACCATATTTTCTTTAATTGTCATGTTATTTGAGGTTTCATCCTGAGTTCCTATTTCATGGGAACAGACTATGAACTCATCAGAGAGTTTATGTGTTCTCTACAAGAACTGTTTACTTGTTTATATCTGTTGGAACAGCCAGTACATTTAATAAATAAATCTAAAGTACATATTATAATTCTGTAGTGACATCAGTATAGTCCTGGTTTAAATGTTTATAGATATATTTTTATTGTCTTTCATTTGAATTTATAGTAACTGGAAATTGCCTTTGACCTCAGAAAGGATGTGGCTTTACTCTCTCTTTAGGGTACCTGTGTCTACTTTTTATAGCTTTGGTTAAGAAGAAAGGAGATGAGTTTATGGATTTATGGAAATTCAAGGCATTACTATTTTTAGTTGACCGAATTCTGCCTTTTGCGGGAAGGGACATGTTACCTTAGACCTATATATTGTGATGGTGAAAGATCTGCTGAAGAGTCTGTAGAAATAAATCTCAATAATATTTAATTTACAGAATATATATATTATACACACACACTGTATTTATGTCCATGTATATATATATATACACTTCATGGATAAAAATGTTTTACGATGACCACATGTTTTAAATTGAGGAGGGAAATTTTTATAGTGATTATTTTCTTTTTATTGCCAAATAATTAAAGGTGGCATTTCATCAGGCTCGAAAGCACCAAATAATACTTTGATGAGCATCCATTTGATTAGAATTTTGACCTAAGGTTATGCCTAATATGCATGATTCCAAATGAATGATACAGTTATTATATTTAAGGGTAATAATGCAACTGATAGATGTTATTTCACTGAAAAGCTTGACTTACAGGTTGTCATTTCTCTGTTTCCATTTAATACCAACGTATTGATATATGACGATTCCAGGAATGATTAATATTGTTAAACCTTCTTTAAAATAAATGTCCACAGTATATTAACCAAGGAATCACTTTTATTTGTCAAATTATTTTAAGTATTCTTGCATTTCTCTTCTGTGAGACTTTCAAAAGAGATTTATTTTGGTGTTAGGCAGTAATGAATAAGAATTGTAATAGAAAAAAGTTATTATTTAAATCAACTTGGAATCATCCTTTCTCCTTGGAGCATGATCAAGCCCAAAGCAATTTAAATCCCTACGATGTGCTGAAGCAACAGGAGAGTCAGATGGCCAGTGCACATCTCAGGGAAGGAATCAGCCTGCACTGAGGGCTTATATCGTAGAGCAAAAATGAAAGGATTCAAGGTAATTACATGACACTCAGAAGTAAAATCCAGCTTAATATGATAAACTTCATGTTTTAGTTTCCTTGGCTTATCATACCTTGCAAAAGGAAGCTTCTCATACCTTGCAAAAGCATACCTTGCTTAAGCAATGGGGATTTAATGGCTCATGGTTTTGAGGTTGGGAAAAATTCCAAATCAAGGAGTCATCAAGGCCATACTCTATCTCCTGAAGACTGGTGTTCTGAGGCTGGCTGCCTGCAATTCTTGTTCCTGGGCCTCTCCCTTCTTTTTTGCATTCCACTGAATTTCAGCTTTGTGCTTCCTGTGGCTTTCTCTCTCTCTGCCTTAATTCCATTCTTTTTGTAAAGGACTCCTGTAGTAAGATTAAGAACCAAACTGGGCCACACCTTAACTGAATTAGTCTCATTAAAAGGTTCTATTTACAATGGGTTCACACCCACAGGAATGGATTAAGTTTAAGAACATGATTTTCTGGGGTATATACAGCTCCAAACCACCACACTCTATAATTAGACTTAGAGTTCTGATATAAATATTATGAAAGTATCCACATCAAACACTTGAAATTACATAGCTATTTGGAACAATGTTGATATATCAACATATTTAGAGGTATTTAGCTCCATAAGTATCTTTCTAAGTAAATACAGTATATAAATATGAGTTCCTTTTCTTGTATTGTTATGCCTCAGGCTCCTTCTTGACTCCAGGCAGGAAGAAGATATCACTGAGCAAAATTACCCATGCCGTTGCCCAGCCTTATATGATTGACAATGTCATCAGTATAGGATTTTATGTAATTGGATATGTTATAGAGGATAAAGCCTGCATTAGTCTTATTCACTATATCTTTACTAGAAGACTTCCATTAATAACATTAATTCTGTTAAATGCCATGTCATGTTAAATAAGTATGTGTATACTCATAGACACATTATTTGTTTAAACAAATAGCTTACTCTTAAATACATCTTTACAAATCTAGAGATGAATTTAAGTTAGCATAACTTATTGATAGGATAGATAGACTTTAATTAATAAATATAAATCATGCAAATTATAAAAAAGTTAAATGCCATCAGTTTTTATTAAATATGCAATTCCAGAAGCACCAACCTAAATATGCTATTGCCTCATGTACATCAATAAAATTAGCCTCTAGTGTTAGCATGAATTAGCCACTGGAATTTACCTAATCATATCCCAAAGCTATAAGAAGACGTGTTTAAATATCTAGAATAATTGCTGGTTAGGCTGGTGTTTATAAGATTACAAGCCATTTTTCTCCCTCTTCTGAATTTCCACATCTTTTGTCCACTATGTCCTTTGAAGCCTAAATCCTCATTTTTAGTTAGATATTATACTTTCTTAACCACAGACAATTAGGCTTGTGCAAAGAGGGAAAGAACTGTGGCCCAAGGAAGGGTCCAACCCAAGGAAGTAATTGAGCAGTTTGCTAAGGAGCGGGCAGGGGTCAAAACAGATTAGGAACCACAACCAAGGAGAAAAGCAGATAGGACATTGGAGGTTAGAGGCCCAGGCAAAGATCTGAGAACAAGCTAGGTAGGGAATCCAAACCGACAGATATCTTAGCAACAGGAACACGCTTCTGAAGAGGAATATGGGCAGCCAAGGTACTCAGTGGAAGCTGCTTAGCTGTTTTCAGTGGAGGCTGCCTGGATGTGTAGCCAGACCTCCAGCCACGTTCAGAAACATGCCTGGAGAAAGATGGAGAGGGTGGTGTCAGCACTGCTCCTAATACTCACTTTTTGTCTCCTCTTTGTTTACAGATTTTTTTCCCCCAATTTGAGTGGAGAAGCTATAGATTGAGCCTGTAACTTTACTAATGATTTTCTTCTCTCCTTTATTATTTTGATCTTCAACTTTATAACACTGACATGACTTTCTGAAGTGTTGAAGAAGTACCCAATAGAGAGAGGCATAGAACAGAGGTGTGGGGAATACACTTGCTAACAGAGATAGGTGCAGGCAGAGTTTGATTTTCTTCTGGCACCACTACCTCTCCCAAGGAACACATTACTGATCATTGTGTTCTGCTTAAAAAGCCCCTTCTCTTGAATGGTAACTAATATGTTCAGTGTATGTCAAGACAAACGGCACCTCATGGGTCTCTGCAGGGATTTATATGCTTCATTCATAGTGCATTGGTAAAGATAATTCTGCATGAGGAACCATTTGACATTTCTTGGGTACATTTAAATTGCATACTGCAAAGACTGCAAATGGTTTAATTGGGCCATTTGGTGTGCCCTGATGCCAGGCATGCATGCCAGTTGATGTCCCTTTGATAGTTTCTTCAAAATGAAGTATTTTTAAATGTCTTCAAGTCAGGGAGGCTCTTATCATGATTAGCAGGGACGGAGGGGCATTTAAAAAGTTAGAACAATAGAATGATTTGAAAATCTGTCTTTAAGGTATAGATTTAAAAAAAAATAAACGGACATAGCTATATATATAGATGGATTTTTAAAGTCCTATATATTAAAATATATCAAATAGAATTCATTTTTCAGTGAAGTCTTTAAAATGTTTGCACAAAGACGATGGTAGTTTTAAAGATTCTAGTGCACTGACTTGCTTCTTTCCCTAGTGACCCATTTTTTCCTTTCCTTTTACTGCAAATTACCACTCCACTGATTCTTCACTTAGTAATGATTCATATAAATCTAATTTCTCTTTGGCAATGAGTTGTATTTTTTCTGTATTACCATACTTCACTACCATAAAGATCTTGATTAATTTGAATTAAAATACTAAATACAAAATGATTAATTGGTTTAGCAATCAAGGGTTTTAATATTCTGTAATCCAATATTGTTTCCTCTTGCTAAATCTTGTAAAATTGATACAACAGATATATATTTATGTATCAAAAGATCATTTGATGCATTTGTCATTGAATGGTTTCCTATCCCGGATGCATTTCTTGGAATTCTTTCTTAACTATATTTTATCATCTGCCCTCTGATACAGAGCTAACCTACGTATGATAATGCATTTGGGTGGAGAAAACAGAAACCCATAAGAAGGGGGAAAGAGCAGGGAGTGGACCAAGCATGGAAGCTGAGTATTAGTTTAGGCCCTAGAGCTGGAGAAGCTCCTCTTCAGAAGGAGCAAGCTAGACTGTAAAATCTTTTTCTATACTTTCTCCTCAGCCTATTGATTTTGCTACTGATATGGACCAATATTCTTGTGATCTATTTTTGAAAAACAGGCCACTTATATTCAATCATGATTATTCTTAAAATGATAAAACCTAAGGTTGAAAAAAATGAAGTTGTTTCCATTTGTAGCTGCTTTGAAGACTTTATTTTTAGGTGCCTTCTGTGATTATCCACAATTGATTGAATCCCCTTGTTATAACCAACTTAAACCTCAAAAGTAGACAATTTTCCAAATATTTTTCCCAGGATATTTTCAAGTATGAAGCTGAGTTATAGTGAATTTCTGAGAGTTTTTATACTGACATAAGCAGCCTTGTATTTATGGAGGAATTTTTCTTAAAGGTTTCAGAACACTTTTAAAAAACATTTTCTGATGATAATAAGAGTAGACATGACTCTTCAGAAGGCTCAGAACTAAGACTGATCCTCAGGTTTCTTTGTCCTGTGTTTTATCCATTAGATGCATTTATTCAGGATAAACAATCACATACTAGTCTCTCTTTTGCCTTTGTTTTTGGAGTGGATGAGATACAGAAAAATACTTAGACCATTAAAAAAGCTATCCCACACCCTCCAGCTTTGGATGCTGAATATTGTTTCTTTTATCCATTGTTTCTCAGTAACTCTTAAATTAGCTTTCTCATTTGTTAATTTCTTTTCCTGTAATCAGCTAACTCCACTTTCTTGGAGGTTCTCAAGATAAGAGTCCTGAACACCGAAACAACTTGAGTGTATCACTGTGCTTGTCGACTAACCAAGTTCTAATTTCTTTGAGAAAGAGAAAGCCCATGGATATCACTGATGAGTGATTTCTTTTTAGGGGTAAAAATTACTTTTAAAAATGATATGGTACATATTAGGCACAAATGCTTTTGAACCAAAGAGTATATATTCTAGGTTTGCATCTATAGGTAGGCAGTAATTAGGTTCAACATTGAGTCAGCCACAAAACTGAGACTAAGCTGCTAAAATCCATGAATAATAGATAATTCAAATATCTGATAAATTCACTTTAAAAGGTCTGGCAGTCTTCCAGGCAAAAGGCAGAAAAAGAGGTTTACACTTTAAGCCACACTATATAATATTAATAAATCTAAAGAAAGAATATATAGCTATGAAGGGTGAGAGAATGTGGACTAACATATTTGCAGGTCCTTTTGGAATTATGTTAAAACTTTACTTTGTTTCCTTTATTCTTTACAACAACCTTCCAATATATTTGTTATTCTTATTTTAATAGATGGGAGAGCTCATAGAGGTTGATATAATTTCCATTAAAAAATTCATAAAGAGGAAGCCAAAGGGTTATAATTTGAAATTTGTAAAGTTCTTCCCTCTACTATATTGCTCCCAGCAGCATTGTATCGGTTTTTATGCAAGGAAAACTTTTGGGGGAACTGGAAAAAGTCTCTGTGTGTGAGCCATCTAGAGTTATTCAATGAGTGTTTATTGACCGCCTATAGTATACTTCATTCCTGGATACGGAACTGTTGGAGTACAATCATATGATTTTACTTTAGTATCACTGTTAGAATGAAATGAATTTCAGAATTTGAGAATATAAGCCCCTAAACCCAGCCCTCAATCTTCCTCCTACTTGGTTCATGGGAAACTCGGAATTCTTACATTTGACCGGGGAGAGGTGAGTTACCACAATCCTCCTCAGCTAATCACTGTTCATTAGATTTCTTAGGTGAGGATCAGCCTTAGGTCACTTGTGCCCCCAAATGGTATATTCCAGTGATTCCTTTGATCCCTAGCCTTCCTCACAGCATTTTAATAAATTCTCTTCAAATATGTAGTCTTTCAATTTCTACTTTAATCACTTTATCCCCTGAGAATGACTGTTGATCTGTCAGACTTATTTTTGACTACTTCCTTTGCAAGTCCTGCAAAATGGTTTAGTATTTTGCTTTGGAATTACTTGCCTATAGCTTTTTGTTCTCAACTTTTTGGGGCTTCAGATGAACTGGGACAAAGGGATCCAATTTAATATCTTGTTACACACTATTCCATGAAGAAAGGTCACTAAGTTATGTAGAATTTAGGTGGATCAAAGGGAGGAGACTTTCCAAAGTAATCATGGACTTCTTACTAGCAGTTCCGGACTTTTAAAAGAATAAAAAAGTCACTTAAATATGGCCTGAAGTTGTAGTAGCTCCTAACACTTTTAAAAATTATCATGAAAACCAATGCCCTAGGCTTTAAACAGAGCAGTTTCTTTAGCACTGTAATTTCAAAAGATGCCCTGGAGGTATTTGGCTATCAGATATTATGGTATATATTTAAGTTGGTCTTCCCTAGTGGTTGAGAACATGCCAGTGTAACAACTCTAGGTTTACATAGTAGACATTTTTTCTTAGATTTCCAACTGATGTATGTAGTGTTTGGATATGTCAGACTTTTTTCTGAGGACAGGGACCAACTTTGTGTCCCTGCAGTACTTTAGAATAGTGTTTTTCAGAAGATAGATGCTCAGGAACTACTAATTGTTTAAATGATTTTATTTCTTGTCACTTCTTCCAAATATCCTGCTATCAACAAGTTGTCCTTGCATAGTCTTTATGAAACACAAATATAATGTTCCTCAGAGATTTTGCTTTAATAATCACAACATTCTGATTATGTCAATAGTGTGCAGTAAACATTTTAAATGTCATTTGGCTTGTTGATTTAGTCAGTGCATATTTATTTATTGGCATTAGTGGTGTACAGCCTAAAGTAAAAGCACCTAATGATAACAAGAGGTAGTGTGTTTATATTATAATTGAGGTACACCGTGGACCTCAATGGGAAAACAAGTCTGGTGGTCATGAAAGGCTTCACAGAGTAGGTGATATTTGAATCAGTTCTAGAAGGAACAGAGGAGAGGACATTTCCCAGCAGAGGTAATAGCGTATTTCCAGAACAGAGATAGGAAAGAGCAATGGCTTTCGTGTAAGCAAATGATTCTCTGCCACTTATTAGTTGACTAGCTGCATGATCTTGAGCAACTGCTTTAACCTCCTTGAGTCTTGGTTTTCTCATGTTTAGCATAAGTGCTTGTAGGGACTATCTTATCCTGATGCTTGCAAAACACTTAGCCCAATGCCCAGCACATGGTCAAGGCTCAAAAACTGGAGGTAATGAATGTAAAGTGCCTAACATTGGGCTTGGCAAGTAGTAAACATGCTGAAATGTAACTTATTGTTGTTGTCATTTCATCCTTTGACCCCATTCCCTCGTCTATAGAGACTTAATTTCATTATTAAGTTAAAATAGAGAAAAAACAGTAAGTCTGAATGAATGCAATCCCTAACAAAAGTTTGAGAGTATTTGTCAACAAATTATTTACAATAGGGTGAAAAGCTAGACCTGGAAAATTACACTGCCTGTGACTCACTTTCCTTCTTGGTTAAAAATCACCTTCTGCCTTTAGTTTTCAAAGTCATTTGGAATCTTTACCATGAATCGACACCAAGTCAATAGTGATATTCCTAGTGGGAGGAAGTATTTAGTTCTGCATAATTAACAAGGCTTATGAGAAGACTTTAATGGACCAGCAGTGAATATCAACCCCATGGTGGCATGTATCACTTTTTCTGAGAGTGGCACAAGCTTATATGGTCTCACTGTGGAAGAATAGGTCTTGAGATCAGTTTGTAATATCAGTTCAGTGGTGACAGCAACATTTTAAGCTAATACTGCTTATAATTGATTAGATCAACAAGTCTAGAGGAGCAAATTATCAATAAAGTAACTGACAGACTTCAAGACATATCTCTCCCCCAAAATTGCTGTTTCTCAAGATTACCATGGTTGTTGAAAGAAATCTATGTCCCTTTTTCATACATAGTGGAATGGAAAAGGTGGAAGCTTTAACTCTGAGGGAGACTAAGAAAGTGTAGTTAATGGGATCATAGGCTGTGGGGCAGCTGTCAATTTAAATAGGATTCAAAACTATTCTCTTAGATTTCAGAGTTTAGGGGTTTGGTATCATGAGCTCATCTGCAAATCTACCCACTCTCAAAAGTTGGGAAGGCAGCTCTGGCCAGCACTACATCAATGCATGTGGTGTCCTATGGTTGCCACAAACAAGGAAAGGAATCTTTGATGACTTGTTAATAAGGAATCGGTTAGTTAGCTCCTGCTGTAAGATCACCATCAATAGTAATTCATTGTCATCATAAGTGAAATAACCAGATGATTTGCGAAGTGAGATATGCCTGCATTTCATTTTCCTGTTCCTTTGGTCAACATCTCTGAGATTGGCTGTCTTTTCTCTGACTCCTCCACTTTTCCTTAGATGGGCATTGACATCTGAATCCCACTGGCAAATAGATAAATAAATACCACCTAGAAACAAGCAAAATGTTCATTATGTGCATCTTATGTCCCAGTTTTTCAGATTTGAATGAATATCAGTTGCTTCTACATAGTACATTATTCTAAAATGCCAAATAGGCCTGTATTTTTTTTTTTTTTTACGAATCTGTATTATCTTTTATTTCCTTTTTAAAATTTTTTTATTTTTTATTTTATTTTATTTTTTTAAAGATACTTAGATTATACACATATCACAAAAAAAATATAAGGGATTCCCATATGCCCCACTCCCCACACCGCCCACATTTTCCCACATTAACAACGTCCTTCATTAGTGAGGTACATTCATTGCAATTGATGAACACATTTTGGAGCATTGCCACCAAGTATGAATTAAAGTGTACATTGTAGTTTATACTCTTTCCCACACAATTTTGTAGGTTATGGCAAGATTTATAATGGCCTGTATCTGTCATTGCAATGTCATTCAGGACAATTCCCGAGTCCCAAAAATGCCCCTGTAGTACACCAGTTTTTCCCTCTCCCTGCTCTCAGAACCTCCAGTGGCCACTGTCTCCACATCGTTGATATAATTTCTTCGATTGCTAGAATCACAATAAGTCTATAGTAGAATACCAGTAAGGCTACTTTAGTCCATAGTTCATTCCCTAATCCTGAGGATTCTGGGATGGTGATGTCCACTCCACCTCCAATTGAGAGGGGACTGTGATCCCATAGGGCCGATGGATGGGACTCTCTTGCTTGTAGTTGTAGACTCTTTTGGTTCCTTGATATGGTAGTTGTCCATTATCACCTCCATGTTAGTTGTCCGGAGTGAGATCAATGAACTGGGAAGTAGGTGTTGCAACTCCGATGAGATTCAGGGCCCAGCTGGCCAATGGAGAGCCCAAAGATTTAAGTCTCTTAGATGTACACCCACCAACTCTAGTACTAATTATAGGTTCAAATAGAAGGACAGAAGGGTCATATATAGGGAAACCACAACTGAGTCCAACTCTGTCACTCTGGGGAGTGTAAATTCCAAAGTAGGGCCCATTGGCAAGGCACCAAACTCCTGAGCTATCTGCCCTGACTATATTGTCTGGATGTCTCAGGAGCCCTGCTATTTGGGGTAGTATCTACTTTTGCAGTCAGAGAAATCCTGCTGAGACTTGTATAAGCGTAACCTCTGGAATGACCTCCCGACTCACTTTGAAGTCTCTTAGCCATATAAACTCATTTGTCTTTACCTTTTCTCCCTTTTGGTCAAGATCTTTTTCCAGTTGTATTGCTAGTTGGTGCTTGGTAGTAATCCCTCGGTACTAGGGAGGCTCATCCCCGGGAGTCATGTCTCACTCTGGGGGGAAGGTAATGTATTTATGTGCAGAGACCACATCTGAGCAACAAGGAGACTGTCAGGAGGCAACTCTTAGGCAACCTATAATATTAGGCTAAGTTTCAATTTCAAGAGTAAAGGTTCATATGCAGTCTTCAATATCAAGGGCCTGTCAGTGGACCATCCTCCTTCACTAGTCATTGCCCCTGTAGTCAAGGGATTCTTGCTGATCTATTAGAGAATATGGCAGAGCTCCCCAGGATAGTGATATTCCTTCAGTTATTGCGTGAATTTGAACACATTTATATGCCTTATATGTATGCCCAGGTGAACCTCCTCCTATGTATCCCCCACCAGTGACACCCTGCACCAATGATCCTCCCCTGCCACAGCTGTAACCCTTCTGTGACCCAAAACTTCTTAAAAATTTCTTAAAATAACCAAATAAAATTAATAAGAAAATGAATAATAATCATAGTTTTAAAAATAAATGAAATACAAAAAAATTTTTTTTTATAAAAATAAAAATTTGGGATAATAAAAATGATGAAAAAGTATTTTTTAATATTTTTGACATTCTCCCTTTTCGTCACTGTAAGATCTGTTGTCTTATATGTACAGTGACATTGTCTTCCGTTTATTCCCCCAGTGTCTTACTTTAAAAAATTTTTTTCATTTTGTCATCAAAGAAGTTTTAGGTTACAGAAAAGTCACATACCGAATACAGGGGACTCCCATATACGCAACATCCTCCCCCTTTTCCCCCTTCCCCTATTAATAACATTATATATGTGGATGGTACATTTGTTACATCTGATGTACAAATATTGAAACTTTGCTACCAACCACAGTAAATGGTTTACATTATGGTTTACATTTTGGACCATACACTTTTATAAACTTTGATGCAATCAAAGAAGCATGGCTTGTATCCATCATAACAAGATCATGTAGAACACTTCCACCTCCCCCAAAATGCCCCCTCTTCCATCTATTCTAGTCTTCCTTCCCCCTCCCCTCAGGACCTACTGCGACCACCAGGCTTCACTCTTTGAAGGAAAAAATTCGTAGTTACTTGAAACAACCTGAGGGCTTGACACTATGGTCTGCCCTCCCCTATTAGGCACTGCGCATGCTCTCAAGAGACTACCGCTCCTCTATTTGAGAAAGTAGCGGGCCTCCCCAGGATGGGAGTCCATCACCTTGCCGCTCATTATGTGGCTTTCCACCCACTGATATAACACTCTAGCAAACATACCTGTGTTATTACAACTTATCTATGCTCGGGAGCATTTAGAATAACTCTTCATAGAATGCTGTTTTCCAGTTCTTAGACTGAAACCTCATAAAAATAGTTATCACAAATAAGAAAGATAGTGTGTTTCTTATCTCTTTTCATTGCTCTGCACCTTGTCTTTAGCATTACTATATCTAACGGATGCATAGAAAGGTAGTGGATGACGAGTTACAAATTTAATGATTAGAGAGTTGGGAAGTTTCCCTGGCATTTAGGCCCTTTAGAGAAGTGACTCTCAACACTGATCCACATGAGATTTGCAGTGGTTCACAAATTTATCTGCACATTGGAATACCCTGGGGAGCTTCAAGAAATTTTGAAGCCTGGGTCCCCCCCGGAGAGGATGATTTAGTTAATCTGGGGTGTGGCACACATTTGGAATTTTTTTTAAATCCCTAGGAAATTCCAATTTGTATACAATTTTGGGAACCACTACAATACAATCATCAAGGGAGGTTTAAAAAATCTTTCTGCTTAAACCCCAGCTCATGCCAAGCAAATCAGAATCTGTGGGACTGAGGCTCAGCATCAGTATTAAAACAATGCTCTTTTGCAAACAGGATTGCTGAGTGTCAGAGAAACTCAAAATTGGCATCATTCTTATAAATGGAGGCTTTTAATAAAATTTATAACCTATTAGTTCTTTAGTCAATTATTGAGTCATTTCTAAATAGTTGGGTCTATGACTTAATTTACTAAGCATTCTCACTAAACATATAATTAATTATGAATATGTATTACACATCCTATCTCTGAGTCAGGGGTTCTTAATCAGGGGTCCATAGACCCCAAAAGGGTCCATGGAGAGGTTTCAGGGGTCTGTGAGCTTGAATTGAAAATTCAAAAAAGCATTATTCTTGTGGAGACATGTTGGTGTGGGTGTCATATATTTATTAAATAATACACGGTATAGTGTGGACTTAGTAAAGGGTTCGTGGTTTTCACCTGACTGGTAAAGGAGCCCATTGAACAAAAAAGGTTAACAACCCGTGCTCTAAGTAAATTATAGAAAATGAGTATAGGTTGGTTGACCAGTACTTCCTCATGAAGACAGTTGACAGTAAGTGATTAGATCCGGGTTTCCTGGCTGCTAGCTATCTTCCTCCATGGTACTTTTAATCTCTCTTACTGAGCTCCCTATCATCTCTTGAAGTGTCACCGACTTGTGGCTAAAGAAGTTGTGAGAGGTTTGTAGCTTCCCCCTGGAATTAGTTCAGAAGTCATCTATAATTAGACATGTAGTCAGCAGCTACCCTTACCAAAGATTTGCTAACTATGTAGTTATTAATTTGCTTTACAAGTATTAATAGCACTTTTTCTGTACTGGCATTATGGTAGGTCTTGGGAATATAATTAATGAATAAAACATATTCCCTGAACTGAAGGAATTCACAGGCTCTTACAATTCATTGTCATGAGTGCTAAGAGTAGTGGTAAGTGCAGAGTGGCAAATACCCCTTTAAAAAAAATATATATATATACTGCCACTAGGAAAAGTGGCTAACCAGTCAGTAAGCACGCTTGCTGTCTTGTCCTTTTTTGAAATAGGGTTCAGTAGTTTCTTCGTTGAAATCAGGCAGAGATTTATATAACCCTCCTGAATCCCTTTCCATCCTTAAACTGATAGCAATCCATTGGGGATAGAGAATTATAATGTCAACACTGGTAACCTGTTGCTGTCCATTAAATTGGTTCACACACATTTTCTGAATACCTATTAAATGGAAAATAAGTTCTCTGAAGAACTTGGCTCACTTTAGTTTATGATTCTCATTTGATTTATTTTACCATACTTTCATCGATATCTTCATTTCGTTTTATAAGAATAGCAGACCAGGTGGTGAAAGCGGAACAGGCTGCATTCCACAGGTGGGCGGGAGAGCAGGGGCCGGGGCAGCCTGTGGTCCCCCCGCGGAGACCCAGAGCCTCCTGCAATTGCCCACTGGCCGGCCCAGGCCCCGAGGCTGCGGTGAACCCTGCCCTGCCCTCCCCTCATGTCCTGAAGGCGGCGGCCTCTTCGAGCCTGGACTCCATTGGCCGCTGGGTTTCCTTGTCCAAACTGATGGCCCACGGCTAAGTCCCCACCATGCCACGGAAGACGTGACCCCTTTGTGGGGCTGGCACCACGGGAAGAGAGAAGAATGGCAGCCACGAACGCCGCCGAGGGCCATCAGGGGCCTTGAGGGCCCAGAAGGCGGATCTGCCAGGACTCAAGCTCGGCCACCTCTTTAGGACACCAAGCCGTGAAAATCTGGGACCTGGGATGACTGCTCTGTCCCAACTGGATGAGATGCCACCTCGTCCTGACAATGGTGGACAAAGGCCTTCATGGGCCTGGAAGGTGAGCAGCGCCCTGGACCACGGCAGCTAATCTTCCTGCTACCAGACCTTGCTTGATATTGGAAGACAGAAATAGTAGAATACTATGCAACCATTTGGCCAAAAGAAGTGCCCACCACTCTTTGGGAAGATTTACTGGCCATTTATAGAAGGCCTCTGTTTATAATATGAAAAAGCTGCTCTCAACTTTCCCCCAACCTTTTAAAAGAAAACTTTTGCTACATCAGGATTTCTAGACATAAAGAGGTTGCAGACGTATGATAGAGTTAGAAAATCACGTCTTATAATACCCATTTGCTAAAAAAAAAAAAAATAATAGAAAAATGTCTTCTGGAAATGACTTTGGGATGGAATTTAGACTGCCTCTGGAAGCCACACTGAGAACAACACATATCCACGCTTGTTCTGTAGGTTAGAGGACGTGGAGCAGAAGGCCGAGAAGAGAAAGAGAAGACGTGTCTATGCCAGACCATACTTAGAAGATATTTTCATATTATAACCATTGTTCTGTGTGGGCATTTTATTCCTCACTACTCTATGTATAGTTGACAATGTTAAGTATTTTTTCTTGAAATATCTCCTCTTTCTAGATGTTCTGAAGTGCCTGGCATATGTTAAAAGTAGAGCAAGTAAAAGAACACATTTTGTAAATATCCTTTTGTTAAAATTCATATGAAATCTTGAGGGATGTTTGGAATGGGCAAACCACCTCTCTGAGCAATATTTGTTTTGGCACTGGTTTGGGGGAGGAGGGAGAAGGAAGCGCAGAGGGCTCTATGCTAGTGTGTTTATAACGAGGCAAGATTAGCCATTGTGCCTATATTTGTACATCTGGTTTTACTTTACTGTGTATATAATAGACAAACACGTCCTAATTTACAACATCTAGTGTTCTAGATGGTAAAGAGGTTGCCAGTGAATGACAAAAATATAAACTAATACATTTTATACATTTTGTGTTAAAATTTCTAAAAGATTGGCTTCTGAAAATTTGAGCCTTACAGCACACAGGGTTGGTGGAGGAGGATGAAAGGGAAAAGTCCTAGACCAGAATGTTCATATTTAGAAGACACTTTCAGATTTTAACTGTTGTTACATGTGTGCAGGGCACACATGTCAAGACCACTCTGCATATAGGGGACGAACTAAGTCCTTATTTGAAACATCTACTATGTCTAGATGTTTAGATGTGCCCGATGTGTGTTAAAAGTAGTAGTAAAATATTACTTTGTAAATATCATTTTGCTCAAATTTGTAGGAAATATTTGTCTTTTGATAATGGGATTGTTAAACCATCTCTGTGAGCAGCATACTACTACTGTCAGTGGTTTGGAGGAGGTGGGAGGGAAGCAATTGCAAAAGGTAATATGCTAGTGTGTTCATACTTGGACAGTTTCAGACAAAATATTTTCTGTATGTTCTGTGCACTTTGGCTGTATTTATAGTGTATACAGTGGACAAATGAGTCCTAATTTTGCAACAATTAGATATTAAAGGTATTGGCAGTATATGACAGTAAAATTAGCATGTTTTGTATACTTTGTGTTGAAATTCATTGGAAAGCTCTTCTTATGTAAATGGCTTTTGGGTATGAATTTGTTCAACCACCTCAAAGCATTGCACTTGTCCATTGACCTGGTGGTGGAGAAAAGGAAGTGAGGAGGGAATGGTTTGAGGCCAAGATGGTCATGTTTAGGAGATACCTCAGACTATAACCATTGTTATGTGAGTGCAGGGTTATTTAACAATGCTATGTATGTAGTGGACAAGTGAGTTCTTATTTGAAATATCTAGTCTTTCTAAATATTTTAGAAGTGCTTCAGGTGCTTAAAAATAGAGGTAGTAGAACACTGGAAATAGCTTTTAAAAATTAGTGGGAAATACTATCTTTGGAAATGGAATTGTACTCTTGTACTTGTTCATTAGTTTGAGGGTGGTGAGAGGGAAGAAATTGCAAAAGGTGTTTTGCTAGTGTGTTCTAGACAATTTCTGATCATCCGTTGCCCTGCATGTTATATTCATTCATTTAACTTTGATGTACTGTATATATTATGTATATACTGGACAAATGAATCCTAATTTTATGTCTAGTCTCTAGATATTAAAGAGATTGCTAATGTATAACAAAAGTAAGTTAGTAAACTAACAGATTTTGTACACTTAGTTTTAAAATTCACAGAAAGTCTGTCTTCTGAAAATGACTTTTGGGAATGAAATTGTAAAACCACATCTAAGTGATGCATGTGCCTATAATTCATCCACTGGTTTGTGGTGGAGATAAGGGATTGGGAGAAATGAAGGGCTCTAGACCAGAATGTTTCTATTAAGAAAACACTTTCAGATAGATCCATTGTTACATGTGTGTAGTTCATTCAATACTGTTGTGTATATAATGGACAAATTTAAGTCCTTATTTGAAACATTTAGTCTTTCTAGATGTTTAAAAGTGTACAAAGTTGGCAAAAGTAGTGAAATAACACATTTTATAGATATTGTTTTGTTAAAATTCATATGAAATATCTTTTGGAAAATGAAATGGTCAAACCACTTGCAGAACAGTACGTATTATGTTTGTGCTGTTTCAGGGAAGGGGGAGAAGGACTCTAAGCCAGTAAGTCTATAGTTAAGCAAGATAAAACATCATCCTATATATTCTGTGCATTTTGTTTTACTTTGCTATGTATATAGTGTATATAATGGACAAACAAGTCCTAATTTTATATCATCTAGTCTTTCTAGATTTTAAAGAGGTTGCCAGTATATGACAGAAGTAGAGTTAGTAAACTAATACATTTTGCGCATTTTGTGTTAAACTTCATAGGGAAGACTTTGTTGAAAATGACAGAATTTTACTTGTGGAAGCAAAATTGTTAAAAAAAAATCCCCTCTAAGCATTGCACTTGCAACCACTGGGTTGATAAGAGGTGAGAAGGGGAAGGACTCTAGGCCAGAACGTTCCTATTTAGGAGACATTTTCAGATGATATCCTTTGTTACATGTGTGTGGTTTATTCAGTGCTACTGTGTGAACTGTGGACAAACTTCAGTCCTTATATGAAACATCTAGTCTTTTTAGATATTTAGAAGTGTACAAAATATGTTAAACTAGAGAGTGTAAAATAATACTTTAAATATGTTTTCTGTTAATACATAGGAATGGCTGTATTTGGGGAATGGGATTGTTAAACAAGATGTCTTGTCTTGGTGCAAAATGCTGATGGGGTGGTGGTGGGGGCTAGGGAAGGAAATGCACAGGGAAGGGTTCTTTGCCGTGAGTTGTGAGACAAGTTCAGATTGACCATTGTTCTACATAGGCATTTTATTTTTTAATTTTTAAAAATAAATTGACTTTTTTTTGTTTTTTTTTTGGTGTACAGTTCTATGAGATCCCCCCTGCCCCCTGCTTGCTGTCTGTGTCCATTCGCTGGGTGATATTCTGTATCTGTTTCTAGCCTTCTCTTCTCATTTTTCTCCTCCAGGCTTCACTGGGATTCGATCCTAGGGACCCCTTATGTGCGAGAGAGGCACCCTGTCACTTGCGCCACCTCCGTTCTTGGTTTCTGGCATGTCTTGCCTTGGCTCACCCCTGCGTCTCTCTTTTGTTGTGTCATCATCTTGCTGCGTGGCTCAGCCCATTTGTGGCTCATCATGCATGGGCCCAGCTTGCCTGCTCACCTTTTTTTTTTTAATTTTTATTTTACCAGGAATTCCCAGTGATCGAACCTGGGTCCTTTCATATGGTAGACAGATGCCCAATCACTTGAGCCACATCTGCTTCCCCACATAGGCATTTTAATTATTGCTGTGTATTAAAGGACAAGTCCTAATGTCCAAAGTGTGTTAAAAATATAAAGGTAGTGTATTAGTCAGCCAAAGGGGTGCTAATGCAAAATAACCAGAAATCAGTTGATCTTTATAAAGGGTATTTATTTGGGGTAGAAGCTTACAGTTACCAGGCCATAAAGCATATGTTTCTTCTTTTACCAAAGTCTGTTGCCATGTGCTGGAACAAGAGAGCTGCCGACATTTGCCAGGGTTCGGGCTTCTTAGGTTCCTCTCTTCCCGGAACTCCATTTCTCTACAGGCTCAGCTCCTCTGTTTCCTCCACAAGGCCAGCTATAGACTATGAGGCTCCCTAGGCTTTGCTTCTCCCCACAAGGCCAACTGTGAACTGTCAGGTGAATGGCTTATCTCTTTTCCTGAGGCCTTCTTTCCTTCCTCATCAGAGCTCCAATATCAAACCTACTACAACTCTGTCCTTTGCCATGTCTTTTATCTCTGAGACCCCACCCACCAAGGGGTGGGGCTCAACGCCCTACTGACATGGCCCAGTCAACACCCTAATCATAACTTAATCATGTCCAGATGAACAGAGCAGTTTACAAGAATAATCCAATGTCTATTTTTGGAATTCATAACTATATCAAACTGCCAAACTGCTACACTCTACCCTCTGAATTCCAAAAATACATTACAATATTCAAAAACCTTAAATCAGTAACAATGCAAGTACAAAATCATATCATAATCAGTTTAAAGAAATACAATTTGTCTTGGGGCAAAGTCCTGTCTGTTATAGACCTCTGAAACTTACAAAACAATTTACCTGCTTCCAATACACAAATGAAAAGACAAAGAATAAACATTTTCATTACCATAAGGAGAAACTTGGAGGTTAAACATGAGTCATGGGTCCTCTACAGTTCAGTAAACCTGCAAGGCATCCTCCATTCGATTTCAAAGTCTGAGAGTAATTCTTATGATGATGGTTTCTTCTTCCTGGGGCCATGTGGGGACCCACCGTTTCTGCAGGCTTGCCCAACGGCCATTTTTTTTCATTCCACCCTCATCAAGCAACTGGGTGTTGACCAAGCTCTGGACCTCACCCTACAAGAGTGTTGGGGTGATTGCCACGCCTTACTCAATCTTTGGGTTAGAATCTTAGCCCTTCTAGTACAGTAAGGTGAAGATAACATTCCCCCTAACCTTTGGCATACAGGCTCAACCCTCTCAGAGCAACAAGTTGACCACCTGGCCTTCCCTAATCCATGGGGGACAGGCGCACCCCTCTCAGATTATGGGATGCTGACCTTAACCACCCTAATCCTTGAGGAATGTGCTCCACCCTCTCTGCACCCTGGGGCAGCAAAACTCTCCCAGAACATTGGGTAGGAACCTCTACCCTCTTCAACTGCTGGGGCAAGCTCACCATCTCTGCACCCTTGGGTGGCAAAACTCTCCCAAAACATCAGGTGGAAACATCCACATTCTTCAACTGCTGGGACAAACTCACCTTCTCTGTACACATGGGTGGGGCTCCTCTCTTGGCCCAAGGAGATGTTTTAATTCCAGATCTCAGCTTCCATGGTTTTCTTCTTAAAGTTGTTTCTCCTTCAATCTTTCCTTTCCATGTCCCTTTAAGTTCAAGCAGACAGTGGTTTTTTCATACAGCACTCTCAAAAACCTTGGTTTAGCATGCAAGAAGCAGGGGTCCAAGCCATCAGACAGTAAGACTTTCCACAAGTCTTTTCAAGATAGCTGCATCTTCAATCCTGATTTACAAGTTCTAAGTTTAGTTAAGTTTTCAAATGGGGCATTGTCATCTGGGAGCTTGATTTCCAGAGGCTTGGAATTTCCAGAATCAGTTTCTTTTTTCTTTGTGCCCAATAATTCAGTCCTGAGCTTATCTCACTCATCTAGCATTTTGCTATGAGCTGCAAGTAGAAGCCAAGTTGCATTCTCTGAGTTTACCTTGGAAAGTTCTTCAGCCAAGTTCTCAGGTTTGCCATTTTAAAATTCGGTCTTCCATATAACACCAGGAGTTAATCTTATTAAGTTCTTTGCAACTTTAAAACATGGATCACCTTTCCTCCAGTTTCCAATAATAGTTTTATCATTTACTTCTAAAGCATCATAAAAAGTCTCTTTAGCATCCATATTACTATCAACAGTCTCTTCAAAGTGATCTACGCCTTTTCCATCAAGCATTTCACAACTCCTCCAAAAAAAACCCCTTACACATTTATAAAACTATTCCAACATTTTAGTAATTGCAAAAGCACCCCACTCCTGGTACCAAATTCTGTGTTAGTCAGTCAAATGGGTGCTAATGCAAAATAACCAGAAATCAGTTGGTCTTTATAAAGGGTATTTATTTGGGGTAGAAGCTTACAGTTACCAGGCCATAAAGCATACGTTTCTTCTTTTACCAAAGTCTGTTGCCATGTGTTGGAACAAGAGAGCTGCCGACATTTGCCAGGTTTCAGGCTTCTTGGGTTCCTCTCTTCCTGGAGCTCCATTTCTCTCCAGGCTCAGCTCCTCTGTTTCCTCCACAAGGCCAGCTGTAGACTATGAGGCTCTGTAGGCTTTGCCTCTCTCCACAAAGCCAGCTGTGAACTGTCAGGTGAATTGCTTGTCTCTTTTCCCAGGGCCTTCTCTCCTTCCTCATCAGAACTCCAATATCAAAACTACTACAACTCTGTCCTTTGCCATGTCTTTTATCTTTGAGACCCCACCCACCAAGGGGCAGGGCTCAACGCCCTACTGGCGTGGCCCAGTCAATGCCCTAATCATAACTTAATCATGCCCAGATGAACAGAGCAGTTTACAAGCATAATCCAATATCTATTTTTGGAATTCATAACTATATCACACTGCCAAACTGCTACAGGTAGTAAAATAATCCCTATATAAAGGTCCTTGTGTTAGTTTTAGGAAGGACTATCTTCTGGGAGTGACCTCTGTCAATCCACCTCTTAGAGCTGGACGTATTCCTGTGCTTTGAAATGGTGGAAGATAAAGAAGAGGAGGGGCAAAGAGAAGGGCTCTTTGTTAGTATCTCTATATCTAGAAGACAGTTTTTGATTACAGCCATAGTTCTATGTGTGCATTTTTTTTTGTAAAATGGCTGTGTTTATTGCGGGCAAGTTTCATTCTTTATTTCACATCTAAGCTTTTTAGATATCTTGAGGTGACTATGTATGATAAAAAATAGAGCCAGTGAATTAACAAATTTATAAATTTATTTTTGTTAAATTAGTAGAAAAGGAGTATCTTTTTGTTAAGCCATCTGTGAGTGGTATGCACCAGGACTTGTTCTTTAAATTGGTTCCAGAAGGGCAAAAGGAGGTGCAGGGGGAGGGATGAATGCAGATGTGTTCATATTTCCATTTTGATGCTAACCATTGATGTGTGTGTTCATCTCTTGGCTATACCATAGGAAAACGTTGTTAAATAATTCAATGGAAACATACGTTCTTGCTAATAATTCAATATATATCTGACAATGAATTCTCTTAGTAGCATTATACCTATTGTACTCTATTGCTTTATGTCTCATTTTAAAAATATTTTTTATTTATTTTAAAGCTTACATACATATTGCATAGAAAATATAGGAGATTCTCATATACTCCACCCCCTCCGCTCCCACACTTTCTCCAACTACAACATCTTTGATTAGTGTGGTTCATTTGTTACAATTGATGAACACTTACTGAAGCATTGCTACTAACCATGGTCTGTAGTTTACATTATGTTTTATACTTTGCACTGCAGAATTTTATAGATTTTGACAAAATGTATAATGGCTAGTATCTGTCATTGTAATATCTTGCAGAATGATTCCAATGTCCCAAAAATGCCCCCATGTTACACCTATTATTCCCTCTCCCTCCCCTCAGAACCTCTGGTAACCACTGTATTTATATCAACATTATAAGTTATTTTAATGTCCCTTGAGCATTAAGGGAATGCAGTATTTATAGCTCTGCCAATACTTATGGAGATCTGTTGCCTTTTTTGTCTCATGAAATTTTTGTCCCCAAGAAAGGTAGGAATACATTTTTTCCCCTGATTGAGTTGGTGTCATGTATTCTTGGTTATCACAATACTTCATGGCTTTGGGGCTTTGGATTGGTAAATATCCATGGTGTGTGAAAAAGCATGATACATTCTGTATTATCTCAACCATATAAAAATATGCTCAGTTTTGTGTATACATACTCAAGACTTAGAAGGATATGTCAAACTGTAAACTGCTTGTGATTTCTGCATGACTTTTGTGTTCTTTGCTTCTTGTGAATTTCAGTTTTCTTTATTGTACAATTAACTCAAAAGTTTTAAAAACAAATGTTATTTTAAAACCAGAAAAGAAAAAAAAAGAATAGCAGGCTATAGAAGATTGTAGGGGAAAAAATGTGTGGAAAAAATTTAGCTTCCTTATTTGCAGTCCAGCATCTTTTATAATAAGTGACACAGACTTTGAAATATTGTTAACATATGACATTGACACAAAGGGCTTCCCAGTCCCTTCTCTGAGTGGGTCCTAGTAATGGTTCCGCATACGCCTCAGCTATTATCACCTGAAGCAGGATAAGCACGCAGGGAAGATGTCTTGCCCTCTGAAGGGTTTAAGGGCAACTCGTAATGATACATGTGGAGTCTTGCTTTCTCAGTGCTGCCAGCCCTAAGTATATGGCCCAGCACAATTGGACAGAGAGTCAAGGATCTCATTTGTACCAGAAATAATTCTTCATTACCCCCAAATTATAAAAAATTGAATTAATAGCTATTCCTTCTAAATATATGTCAGATGTTTTGCTTTATCACCTGTAAGCCTAGGCTTTTCAGGCCAGTGATTTCCCACATTTAAACTACCTTTTTCCTGACAAAGACTTTATTTATTTTTATTTTTTTCTAAAACATACTTAGATTACATAAAATGTTACATAAAAAAATTTAAGGGATTCCCATAGGCCCCACTCCCCACACCTCCCTCTTTTTTAACAACCTCCCTCATTAGTGTGGTACATTCATTTCAATTGATGAACACATTTTGGAGCATTGCCACTAAGGATGCATTATAGTTTACATTGTAGTTTACACTCTCTCCCACTCAGTTCTATAGGTTATGGCAAGATATATAACGGCCAGTATCTGTCATTGCAATGTCATTCAGGACAATTCCAAGTCCCGACAGTGCCCCCTTATTACACCTTTTTCCCCTCTCCCTGCCTTTAGCACCTTCAGTGGCTACTGTCTCCACAAAGACTTCAGTCTAACTAAACTACCCATGTTAATATGAACTAGAATTTTTAATCCATGTTTTTAATGCAAAATTTAGTTATTTTTATTCTCTACTATCAAAACTTGTTACCAATTTCTATGTTTAATGTTACTTACATTCCATTCCTTTCTCTGAGTTCACTCTTCTTTTTGCTGAAGTCAAGAGCAGATCCAGGTTTTGTGAATCTGAAGCTTAGAAAACTTGGGGACCTTCTTTAAAGAAAAACACAAAATATGGAATAGGATTGAATATTTAGAATAAGAAATAGAAGATTCAGTAAATTAGGGAGATTCAGATCCTTCCCTCTGAGATGTTGCTGGATAGTTTACCAGAAGTGCCTCATAGATATGCTTTCTCTCTCCACCTGGAACACTTTACAACCTTCAACAACATCCAGCATTATAGAACCTGTGCAAATGAGGACCTTGAAGCTAAAGCATTATCTACCTCTGGTTGATATATAGCCCCCGACCCCCCTTTTTTTTTCAGCTCATTCTTGGTTGAGAATAGAGTTCTATTCCCTTCAACATTTTGGAGATAACACTTAATACTTTTCTGTACTCTGTTGATAATGAGATGCCACCGCTAGTGTAATTGTCTTCCTTTCTAGTCAATCTTTTCTTTCTGGGAGCATTTAAACTTTTCTCTTTAACTTGATGTATACAGTTTCCCTATGATGGTTCCACATGTGGATTTTTGTTTTGTTTTGTTTTCCTGCTTGGTCTTCAGGATGAACCTTTACACATATCTTTCTTCAATCTTGGAAATTTTTATTTATTATCTCTCCTAATTGTATTTCTCTACTTTTCCTTCTTTATGGCTTTTGTAACTCCTGTCGGATTTATGTTGGAGCTTCTAAATCTCTCCCTATGTCCTTTAACTGCTCCTTCATATGTTTTATTGCATTATCTCTCTGGGATGCATTCTGGGTCTCTTCTGAATACTATTTCAAAGTTAATAATTCTTTATTTGATGATGGTAAATTACAGGTTATTCCATCTATTGGGTTTTTAAAAAAAATTCAATTCTGTATGTTTTGTCCAAATTTCGAGTTGATTCTTCTTATATATACTTCTTCTTTCATTTCTACCTGTTTCAAATTTCTTATTCTTCAGTTTATGGAATTTCTCCTTTCTTTCATCTTTTTGAGGGTTCTACTTATCCTTATTTTAAAATCATTTTAAATTATATTATTTTTATTTCTTCTCTAGTTAATACTTCTCCCAAATTTTGTTTTATATGCTTTCTTCTTATCATTTTTTTTAAAAAATAGGAGTTTGAATTTTGATCTGCATTCTTATATGGTGTGGGAGGTTTTATTTTAACCTGTATGAGGTACCTATTGCTGTTTCACTAAACTTCCACAAACTCAGTGGCTTTAAAAAAAAACATGTTTATTATTTTGCTCTTCTATAGGTCTAAAGTCTAACAGGTCTCACTGGAGGTTTTGGGGGATAATGTTTCCTTGCCTTTTACAGGCTCTAGAAGCTGCCTCATTCCATGACTCATGGCCTTTCTATGTTCAAAGCCAGCAATAATTGGTCCAGCCTCACACAGCATCACTCTGACACTGGCTTTTCTTCTGCCTCCTGCTTCAACTTTTAGGGACACTTGTGTTATATTGGGCCCGCTCAGGTAATCCAGGATGATCTCTCTATTTTAAGGTGACCTGAGTAACAACTTCTGCAACCTTAATTCCCCTTTGCTTTTTGGGGGGATTAGGACAGGGTCATCTTTGGTGGTTCATTATTCCACCTACCATAGAACCTCACTATCTTTGCCCTCTGCCTAGCAACTTGCATTTGCTTCCATCCAGCTTCCTGGGTCTTGCAGTCTGTAACAGATGGCTGTCTCCATCAGTTTCTTGGGTTCTGTAGTCTGTAACTCCCAGCTGCCTTTATATACTTCTGGATCCAAAGTCTAACATCCCAAAGCCTTAAAGCTCCTTGACTACTTTGTGTTTCCAGACAGCTGTGTTGGTCAACTACAGGGGCAACTCCAAGGGGGCAGCATTTACATTGTATTTAAGGTTGTCATTTTTTGGTGGTGCTGATATTTTTGTGGATGGAAGGGTGGAATTGATTTGTCCTGAGATATTGATATATATATTTTTTATCACAGCCATGTGTTTTTAACTTTCTCTTCTTATATTTCTTTTTTGCTGTTGCTTTGTGTTTGCCAAAGAGGCATGGCCTGAAAACATGAAACCACAATATCTTCATGGCTAGAAAAATCTTCCCAGAATTACCTTCTGAAAAATCTTTATGTTGGGTCCTTTGACCCACTAGGAATGGGAGTGAGGTTAGGTTTATTTCTGAATTTCCACTGGGGTGGAAATTCATTACCTGACTGCCTGCTCCTTTTCATGCCTGGTGAGCAAGCAGACTCTCAGACTCACTGCTGATCCTTTCAGAAGCTTGGTGGGGAGAACAGAAGTTTAGGGAAGAAATGCAGTCCAGCCATCCCTCTAAATACTCGAAGATCTTGATTGTGTTAGACCACAGAGAGCTACATACTGGAAACACATGGACTAGCTTTCATTTCTCCTGTGCAGCTGCTTTTACTGAATTATATATTGCCATGTCAATGTCTGCCTATAATTTAGGGGAAAAATCTATCATTATTTTTTGTGCAGAAGTTTTCCTCTGATCCCATTGTCTAGAAATTTCATTTTATTGAGATCTTACTCCAACTGATGGCAACTGACAGGTTCTCTGCTCACATGAAACCTACATTCTAGGTGGGGTGGGGAGATAGCAAAGAAGGGGGGGAGGGAGAATAAGATAATTTCATTTAAAAATAAATTATGAAGAAAATGAAACTGCGTTATATGACTCTGTGTGTGTACGCACATTTATTTTCAGTTTTCAGTGAAGGTTTTATTGAGGAGATGATATTTAAACTGCATCCTGACAAAAAAGTTGTTAGTCACGCTAAGGTCTAAAGGCTGAGTGTTCTGGGCTAAAACAAAGGCTCTAAAGCAGAAGTGAGCTTGGCATATATGGAAGAACTGAAAGAAGGCCAATGTGCTGGAGCATGGTAGGCAAGGGGGAGGAGTGTCACAGGAGAAAAATTCAGAAAGGTAGCCAAAGCCAGATCACAAAGGTCATGGGAAAGGGCCTGGATTTCAATGAAACTACAATAGGAAACTATTATATACAGAGAACTGACAAGATTGTATTTCTGTTACAGACTGCAAGATTTTTCTGTATTTGTTCTGCTATATGGAGAACAAATTGTGGGGAGACACAATTGAGGACCTTTGAATAATCCAGATGAAACGAATAATATATTAAACTAGGGTGACAGCATTGGAAATAGATGAATATGGGAATATAGCTATTGTGATTTTTGTATCTGAGAGCACAGAATGAAATTTGTGAGCTGTTTTTAGCGATTTCTTCTAGCAGAATTTCATTGTCTGCAATTTATATATTAATCTCACTATAATTTCCTTCTGACTGTCCCACCTTTTTCTACTTATCTTTCTCACTTTTAAATTATTTTTCTCCTTATATTATTCATATCTTTGTAAACTGCTTTAAATCAAGGCAGTGTATAAATAAATGATAAGCAAACGTAAATAAATTATAATCCGCATTCTGAGTTGTCAGTTGTCCAGTGTCCACATATGTAACCTTTAAAGATATTGTCATTCATTATTTCATTTAAACACACACAGATATATCTTAGCTTGTTGATATGAGTATTAAATGTGTTCATTTGTTAAAGCTGTGTGTCAGCCATGTCTTTTTTTTGTGTCAGTGTGGTCTATTTATTTGGTTTTTGTTGTTGTCCTGCTACTACCTCATCAACCAATTTTGAATATTTAAGCATAGGATGTTAATAAACTGGCCCATCTGATTTTGTCTCATATTTAGTAATTAAAATCATTGTCTTCTTGCCTGATACATATTAACTAAGACTTCTTCATTATACCTCTGCAGAAATGGCAGGAAGAAGGCCACAGATATAATTATTTCTGTTTTTATCCTAAAATCTATTATATCAAGGGGCACACAGTGATACTGGCATTTATCAGTATTGAAGAACAACTTTTTACTCTTCTGTACTTTCTCTTTTATATGTCTACTTTTTTACCCTTAGTATTTAGAAGAGAATGAGTTCATACCTAGAGAAAAAATTCTTGAATTCACCTAAGATGGAGAAGATAAAATTCTGTAAGACTGAACTGGGAGATGCCAAATTTGCATCTCAGTTAATGTTTATGTATTTTCCTACAGGCATTTCTGGGTACTATGTAAATAAACTGTTAAGATGTTAATATTGAAAGGAGGAGGGACAAGCTGGTAGAACATTAAGTAACCATAAAATCCCAGTCCTCTTGGTTGAATTAATTATAATACCTCATCACTGTATCATATAAATATTTTTTGTTGATATCATGCGACTTTTAAAAAAATCAAATTGTAGGATGCATTTAATTCATGGGAGACTTTAAGAAAGGATCTTATACAAGTGTTTGCATTTCTTTTTTCATATTTTGAAAAATAAGGGAGTGTATAATAGAATGCCTTTGGCACTTAACTACAGGTAGGGAAATCAGCAGGTCTAACAGAAAGGCAGGAGTGTGTGGATAGGGTAGGGTGATAGAGTTGTTTTTCTAGCAGGTAGAATCAACAGCATCTGCTACATAAGTCAGAATTTGACTCTTTTTTTCCCACTTTAAAAAATTATTATTTTAGTAACATATATACAACCTAAAATTTCCCACTTGAACCACATTCAGGTATAAAATCCAGTGGTGTTAATATATCCACAGTGTTGGGCTACCATCACCATCATCTATTACAACAGCTCCTTAATCCCAACAGAAATTTGTTATCAATTAAGTTTTAATTTCCCTTTCCCGAACCCTTCCCAGCCCCTGGTGACTTGTATTCTAATACCCGACTCTATCAGAATTTGATTCCTTTTTATAGCTGAGTAATATTCCGTTGTTTATCCATTCATCAGTTGATGTATACTTAGGCTGCTTCTATCTTCTGACAATTGTGAATTATGCCCCTGTGAACAATGGTGTACAAATGTTTTTTCTAGTCTCTGCTTTCAAATACTTTGAGTATATTCTGAGAAGTAGGATTTCCAGATGATATGGTAATACTATCCTTAACTTTCTGAGGAGCCACCAAACTTTTATCCACAGCAGCTGCACCATTTTACATTCCCACCAACAATGTTCCTATTTCTCCATATCCTCTCCAACACTTGTTACTTTTTTAAAAAAATTCTTTTGAAATAATCTATTTTAGAAAATTTGGCTTAAGGTCTCATTGATGAAATAAACTCTGATCTGTGGTGACCATACCCATTTATAGACGGGCCTGGACATGTAGAACCATATAGGCTAATGTGCTATTGGTGTGGGACAATATTAATATTGATCTATCCAGTAACATATAATAGGTAGATTCCTTAGGCAAAATTTCCATGAGTTTAAGGAGTGCTGGAAATGCTGGAATTACTTTATGACTTTGATACTTTTTTAGACTTTTTATTAATACAGTAAAATTTAATAGTTTTTGTTGCCATCTTTTATCATTACCATATTAATATTTTATTGTATGGACCAATAAATAAATAGGAAATACAAAGTGAAGAGCTCACTAACCATAATTAATGTGAATTTCTTTTAATTGAACTATTTGTATTTGATGCCAAATTTGATGTTTTACTTTTGAGGTGATACCCACTAATGAATATTACCAAATGTGGCATCTAAGCATATATTCCTTAAAGTGTCAAAGGCATGTGACATATTTGTTTTGATCACAAGGCTTAATAGATTTCCATGTGATGTGTTGAGAAGTATATTGCTTTTTATTAAAAATAAACCAGCTGTTTGGATAAATTTCATGACTCCCTAAATGAAAGATTCCAGTATATTTTTTCATCCTAGTTGCTATTTGAATGACTGTATCTTAATACATTCTCCAGCTCACTTTTCAAATTTGAGATTTTATGTTTTCCAAAATTAAAATAAAATACAGGTTCTCAATGGATCATTGAAACAGCTGTAATGACGTCATATATGAAAAATAATAGTGAATCCATTTGCATACTAGCTAAGACGCTGGTGCCTAAAGCCATTGTGACTGCTCAGTGTATACCATTCAGGATCATTGATTTTAATGAGCTTACTAACCTAGGTTAGGGTCTTTGAACCCTATCCTGTTCTTGTTGAAACAGCAGATTGGAAAAAGAGGATAATTTTCATTCCCTCCCCTCCTCTGCTTCCCTCTTATTGCTATTCCTTGATAAGGATAGAATCCTCAACTAAACCAGGCAGTACTATGTATTAGCTCCTTTTCTGTTGCCTTCCAATTCACTACTCACCAACCAATTGCTTGTACTTTCATTTTTGCCACCCAGAAAATGTGAGTAGTTATATATAGACCTTCAGGTTAATCATACACATGATGCACAGATTGCATTCATGAGTTTTATATAAATTGAGCTAATGCAAATGATGGGATTGTCAAATCAGACTTACATAAATCAACAGTCTTACCCACTATTAAGATTTGGTAATGATTTCAAAGCAGCAGGTGATCAAGAGGCACAGGCAAAGCAGTCTGGTTCATCCCATGTGGCTCCTCAGGTCCTTCCTGTCTGCAGCAGGCGTGTGTTCTCTGATACTATTCTAGTATCAGCATCTCTGTTGAAGTTTGTGGGATACCTCATAAAGGAAATTATGAAATATCCCAGTTTCTACTTCAAAATGGTCACCTAACTTAGATGACATTTTCTAGGGAGCTATATTTCATAAACCCATAGAGTTTAGGTATGTTTACTATAAGTAACCCTAAAACAAGGACATCCTGCTAATAGCATTCATAGATAAGTCTGTTTATCTGGAAGGTACTTATCAACACGTTTACAAGGAGATTAATCTGGGTCACCTGCCTCCTTTTCTTCTCCAGGAGCCCTCCTTATCCCTCCTCCCCCACCCACCCCTGCAATAAATGGAAGAGGAAATGGATCATAGGTCAACTACTTTAACTCCTACTTCCTCAGAAACTGTTCTAAGGTCCTGTCAGAACGACCTAGACCTACCCAGAACAGATGGACAATCTGTCCAAATACAATGTAATCCTGCATCCTTATTCCAATTGACATCTAAGGGACTAATTTAGTAACTCAATCAGCAATGCATTCCAGTGACATTCCTCCCCATAACCCTCCTCCTTTTCTATCTAACCTTAGACCAAAGTTAAAATTAGAATAGCTCTGTAATGCATGTTGCCACTTATTGTGAACATAGAACTAAATTCATGATATCTGACTACAAAAAAGTGTGTGTGGGGGGCTACAAGATTTGAAATGTATTTCAGTTTCTCCTCAAAATATGAAGCTCTATATAGAAACAGGTATTAGTTTATATTTTCCATTATATTCTCATATAATTTTCAAGTATGGCTTTCCATTTACCTTGATGGGATAAGAAACTCCTTAAAGACAAGGATTCTTGCAATTTAAAAGAAATTTTTTTAAATTTAATTTAAAAATTTTTTAGGAGATACCAGGGATTGAACCAGGACCTTGTACATGTGAATCATGTGCTCAACCACTAAGCTACACCCACCCCACCTTGCAATTTTTTAATATGCTATTCCAGCATATGCAGTATGTATACATTAGGGACTAAGAACAAAAAAAAAAACAATATATAGGTTTCATAGATTTATTTATAAAATATTAATATATTTATTATATATCAGATGTCAGCAATGTTTCTAAAAGGGAATTGAGGAAAAATAAAGTCTTCTATTTTTGTCTTCCCCTCCTTCAGATTCTCACTCACTTTCTTTTGCCTTTTTAATTCTATAAGTTATTTTAGATAGACACAGCTTCTCCTCTTGATATAGGATACGGTGCCAGACCTACCAATGATTATGAGAAAATATTTTAACTTCAAATTAGGAGTTTTCATTGCAAAATTTTTTAGCTGTTATGTGGTTGTTATTTCACTGGTACTTTAACAACTTTATAGTGGCCTATACAAGAACTTTTTTCTATGATGGTTAGACTTTTTATACACAGATATTATGGAGAGTTGACACATTAGAATATCATGGAAGCTTATTTGCTTCTTAAGAAAATACAGTACATTTTAAAGTGTCATCTGGAAACAGATATGTGAACTTTTAACACCTTTGTATGTCATTTTCTGCAAATGATTATTTTCCCTTTTCATTACCCCCTTATTAGATTGTTTGAAATTGACCATAATTAATTACCTTAAATTGTTTTAGTAAATTTACTTTTGCTCTGATATTGAAAAGGCCAAAATTCTATTATGCAAAGTTCAGTACATGAGAGACACGAAAAGTAAATACTTCAATAATATCTACTTGCTTTGAAGAGAATACAACTGGATTTATTTATGTTGTAAATGTTATTTCACAGTTCAGTCAGTTACTTGCTGGGTAATAAAAGACCCTGAAATTAAAATGACCCCTTTTCACAAATATAGCTGTAGGATTCATTTGCTATGAAGCTGCCTTGGTTGATACTACTCCTCCTGAAATAGAAAATGATATCCTACTAATGCATCTGAAGTGGGCTTTAAAACCATCTAAGGCACTCTTGTGAAATTAATGACTTCTACTTTTGGTCTCAATTACATCTTATGATTCTCCTATACTATGCTTAGTTTTCCTCTGTTTTTCCTCTGGCTTCATAATATATCTTATTGGTTGCATTCTAGATCTTTTAGGAACCTCCATTTCAGAAGGAGTAAGTGTTTACAGCTGCCTTGGCAACCTTCAAACCTCTTCAATTTGAAAATATTAATCTTAAGATTAATGTTCCATACAATGTATGGTAGTTTAAGGACACGTTAGCCTTTTAAATATTAAAGCACCTACCAGCTTGATCAAGAAAATCAGCTTACTGCAGAACAGTGTAATGATGACAAAATGTTAATTAAATTTTTCCTTGTAAAAAATTTCATTTTCAGACTGAGTGAGCCTACACAACAGTGTTATTAGCTAAGAGGGAGAGATTTGTTCAGCAGTTCTGACTGCTCATTACTGGTCCTTGACATTTAGTTTGTATGCATATTTATTCTGTTACAAAACATTATATCACTTGAAAACATTAATAAACAAAAATGTTTCCTTTTAATTGCACAACTCCCACACCGTGGTTTTTTTTAAAAAATGATATCATGGAGACATTTACAATCTTAATGGATTTCTTAGTAAAATAAGTGATACCAATTTGAACATCTTAAGCCCCTTATTCAACTATCCAAAAACTGCAGAAACTGTAAAGTTATTCTGGTTTGTAAAATACCCTTAAAAATAGCCCTTTAAGACTGCATGATGGAATTGAACAGTTTTCTTCTTAACTCAAGTAGTAGTATTAATAAAAGAGATGTATTTAAAAAAAAAAAAAAAAAAAGATGTGTAGCATCGATAAAATTCCAGATTGCTTCTGGTAATACTGATGGCTTTATTAGTTCTTTATTTTGTACTCAATGGGCATTTTTGGCTAATAATCTAACTCCTGAATAAGCAAAGTGCTATGTTGGAGAGAAAGTAAAAAGAGAATAAATATCCTGTCCTATAGGATCCTGATCTCATAATCTAGTTAAGGGTGTAGAGATAAATTCTAAAGCCAAGTTTATAATATCTTATAAATACACTAAAGAACACAAGAGATTTATAGAATCAGAATATTAGAACTAAAAGGGACCTTAGCAATCCTCAAGTCCAAATACTTTATTTTAGGAATGAGTAAGCTGAGGCCCTCAAATGGGAGGTGACTTTCTTGCCAGCTGGCATTAGCAAAACTGGGACTCGAACTTAATTTATGGTATTTTCTCACTGTATCATTAAGGGGCTGGGCTTAGGCAGAGGAAGGCTAATAAGAAAATGTAAATCTTGAGCTTAAAGGAAATAGTGTTAAAGCATCAGTGATCTAGATCTAGAGATTTAGGTTTCTTGTGTTGTGTCTAAAGTTTTTCTAATTCAAAAATCCCATATTTCTAGATTTAGATTGGTAGCAAAGAGGGAATAACATGAGCAATAGTAATGAAAGTTGTAATAACAATAATTAAAAGTTATAGAACTTACTATGTACTAGGTTCTGTTTTAAGCACTTTACATTCTTTAGCTCATCTAATCCTCACAATTACCTTATGAAACAGGTGTTGTTATCATTTCCATTTTACAGATGAGGATACTGAGGCAGAGAGAAGTTAAGTAGCTTGCTCAAGATCAAACACAGAATGATAGGAGAGATTATATAAGTAGAATAATCAGCCCAGTCAGTGTCAGGTGACTATTTAGGAAAGAGGTGTTATGTTGAAAAATAGAGATAATTAAGAAGGACTTCTCCAATGTGAATTTTCTTTGAAAAGAAAACTAACACCAAAAGACTAGTAATTTCTTGTTGTTATTGAATACGATGAAGTCCAACATTTCTGCAAGTTCCCCCTAAACAATAGGGGATAATAATAATTTGAAAGGGCATCCAACTGTAGCTTGTGTTCATAATTCTCAAAGATATTATTGCTGGCAATGTTACATCGGCATATGCATACGCCTGGGGAAAGAAATAGGACTATGTGATCACATGTCTGCTTGACCCTTTCACATGTAGCCTGTCATATTTGCAGAGTAGTCTCAGCTTATTGTTGTATTCCTGGTTCAATGTCTCATGCTAACCAAGCCACCCCATCACTGAAAGCTGCTATCGTTAATTACTAACTCATGTTGTTCCATGTTTTTGTTTAGAGTTGTGTGTTATATCCTATTTCTTGCTTGCTTTAGAAAATTTTATTTCACTTAACTTCAGTTTACTAACCACCACTTTTTTTGTGTGGGAAGTTGTGAACAGGGTGAATTGATGATGCCTTTTAATTCCTGTCCTTGTCTTTGCATTTTAGGTATCTACCAGTTTTATTTGTCAAAGTGATGCAGAAAATACAGATTATGTGGTAATAGTTCTAATTAAACTGCTTGGAGAAGGCTTGGAGAAGCTAATGCATTTTTGAAGCAGGGCTTTATTTGATAGTCTCTCAAAGGAGTATTGGATTCCTTAATGTTTTCTGGTTTCTCTTAACATCCTATTATTGACTTGACTAATAAAATGGTAAAAAAAACAAAAACAAAAACAAAAAAACATATACTGTAACAGTACAGGCAGGGTCTGTAATGCAAGTACAGTTTAGTATATATATATAGGGGTTTCTTCTGTGCAGTTCAAGATACTTTAACCATCTGTCTGTTTTGTTTTCATTCAACAGTGTTTACTGAGCTCCTACTAAATATTGGATAGTGTTGTAGATAACAGAATGTGTGTCTGGTACTATGGTCATTAGCCTGTTATTATTCTAGGTTACTATTGAAGTAAGTAATTTTCTCAGAGCATCAGATTTCAGTTTTTACAGCTAAGATTAAAACATTTCAGTGTTATATAACCCAAATTTCTTTAACTGTTCTGTAGAAGCTGTTAGACATAAAACACAAAATAATCTATTATTAGGACACAGACTAAGTCCTGGGTATTGCTATTTCACAATGCAGAATTTTGTCTGCCTCCCTCCCTCCCTCCTTCCCTCCGTTCCTCCATGCCTCTATTCCTCCTTTTCCTTCTTCCCTCCCTCCCTCCCTCCTTTCTTCCTTTTTAACATAATCATTGGGAAAAAATTAACATTAAATCTATGAATTAAACAGATTTTCTATTAGTCCTAGCTAGTGAAGATCAGACTATTTTGGGGGCCATTTGGTAATATCTAGAGAATATATTGAGCAAACTCTAAAAACCTGCTACAATCAAAATATATTTAAAATTTGGAATAATATTTTATAAGCTAATAAAAAGCAAATGAGTTACATAACCAGATATATAGAATTTGTGTCTATGAGTATAACTGTTTTCTTGATATATCTGAGATGTCCAACTCATCCCTGTTTGCCTAGAATTTTCCCAGTTTAAGCCCTGAAAGTCCCAAATCACAGAAAACCATCAGTCTTGGGCAACTGGGAAGGTTGGTCACCTTAATTATATATAAATCTGAAGCTTTTCTTTTCTCATTTTTATGGGTGAAAAAACTAGTGAACAAATATCACACATAGACCTTTTTAGCTAAAGGGCACATATTAAACAGATATGTCTAAATAGTGTGATAAAGTGGGGGAATAGGTAGCAGATGGATGGATAGATGGATGGGTGAATGAGCAGATGGGTAAGTAGATGGGAGACTATATAAATGTATAGGAAATGGCTATGAAATATGCCTCTGCTTGGTTAGAGTAACATTACTTGTTGAAATCCTAATCACCTGAGGGCCCAATAAGTTGTCATTTTTTTTTGTGACTAGTTCTCTGAATCTTATTGAATAATCGCTCTTCTCTGTCCTACAAAACCCTGTTTATATCTCTGTTATTAAAATTACTATAGTTATTTTGATTGTGTACATATCTCTCTTCTCCACTAAACTATGAACTCCTTAAAGAGCAAAATTTTTCTTTATAAATCTTCATATTTCAAGCCCAATGTACCTCATTGTGCTTAGCAAGAATTGAGTGTATATATTGTTGAGTTTAGCATTTATTTTTTCCATTTTTATAAATACCTTGTTTTTTATTATAGCTATTGTAACATATTTACATATAATAAAATTCACCTTTTAAATGTACTGTTTAATGAGTTATGACAAAACCAAGATAAAGAACATTTCCATAACCTTGAGAACTTCATCTCCCCACCCCTAGCCCCTGCTTACTACTGATGTGCTTTCTGTCACTATAGTTTTGTCTTTTCTAGAATTACATATGAATCTCATGTCTGACTTCTATGACAAAATAATGTTTTTTGAATTTATCCATACTGTTGCATGTGTCAGCAGTTTGTTCCATTTTATTTTGAATAGTATTTCATTATAGGAATATTCCATAATTTCCCTATCCATTAACCTGTTGATGAGCATTTAGGTTGTTTCCTGTTTTTTTTGTTCTTACAAATAATATTTCTATGAACATTCACATAAATTTTTTTTGTGTTGATCTATGTTTTCATTTCTCATGGGTAAATAATTTAGGTGTACAATTGTTGAGTCTTTTTATAAATGTATATTTAAATGTATAAGGAATTTCCCAAATGCTATGCAAAGTGGCTATACCATTTTGTATTCAAAATAATAATGATGAGAATTCAAGTTCCTCTACATCCTTGCGAGCATATATAATTATCTTGACACCTTAGTCAAGAAATATATGCGGTTCTCTTTCTGAAGTCCATTTTCTTCCATTAGTCTTTATGTTTATTCTTAAGCTTCCACCACACTTTTATTAAAATAACTATATGTTAAATCTTGAAATCAAGTAGTATAAGCTTGTCAATTTCATCTTTTCCAAAACTGTTTGGACATTCTAGGTTATTTGCACATCCATATAAATGTTAAAATCAGTTTGTCAGTTTCTGCTGGGAGTTTTATTTCTGGCATTTTCATTCTTTTGGATTGATCCAGTTTCTATCTGGTGTCATTTTTCCTTCTGCCTAAAGAAATTATTTTAACATTTCTTGTAGTGTAGGTCTAGTTATGACAGGAAGTTACAAGAAGTTATAAGAAAAAATTTAAAACCAAATCCTTAGCAAAATTTTAGCAAATTAAATCCATTAATGCTATATAAAATAGATAATACATCATGGTTGAATAGAGTTTAACTCCAGGAATGCAAGGTTGGTTTAACATTAAAACATTAATCAATATAACCTACCATATTAATAGACTGAAAAAGAAGAAACATAACCCTCTCAATAGATGCAGATACAACATTTGACAAAATTCAACACCCATTCATGTTTAAAAAAAAAAAAAAACTATCAGCAAATGATGAATAGAAGGGATTCTTCAGCCTTACAAAGAGAAGCTATAAAACTCTACAGGTAATATCATACTTAGTGCAGAAAGATTGGATACCTCCCCCAGAAAATTAGAAACAAAGCAACCACTTCAGTTCATCATTTTACTGGAGGGTCTATCCAATGCCAAATTTAAAAATAAATTCTGGGGTAAAGAAATCTTAACACTCTTTTATGCAATACAATTTAAAAAAACAATACTTACTGAGCACTCTGCTAAACTTTGTGGAGGGTTATAATCTAATAGGGAATACCCTATTAGTTTTCCCCTAGTATCTTCTCTTAGGGAAGATCAACTTTCAGTCAACATTTAATGCTATTACATGCACTTGCTGGATAACTTACAGGAAATATTTAAAAATGGGATATTTTGTTAGAATTACCATTAAAAAACAACATACTAGTTAGATTTTGTAGGCTATGGCTACACTAACAGAGGAAATATGTAACTCATCATAAGACAAATATATTCTTTTGCAGTCGCCTCATGAAAAAAAATCACTTTCTTAATCTCTTTGTAATACTACACAGATTTCAGTATCAAATTGAAAAATTTCCTATTTCTAAGAATTGCTATAGCATGGCAACAGAAAAGAATCCACATCTATCAATATAACACCCGAGAAATGACTTCAAAGACTATTGGAACCATATTAAGAGAAATGTAATTTAATTTTGTTTTAGGCAGATTGAACAGTGATAATGAATCATTAGTGGTTTCTTTTCCTATCCTACCCATATATCAGAGCCCATCTCACATTTCTTCTCTATTAGAAGTTCTTCCTAATCAGCCTCATTGGTAATAATTTCTAGCTCTTCTAAGTTTTTTTATGAGTTATTATCTCTACCACTCAACATATTTGAGCTCATACTGTATTGTCCCTTAGTTTTTATTGTATATATAATATTTAGACAGCTGAACAGAAAAACTGATATAAGAATGTACTTTATGGCATTTTTCTATTTGTCACCCAGAGTATCTTGAACATTTCTATGGCTCCTCTGACTTAGAAAGAGGGCCCATGACTACAGCCCCAGTCACAAGTCACCTCCTTTATGCAACCTTTCTTCATATCCTTAGGCAGTTAATGATACTGTGTTTTATGCATTTTTAATATATCTCTGAGAACACTTCAGGCTGTATCATGCTAAGTAGTGTGCTGTTTTGTCTGTCCTCTAAGACCATGAGCTCTCTAAGTAGGGTAAGTCTTTCTTATTTAAAGCTGTATCCACAGTGGCTGGCACATGGGTGTACGATTTGGTCAATTTTGGGGGAGTTACTGTGCAGGGGTTTTCACTGGGTAGACCACATTCCTTACTCAGACTTTAGGCAATGATCCGTAGAGATTTTTTTTATTTTTCGAAAACCCATCTTACATTTCGTAATTGTTCTCTTCTGATCAAATTTCCTTAAGAAGAGAGTTTAGGGCACCTATTTTTCCTTAAAGACAACTCTCTGGCAGGTGTCAGCAAATGTTTTTCTTTAAAGGACCAGAGCAGTAAATATTTTAGACTTTTTTGTGCCATACAGTCTCTGTTGCAGCTACTCAACCCTGCCATTGTAGTGCAAAGCCAGCCTTACACAATGCGTATATGAAGAACATGGCTGTGTTACAATAAAATTTTATTTCCAAAGATGAGTGGTATGCCACATTTGGTCCACAGGCCATCATTTGCCAGCCTTAGCTCTATAGAAACATCATCTTGACTTTTATACTACTTAGTCCTTCACTTTCTGAGTGAAGGTATAAATTTTTGTTTGTCTAAATGAAGGCTGACTTTATATGATTTCACTCTCTTCCCAAGATAGTCTGTGGCCATTTAACATAGAAACATTTGGACAATTTCTTTTTTTAATATATTTTAATTTTCAGAACAGTTTTAGATTTCCAGAAAAATTGAGAAGATAGTACAGAAATTTCCTATATGCCCTGCAACCAGTTTCCTGTATTAAAAACATCTTACATTAATATGGTACATTTGTTACAATTAATGAGCAATATCAAATATGCTATCATTAACTGAAGTCTGCACTTTCCTTAATTTTTATCTAATGTCCTTTTTCTGTTCAAGGGTCCTCTATCCTCGGGCTCCTCTTGGCTCTTACAGTTTCTCAGGCTTTTCTTGTTTTTGATGACATTGACACTTTTAAGGATTACAGGTTAGGTATTTTGTACAATGACCCTCTTGGAAATTTGTCTGGTGCTTTTCTCATGTTTAGATGGGTTTTGGGGGAAGACCACAAAGGTAAAATGTCAGTTTCATCACTTCATGTCAAGGTCCATACTTTCATGATTTATCCCTGTTCATGTTGACCTGGATCATCTGGCTGAGGAAGTGTTTGTCAGGTTTCTGCACTGTAAAGTTATTCTGCCTTCACCCCGCCCCCTTACTACACTGTACTCTTTGGAAGGAAGTCACTATATGCAGCCCATACTCAAGGAGTGGGGAGTTATGCCCACTTAAATTATTTGGAATTCTTCCTCAGAGGAGATTTGTTTCATCTCTCCTATTTATTATTATTTTTATTTTTTAATTTTTATTAGAGAAGTTGTGGGTTTACAAAACAATCATGCCAACAGCATAACATAGAGGATTCCCATACATCACCCTACCACTAACATCTTGCCTTGTTTTGGAACATTTGTTACAAATGATGAAAAAAACATAATCAGAATGTTACTGCTAACTATAGAATAGCTCACATTTTGTATATTTTCCCCATAAACCATCCTATTAGTATTATTAGTATGTATTAGTGTTATACATTTGTTATGTTCATGAGAGAACATTCTCATATTGGTACTGTTAACCACAGTCTATCATCTACCACAGGGTTCACTGTGTTATACCGTCCCATGCTTTGTACAATCCATCCAAAGTATACACTCTGTTGCTCTCAGTTTCATCACAGAGTTGTGCTGTCATCATCTCAGTCAATTTTAGTTTACTGTTAACTATAGTCCATGAGTTAAATTAATTGTGTTTTAAAATTGCAATATTTTTGCATCAGTGACAAATGCAAATGCTAAGGGTCAACAATAGGGGAGTATAAGGAGGGTATGGGATTTTTCCTTATGGAGTTTTCTTTCATTGATTAGATGCAATAGGTTCAATCCTGAACTCTGCCTCTCCTTCCTGTTGCTATTTGGCATGTGAGATAGAATCCCACGTGGCAGGATCCAAGCTTCTTTTTGTGGTAATCAGCTAGAATGAGCTTCCTAGAGGGAATCGGGAACTTTAGAGAAGGGGCAATTCTGGCAGGCCAGGTTTTAGAATTTTGTGACTTGGGATTCTGTCACTGTCCCATTAGACCAGAGTGACTACCTTTTTACATTGCTTCTAAAACATGATCTGGAATTCTGCCAGCTACCACTCTTGTGCTGTCAATATTTTTAAAGCTGTTCTTTTTGACTAGCAATGGTTTTCTTAAGAATCAGGAATATCACATTCACTCCTTTAGTCATTTCAGAAATGTATTGCTGGATTGAAGTGGCTAAAATTATAGCTGCTGTTCAAAATGATGAGCAATAAATTGAAATACTGAAATGTATTTTCTAAGTATATCATTTTATTTTCTTCTGACATGATAGGCATAAATTTATAGGATTCATGGCAAAAGGATCAGAAGGCATTTTGCCCTTACTAGTAGCCTCTAGGATTTGATTGGTTAATTTAGGTATTTCATTCTTTTATGAGGCTAGGTGACTTTAATTAAAACCTTCAGTTCTTGAGTCAAAATAAGTCTTTGCAAGTTTTTTCCTGCTTGGTCAAAACCTTTTGATACAGAGAGGCAAGTACCTGTATCTGTTCAACTGCTTACTTTGATCTAAATATGTCACTTGACCTTTCTGTGTTTCAATTTTCTCACCTCTAAAATGGAGAGAGTACTTTCCTAGAGAACCCCACTGCTCAGAAGAACCCTTTGCAAAATATGAAGACATTGCTGCTCTTCTCTTCTTTGGCCTCAGCAAGCAGTGAGCTGAAACCGGATCTTTCCCTTGATGTAATTCTCTGCTTGAACTTTTTTGAACTATGTCCCATGGAAGTTGTTAAACTCTATTATTGTGCCCAGGTTATGCCACTGGTTTATGGAAATTGTATCCATGTCCATGAGTTTTAAATCTGTTGAGAACTCTACGTAATAAGTGACTGATTTATCATGACAGCGGATCAACTGTAACTACTTAGAAGAATCATATTTGTTCCCTTTACCATACAGTCTTAATTATTTCTTCAATATCTTTCAAACACTAATTTCTCAGAAGATTTTAATAAAAGCTGTTTACTAGAATATACTATATAAAATACTTAAACTTATTTTAACCATTCCCGTTGAATGCTATAGAATAGTAGGTATTTTATATAAAGATTATATAATTTTAGCTGGTGGTTTATATATCCTAATCCATTAAATATGTCAGATTTTCTTAATAGAAGTTTCAGATTGCAGTAACATTTGAAGAAAATCTTATTTTATAGCTTACTTTTAACAATACTGCTCATAAGAAGTTTTTCCTATTCCAAACCCAATTATTTTATATTGTAGACATATGCCATTTATTTTCCTTTAATTCACAGCCCTTTCCTTAACAATTGTGATATTAAGAGAAAAGAAAAGGAAGAAAGCAAGGAAAACTATGAAATACTAATTAAAAGCTTAGTGTATTATCAGCATCTAGTACCTATTAAAGAAATGAATTCTTAAATAGAGGGCCATATTGAAATATAACATAGTTTGTTATCTTTTCTAGAGAACCTTTCTTTGATGATATATTTAATCAATTTCACAGACAGCTGTACCATCGTCTGTATTGCAAATAAATTACATAGTTTTTCCAGTGCATGAAAATTTCATCATAACCTTTTACTGTTATCTTTGTTTAAAAAGAATTCAGCACAAGTGGCAGACATAGAGATTTCCCTTTGCCTATTATAAAGTCTAATCTGTGTAATCTGTAGAACAACAAGAGAGCAAGGAGAACATGGTAGAGTAAAATGAAAAAGGCACCTTCCAAACAATGTATTTGCAGTTTACACTGTCCCATGTATTCATTATGAGTGTGTTTCATATAGATGCTAATGACAGAGTTACCAGGTTTATAGTTACTAGACTTGTCAATGCAAGTTCATTTTACCAAGCTTTGGCTAAGGTTACAAAAACCTCATTTTCAATGTTGCATTTGGTGGCTTATTTGCGAATATTAATAAAGATTAGTTTTATCCCTCAGGGTTGTTCATATGTCTGTCAACAGAGAAAATAGCAGAGGTTGAGTAACAATTGTTGCACTGTTACTCTGTTTTTAAAATTTCATGCCTAACATTTATTTGAGCTTCCGAAACTTTTAGGCATATGTGTCTTTAAACTATGAACTTTAAGAATTTAGGCCTCTAGAATAAATAAGATTTATTTTCATCCCATGTATTCAAATCTCTTTACCAAATATGTTTTGTTTTGTTTTACCATTTATTTTTAAGAAACTATCCTGTAAAATCCTGTGAAGTAAATATTTTCAGATATTTACATTTATGTAATTACAAAATAATTGTGATCTATTTTCTAAAATATAAAACACTTTCAATATTATTTTATCATGAACAATTAGCAAAACCGGTCTTCTTTGCTCTATGCATTTATCTAGACGCACAAGTAAATTCTGCAAATCAGGACTTCAACGCTTGCCAGTTACAGACAGAATTGTTTAAATTGCAGTGGAAGTTGAGTTGGCTCCTCAGTAAGTGGACTGGTTAATCTGTTGTGAGTTAGTGGTTAAAGATTGCTAATGTGATTATACTCATTGCAAAATGTCTTCCAGTGGGAGAGAACATGACAAAAACAGAAAATGTGAATCAGGTTATCTAGAAAGATAAAAGCAAGTTATGTTGGAAGAATGTATCTTGTTTCACTTATATCTTTTACAAAGCCCAAGTTAGCTCAAGAGCCACCTCTGAGGTAGACAGACAAAATCCTAAGAGGAAATGAAAAACAGCATTATATATACTAAATATCACAATACAACTATCTCTATAAAACTACTTAATCCCTTTTTTTAACTTTTCAGAAAAATAAAATAAAATAGCAGTATCTAAAAGAAACCTTGACCAAAGGATTTAAGAGTACTGTGGGAATAATTTCAATAATTTAAAGAGATACTGCTTTCTATAATAAAGTGCTTTTATGTCAATTCCATTTTTTTTTTCACTTAAATGCATGCTTGTTGTAAACACTTTAAAATTAAATTGAAAAACATCTAATCCATGTTTTCTGAACTAGTTGTTTCAGTTTTTTCAAGTACATTTGTGCCAGAATTTCCTACCTATTTATATGTAAATGGAAGTCTTCTGTAATTGGCCCACAGAAAGCCTGCTAGAAGCCCAGTAACCTAATCTAAGTTGCACATTTTTTCTTCCCTGTTATACATTCATAATGGCATTTGAGGGCAAACAGTTTGATCCTTGTGTCAACATCACTCTCCTTTGCAGTAAGGGAAAGAAAAAGGAAACTTTGTTTTAAAGATTAAATGGTGAAATTTTTCTGTGACACACCATCTTATACAGAGCTGCCAGATTTTATAGGGAACAAAAAGATATCATTAGCTTCTAACTATTTGAAATATGAATGTAAATTATTTGCTTCAAGTAGTAGAATGAGATGGTTCTGCCTGTAATGGACTTAGTTTTATTGATTTTCATTTTAAGTTTTTAAATATGTCCTGCTCAAGCCTTTGGTAACAATAGTACCAAAAAAAATTTTGTTTTTGCATTTTACCTAACTGGGGTTTTTTGGAAAACATTAACAAAAAGACCTATCAGGTAGACAATAACATTTAACTATATTAAATACCCAGAGACCTTGCTATATGCCTGTTACAAATCATGAAATGTTTAAATTTTAAGAGGTTTGAGGAAAAGGTACCTGAATACCAAATTCTATTCTGGAGTAGCAATGTAAAAAAAAAAAAAAAAAAAGATTCTATATTAAATCACTTAAAATGAGATTATTTTTCATGCAGCCATCTAGCCATCCATTCATTCACACATCTATTCATTCATCCATTCCTTCAACAAATATCATACTCAATTATGCTTTCACGCTGGCCTGGATACTGGGAGAACAATAGTGCACAGGAAACTCACAGTCTTCACCCTCATGGAGAGGACTGTCTTATGATTAGATATGTAAACTAAAGTACATAGTTGAAAACTTCTTTAAAAACTTAGTATTGTTCTGAATATTTGCCTTTTCTACACAGTCAAGAGTAAATCATTTAAGTAAAACCTGTTCTAGATGGGAACTTCCTAATATATGATCCCTATATAGAAAATATTGGACATAATCTTTTTTTTTTAATGTTCTCAGGATCATGGTTTTGGATATTACATTAATCTGTGATGCAGAACCTAAATAGCCTTGCTGACTAATTTGTGTTTATTTATTTTTCTATCTGTCAGGCTGTCAAATAATGTCTTCTTTCTATAGTCATTTTGTCAGCTTGTTGAAGCATGACTTTTCCTCCCTCCCTATTTACTCTTTCTAATCTCTCATGGGTATTGATGCAATATCACTTGCATTATTAAAATTATCAGAATTATTTAAAAAACAAGAGGTCTTTTTAAAAAGTAAGATGATTTCTCTTGTGAAATTTATTTTTGCTGCCAGTGTCTTCTTTGCTTATCTTCTTGGCCCTGTTTCTAATAATTGACACCCTAATATAGCCATACTAACTTTTACCAGTTTAGGAATTGAAGGCAAAGGATGTCAGTACCAGAAAAATTCCAATGTAAATCAAAGAACATATTTTTCAGCATTTGGGGCAATACACCTTGAATTTTCTAGATAACTAGAGGCTGTGTACAATGCTATTTTTCTAGGCAATACCATGAACAATGGCTGATTTGGTTCTGGATAATTCTTATTGGTAAAAATAACTAATGTTGGCATAGGACTTTAGGTTTTACCAAAGCAGAACTTTATCTCATTTAATCTTCACAACCTCTCTAAGAAGGAGAAACTGTTGCTTATAACATTTATAGATAACAAAATTGAATCTCAGAGAGATTAAGTGGTGACCCACTTAGTCGTTTACATTACTTGCCAGGCCCCTGTATGTTCTGAGTTTCTGGCAATGGTTTGTTTAAAATCACACTGTGCACAGTGGTATAACTGACAAATTTCAGATACAGGATGGAATGTAATGGAAGGATAGGAATGGGTGAAGGAAGGAGCTAAAGGGATCCCAACAGATGAATCTGGAAGTCACAATAGGGACGTCTATCATTATTCAGAGTATCTGATAATTGAATAAGTGCTATTCTTAGGTAATCAAAATTTCAGAAGTTCTTGCCCTCAAAATATGCTGATTTCAATACTCTCTTAATTAAGCCTCCAGCAGTCATTTTCTGTCTTCTAAAAACCAACTGTTCACTCTGATAATGTCTGTTATGCTTAAGGAAAGTTTGAAAGATAAGGGAAAATAGGCAATTTAAAGTCAGGGCTATCTTCTCTCAGTTGTCCATTTTTCGTTCTCTAAAGGTAAATAATGCTATATATTTTTTGTTGTTGTTTATTATGTGTTCTGGATATTGGTAATTATTAGATGGTGAGGAGGACTTCTACTTTTGGCAAGGATAAAATAACAGGGCCTGGATTTGACTTTCTTCCTGAAACAACCTAAAACAAACAGATGGACAAAATATATGAAAGCAGACATTTGTCACATCAGGAAATTTAGGATGGCAATCCCTGGGAGATGGGAAACAAACAAGATGAAGCCTACAGTTGTCTCAGTTTCTTTCCAGGCCACTGCACAAGAGAGAGGAACCCAGGCAGAGGCCCCAGAGAACTACCTGAGTTGCGGAGACAGAGAATCTGGAAAGGCCAAGATAGCTGGAGTTATTCAGACAAGGTACCAGAGAGAAGAGGACTGTCCAGAGAGAGCATTCCCAGCATCTGCACAGGGCTCATCTAAGTATGCGGCAAGAACTGATAAGCTAATGCATGTGAGGAAACTGTCCAAGGCCGGGGAACACCTTCTGGAAAGAATAGAGGTTACAGTGCCCAGTGTTCACACAAGACTGGAAATAGTGCCCGTTCCCACAAGCCAGGCTGGAAAACTCAAGATTCACATGGCATTAAGAAGAGTACTCAGAAGGGTCTTGCTTTAATAGTGGGGAATAATTAGCACTAGATTGAACACTACTCCAACTCTGTCTAAGAAAGCAAGACTGAAAATAATCAAACTGTTTTCAAGAAACAACTGTTTCCCAGAGCAAAGCTCAAGAATATTTATAGGAATACAAAAATATCCAGCACACAGAAAGGTGTGTCAGATTTAACACATCTGACATCCAATAAAAAATTACCAGGCATGCAAAAAAACCCCAAAACAGAACAAAACAAAAAAACAAGGCCATATGACCCATAAAGAGGAAATTATCAATGAAACCAATGCAGGCCTGTTAGAATTAGCAGACAAGGATATTAAAGCAGTTATTATATCTATATTCCCTGTGTTTAATCTGGAACTGTTGGTGGTAATGTTAAATGGTACAACCACTTTGGAAAACAATTTGACAGAAATTACCTTAAAACAGTAAACATACAGCTACTATATGATCCAGCCATTCTAAAACTAGGTAGTTACCAAAGAGAAATGAAAGATAAGTCCATACAAAGTCTTATACACAAATGTTCACACAGCTTTATTTGTAATAGCCCCAAACTGGAAACAGCTCAAATGTTCATCAACAGGTGAATGGATAAACAGACTCTTATATATCAGAAAAAAAAAAAAAAAAAAAAAAAAAGGAATGAACTATTGATACATGCTACTATGTGGATGAATCTCAAAATTATTACGCTGAGGGAAAGAAGTCAGACAAAAAAGTATGTATTCAATTCCTGTGGCTGTCATAACAAATTACCAAAAGTTTCGTGGCTTAAAACAACAAAAATGTATTCTCTCACAGTTCTGGAGGCTAAAAATCTGAAGTCAAGTTGTTAGCAGGGTTACACTCCCCACTGAAGCTCTCTGGCAGAATCTGTACTTTGCCTTTTCCAGCTTCTGGTGACTGTTGGAATTCCTTGACTTGTTGCCACATTACTCTCTGCTCTGTCTCCATCTTCACGTTAATGTCTCCTTTCCTTGTATTCTCCTTTGTGTGTCTCTTATATGGACACCTGTCATTGGATTTAGGGCCCACCCAGATAATCCAGGGTGATCTCTTCATCTCAAGAGCCTAACTGGATTGTATCTGCAAAGACCCTTTTTCCAAATAAGGTAACATTCACAGCTTCCAGGAGTTAGGATGGTAACATTCTTTTTGAGCCATCTTTCAAACCACTAAACTATATGATTCCATTTATATAAAATTCTAGGAAATGAAAACTAATATATAGTTTTCCCCTGGAGGGAAAGATTACTAAGGACACAAGGAAATTTGTGGGGATGTTGGACCTGTTCATTTTCCTGATTATTGGTGATGGTTTCACAGGCATATACAAATGTCAAATCTTATCCAGTTGTGTATTTATATATGCACTATTCATTGTGAACTACCAAATACCAAATACCTTAATAAAGCTGTTTTTTTTTTAAGGGTAAAGAATTGTCTTGCTGAAATTTTGACCCAAAATTTAATTCTTCTCTGGTACCACCTGCATTCTCTATTTCAGTTTTCTTGATTCTTATTAGATTCTAAATTTATAATGGTAGAACTCTCTATGGGCAATATTTTGGATCTATTAAGTTATGTGTTTACATGGCCATCTATAGATTACTGATATTTCCTGCTTTCTCTTACTTGGGCCATGAGATTGAAATTAAGTATACCTTGGAATATTACCAGAATCTGTAAATCAGTGACACATTTTTTCTTGTATTTTTTTTCTTTTAACGTGTATTCTAGTAACATATATACGACCTAAAATTTCCCCTTTTAACCACATTCACATATATAATTCAATTCTGTTAATTACATTCACAATGTTGTGCTGCCAATACCACCATCCATTTCTAAAACATTACAATCAACCCAAATAGAAATTCTGTACAATTTAAGCATTAACTCCCCATTCCCTACCCCCAACCCCTCATAAACTATATTCTAGATACTGACTCTCTGAATTGGCTTATTCTAATTATTTCATATCAGTGAGATCATACAATATTTGTCCTATTGTCTCTGGCTTATTTCACTCAGCATGAGGTCTTCTTGGTTCATCCATGTTATTGCATGAAACAAAACTTCATGCAATAAGTTATAATATAAAATATAATAATTATAATGCTGGATAATATTCCATTGTATATATATACCATGCTTTGTTTACCCATTCATTGGTTGATGGACACTTGGGTTGCTTCCATCTTTTGGCAATCAGGAATAATGCCACTGTGAACATCAGTGTGAAAATATCTGTTCGAGTCCCTGCTTTCAGTTCTTCTGGGTATATACCCAGTAGAGGAATTGCTGGGTCATATAGTAATTCTATACTTAGCTTTCTGAGGAACTGCCAAACTGCCTTCCACAGCAGCTAAACCATTTTACATTCCCACCAATAATGAATAAGTGTCCCTATTTTTTTTACATCATCTTCAACACTTGTTATTTACCATTCTGGTGGGTGTGAGATGGCTTTTCATTATGGTTTTGATTTCCATTTCCTTAATGGCTAATGATGTTGTATTTGTCAGCCAAAGAGTTGCTGATGCAAGGACCAGAAATCTGTTGGCTTTTATAAAGGGCATTTATTTGGGGTAAAAGCTTACATTTATAAGGTCCTAAAGAGTCCAACTCAAGGGTGCTTTCTTACCAAAGTCAGTTGCCACGTGTTGGTGCAAGATGGCTGGCAATCTCTGCCTGGTCTCTCCTTCCTTCTTCCTCTTAAAGCTCCGTGGACCCAGCTTATCTCAGCTGTAGACTGGCCACAGAGCTTGTCTCTCAGGGCTTCCTGTATCAGCTGCAAACTATCAGGCAAATGGCTCATCTCTTCCCAGGGCCACAGGATCAAAAAATGACAAAGTTCTCTCCTCTTCCATGTCTATGGAACTCTTTCTGTGTCATCTTCTGTGTCTTCTTCCATCTGTCTTCTTGAGTGAGCGTCTTTCTTTCAGCCCACCAAGGATGTGGGGACTCAACCCTGAGTCACACCCTACTGATGTAGTCAAATCAATGCCCTAATCTTAACAGTTAATTTAATCAAAGACATCTCAGGTGAATCTAATACAATCAAAGGGGCTCATACCCAGAGGAGCAGACCAGTTTACAAACATAATCCTTCTCATTTTGGGGGTTCATAAATAATCTAAAACTGCCACAGATGTTAAACATCTTTTCATGTGCTTTTTAGCCATTAGTATATTCTCTTTGGAGAAATGTCTATACACGTCTTTGGCCCATTTTTTTTTCTATTGGATTTTTGTCTTTGTGCCAGTACTATGTTGTCTTGATCCCCATGGCTTTAAAATAAATTTTAAATTCAGGAAGTGTAGAGTTCTCCAACATCTTGTTTTTCAAAATGGTTTTGGCAACTCATTTATTTATTTATCATCAAATAAATCTGATGATTGGCTTTTCCATTTCTGCAAAGTAAACTATTAGAATTTTGATTGGGATTATGTTGAATCTGTAAATCATTTTGGGTAGAATTGACATCTTGACAATATTTAGTCTTCTAATCCATGAACATGGAATGTCCTTCCATTTATTTAGATCTTTGATTTCCATTAGTAAAGTTTTGCAGTTTTCCATGTATATGTCCTTTAAATCCTTGGTTAAATTTATTCCAAGATATTTGACTCTTTTAGTTGCTACTGTAAGTGGAATTTTTTTTCTTGATTTCCTCTTCAGATTGCTCATTACTAATGTATAGAAACACTAGTGATTTTTCTGTATTGATCTTGTACCCCACCTCTTTAAAAAAAAAAATTTATTCTAGTAACATATATATAACCTAACCACATTCAGATATATAATTCAGTGCTGTTAATTACATTTTTTAGGAGGTACCATGGCTTGAACCCTGTACCTCTTACATGGGAAGCAGGCACTCAACCACTGAGCTACATCTACTCCTCTGTACCCTGCCTCTTGCTGAATTAATTTGTGAGCTGTAATAGCTTTGTTGTAGATTTTTCTGAACTTTATATTTATAGGATCATGCCATCTGCAAATAATGAAAATTTTACTTTTGTCCTTCCAGTTTGGATGCCTTTTATTTCTTTTTCTTGCCTAATCGTTCTGACTAGATCTTCCAGTACAATGTTTTATAGCAGTGGTGACATTGAGCATCCTTGTCTTGTTCCAGATCTTCTAGGGAAAGCTTTCAGTCTTTCACCACTGAGTATAATGTTAGCAGTGGGTTTTTCATTTATGCCTTGTATCACGTTGAGAAAGTTTTCATCTATTCATATTTTTCTAAGTGTTTTTATCAAGAAAGGATGCTAAATTTTGTCAGATGCCTTTTCTGCATCAATTGAGATGATTGTATGGTGTTTTTCCTTTCATTTTGTTAGTGTAGCATATTATATTAATTGATTTTCTTATGTTGAATCACCCTTACATTCTTGGGATAAATCCCACTTGATCATGGTATATAATTCTTCTAATGTGCTGTTCGATTTGATTTGCTATTATTTTGGTAAGTATTTTTGCATCTATATTCATAAAAGAAATTGGTCTATAATTTATTTTTTGTAGTATCTTTATCTGTCTTTGGTCTTAGGGTGATGTTGGCCTCATGGAATGAGTTAGGTAGTGGGTTTTCCTCTTCAAAGTTTTAGAAGAGTTTGAGCAGGATTGATATTAAATCTTCTTGGAATGTTTGGTAGAATTCACCTGTAAAGCCATCTGGTCCTGGGCTTTTCTTTTTTGGGAAGTTTTTGATGATTGATTCAATCTCTTTACTTGTGATTGGTCTGTTGAAGTCTTTTATTTCTTCTAGAGTCATTGTAGGTTGTTTGTGTGTTTCTAGGAATTTGTCTCTTTCATTTAGGTTGGCATATAGGTCATAGTATCCTCTTATGATCTCTTTTATTGCTGTGGGGTCAGTAGTAATGCCCCCCTCTTGTTTCTGATTTTATTTGCATCATCTCTCTTTCTTTGGTAGTCTAGCTAAAGGTTTATCAATTATATTGATCTTTTAAAAAAACTAATATTTGGTTTTATTAATACTATTTTTTAATTTTTTGTTTCATTTATTTCTGTTCTAATATTTCTTTTTTTCTGTTTGCTTTATGTGTAATTTATTGTTCTTTTTCTAATTCCTCCATGTGTGTAGTTAGGTCTTTGATTTTAACTCCTTTTAATGTAAGCATTTAGGGATATATATTTCCCTCTCAGCATTGCCTTTGCTGCACCACATAATTTTTGATATGTTGTGGTCTTATTTTCATTCGTCTCAAAATATTTACTGATATCTCTTGGTAGTTTCTTCTTTGACCCATTGATTGTTTTATTTAAATTCCATATATTTGTGGATTTTCCAAATTTCTGACTGGTATTGATTTCCAGCTTCATTCCATTGTGATCAGCAAAGATGCTTAGTATAATTTCAGTCTTTAAATATTTATTGAGACTTTTTTTGTGTCCCAGCATGAGGTCTTTTAGGTCTATGTCACATCATATTATTCAAGTTCTCTTTTCCTTATTGATCATCTCTTTAGTTGTTCAATCTATTGATGAGACTGGTATATTGAAGTCTCCAACAGTTACTGTAGAGATGTCTTTTTCTCCCTTCAAAATTGCTGTGTTTACTTCATGAATTTTGGGACACCATTGTTAGGTACATAAATATTTATGATGGTTATGTCTTCTTGGTAGAGTAATCCTTTTTATTAATATATAGTGTCCTTGTCTGTTATAATAACTTTTGGCTAAAAGTCTATTTTGTCTGATTTTAACATAGATACCCCAGCTTTCATTTGGTTACTATTGCATGGATTATCTTTTTCTATCCTTTCACTTTCAACCTGTTGGTGTCCTTGGGTCCAAGGTGAGTCTCTTTTAAACAACATATACTGGAATGTACTTTTGAACCCATTTTATCAATCTGTGTCTTTTGATTAGGGCATTTAATCCATTAAAATTCAGTATATTACTGTAAAGGCAGTACTTACCTCAACCATTTTGTCCTTTGGTTTTTATATGTCATATGTTTTTTTTTTTTTTTCCTTTTTCTTTATTGCAACCTGCTTTTCTGTATAATTTTTTTTAATAATTTTTATTTTTATTTTTTAAAAGATACTTAGATTACATAAATGTTACACAAAAATTATAGGGATTCCCATATGCCCCACCTCCCACAACTCCCACAACCTCCCACATAAACATCTTTCATTAGTGTGGCACATCACCTGCAGTGGATATACACATCCTGGGACTTTGCCACTAAGCATGGACCATAGTTCACATTGTAGACCACACTCTCTCCCACACAGTTCTGCATGTTATATGCTGATGTAAAATGGCCTATATCTGTCATTGCAATGTCACTCAGGATAATTCCCAAGTTCCGAAAAAGCCCCTGTATTTCAACTGCTTTTACCTCTCCCTGCCCCCAAAGCATCCAGTGGCCACTGGCTCCACATTAATATTGTAATTTCTTCCATTACTTGAATCACACTATGTCTATAACAGAATACCTGTAAGTCCACTCTAGTCCATAGCTCTCTCCCCAATCCTGAGGAGACTGAGATGGTGATGTCCACTCCACCTCCAAGTGAGAGGAGGCTTATATCCCATGGATAAGATGGATGGGATTATCCTGCCTGCAGCTTCAGACTCTCTCCATTCCCTGGGAGGGCCGTTGTCCATCAGCATCTCCCCACCAGGTGTCCTGGGTGAGTCCATTGAGCTGTAGAGTAGGAGTTGCAGCTGCACTGAGATTCCGAGCCCAGCTGGCACATGGGCAGGCCAAAGACTCCAGTCTCTGGAAGTACACCTACAAACTCCAGCACCAAGTATAGGTTTGAATAGAAGGGACTGATGGACCTTGTGCAGGGAGGACATATTTTAGTCCAACTCTGTCACTCTCAGAAACACAGATTCCAAAGTAGGGCCCACAGATAAGGTGCCAAACTCTGGAGCTCTCCACCCTAATATAGGATCTGGGTGTCTCCAGAGCCTTCAGAAGCCCCTCTATTTGGGTGATATCCACATTGGAAGCCTATGAGGTCCTGTTGAGATGTGCATAAGCGTTACCTCTGGGATGACCTCCTTACTCACTTTGAAGTCTCTTAGCCATATGAACTCATTTGTCTTTACCTTTCCTCCCTTTTATTCAAGGTCTTTTTCCAGTTATATTGCCAGTTGGCACTAGGTAGTAATCCCTCCTTGCCAGGGAGGCTCATCCCCGGGAGTCATGTCCCATGCTGGGAGGAAGGTAATGTATTCATGTGCTGTGTTTGGCTTAGAGAGAGGCCACATTTGAGCAACAAGGAGGCTCTCAGGAGGCAACCCCTAGGCACCCCATGACAATAGGCTAAGTTTCAGTTTCAAGAGCAAAGACTTGTAAGGCTAGTCATCAATAACAAGAGGGCATCAGTGGATCATCCTCCTTAGCCAGACACTGCCCCTGCACTTGGGGTACTGTTGCTGCTCCCTTGGAGAATGTGGCAGAGCTCTCCAGACTGGGAATTCAGTATTCTCTCATTTTTTGAGTGATTCTCCACCCACTGTGACCATGCCCCGTGAGCATTTGAACAATTTTATATACCTTTTATGTATGTTCAGGTGAACTTCCTCCCATGAACCCTCCATCCCTGACACCCCCCACCAACAATCCTCTGTCACCCCAGTTTAATCCTTTTGTGATCCAAAGCCTCTTTAAAGATGAAGCCAATATAATAGCCAAATAAATTAATAGGAAAATGAAATAATAATTATAAGTTTAAATGTAAGAGATAAAATACATGAAAACTTAAAAAACTAAAAATAAAACTAAAGGATTGGGATATTCAAAAAATGGGAAAAAGAAATTAAAATATATATATATATACTTACATTTTGGCTTTTATCACTGCAACATCGGGTATCCAGTCTGTACCATGGCACCTTCCCCCTCTCACTCCCCAGTGTCTCACTATTTTTCACTTAATTTTCAAAGAAGTTTTAGGTCACAGCAAAGTCACACACAGTATACAAGAGACTGTCATATACCCAACCTCCTCCCCCTTTCCTCACCCCAAACTCAAACCTTTTTGTATGTGATTGGTAGCATTGTTATAACTGTTATACAGATAGTGAAACATAGCTGCTAAACACTGTCAATGGTTTACAGTATGGTTTACATTTTAGACCATATAATTTTATACATTTTGATGATATTTACCATGTCCTGTGTCCATCACTGTAAGGTAATGAAAAACATTTCCACTGACCACTAAATATCCCCTGTTTGATCTATTCTGTTCTTCCCTCCCCATTCCCCCGGGGCCCATGACGGCCCACTGACTTGACTCATTGGATGACAAGATTCATAGTTACATGCAAGAAGAGGTCTTGACACACTGGTTTGTCCTCCCCTATTAGGAACTGCCATTGCTCATAAGAGATGCCCACCTGTCTGTTTCTGGATGAATTGGTCCTCCCAAAGATGGGAGTCCATCTCCTTCCCACTCATTGTGTGGGTCTCCACCCACTGATACAACACATTATGACAGGATGAACACTCACACACTCCCTAAAGCCTTCTCCTGATGCACCCTGTCCTGAATGCCCCCCCCAACCAACACCCTAAACCAGTGACACTTCCTTGTCATATTGCCATAAGAGCATTCCCACCTCTGCCCTTTCAACCTCACACCCACAAATCCCAAGTGTTCCCTGGTCCCTCTCCCATCTCTCCACCCCCCCCCCCCAGTATCCTGGGTACTCTAACTCACCCTTCCCTATCTACTCACCTGTCAACCCGGCACCACCAAACGCAATAATATCACTACCCACCTGTCCTATCCCTTCAATATGCAACTACACTCTATCACTTTACCATAGATTATGTCCATATGGGTGATGGCCTACAACTTTCTTTTCTCTTCTCTTTCTTGTAAGCCTATCTTTCAGACAATGGTTCTCTGAGACTGATCAATTTCCTTAATTTATATCAGTGAGGTCTTGTACTGCTCATCCTTCAATGCCTGACTTGCTTCACTCAACATAAGGTCTTCAGGATTCATCCATGTTATTCCATGTGTTAGCACTTTATTCCTTCTAACAGCTGAGTAATATTCCATTGTATGTAAATACCACATTTTGTTTATCCATTCATCTGTTGATGGGCAACGGGGTTGATCCCAACTTTTGGCAATAGTGAACAATGCCTCTATAAACAATGCTGTACGTATATCTGTTTGTGTCTTTGCTTTCAATTCTTCTGGGTATATACCCAGCAGTGGAATCACTGGATCATATGGAAGATCTATAGTTAGTTTTTTGAGGAGTCACCAGACTGTCCTCCACAGTGCTTGGACCATTCCACAATTCAACCAGCAGTGGATGAGGGTTCCCATTCCTCCACATCCTCTCCAACACTTAGAGTCTGCTGTTTTTTTTTAATAGCCGCCATTCTAATGGGTGTAAGATGGTATCTCATTGTAGTTTTGATTTACATTTCCCTAATAGCTAGCGATGTCGAGCATTTTTTCATGTGCTTTTTAGCCATTTGTATTTCTTCCTTGGAGAAGTATCTTCTCAGGTCACTTGCCCATTTTTTAAATGGGTTGTTTGTCTTTTTATTTTTGAGGTGTAGGATTTCTTTATATATGCAGGATATTAGGCTCCTATCAGATATATCACTGCCAAATATTTTCACCCATTGGGTAGGCTGCCTTTTTATTTTCTTGATAACATCCTTTGAGGTGCAAAAGTTTCCAGTTTTGAGGAGATCCCATTTATCTGTTTTTTCTTTTGCTGCTCGTGCTTTGGGCGTGAAGTTCATAAAACCATTTCCAATTACAAGGCCCTGTAGATGCTTCCCTACATTATCTTCCAAAGTCTTTATGGTCTTGGCTCTTATATTTAGATCTTTGATCCATCTTGATTTGATTTTTATAAAAGGTGTGAGATGGTGTTCCTCTCTCATTCTTTTGGATATGGATATCCATTTCTCTAAGCACCACTTCTTGAAGAGGCCATTCTCTCCCAACTGAGAGGGCTTGGTAACCTTGTCAAATATCAGATGACTGTATATGTGAGGATTTATATCAGAACTCTCAATTCGGTTCCATTGGTCAATATGTCTATCCTTGTGCCAATACCATGCAGTTTTGACCACTGTAGCTTTGTAGTATGTTTTAAAGTCAGATAGTGTGATACCTCCAACTTCATTTTTCTATTTCAATATGTCTTTGGTGATTTGGGGCCTCTTACTCTTCCAAACAAATTTTGTAGTTAGTTTTTCCAGTTCCTTTAAAAATGATGTGTTGATTTTTATTGGGATTGCATTAAATCTGTAGATTAGTTTGGGTAGGATAGACATCTTGATGATGTATAGTCTTCATATCCATGAATGGGGAATATTCTTCCATTTATTTAAGTCTTCTTTGATTTCCTTTAACAGTGTTGTGTAGTTTTCTGTATATAAGTCCTTTACATCTTTAGTTAAATTTATTCCTAGGTATTTGATTCTTTTAGTTACTATTGTAAATGGTATTTTTTTCTTGATTTCCTCCTCAGATTGCTCGTTATTGGTGTACAGAAATGCTACTGATTTTTGAGCACTGATCTTATAGCTTGCAATGTTACTGAACTCCTTTATAAGAAGCTTTGTTGTAGATTTCTCAGGGCTTTCTATGTATAGGATCATGTCATCTGCAAATAATGGAATTTTTACTTCTTCTTTTCCAATTTGGATGCCGTTTATATCTTTTTCTTGCCTCAGTGCTCAAGCAAGTACTTCTAAGACTATGTTAAATAGGAGTAGAGATAGTGGGCATCCTTGTATTGTTCCTGATCTCAGAAGGAAGGCTTTTAAGATTTCACCATTGAAGATGATGTTAGCTTTGGGGTTTTCATATATACCCTTTATCATTTTCAGAAAGTTTCCTTCTATTCCTATCTTTTGCAGTGTTTTTATCAGGAAAAGGTGCTTTATTTCATCAAACGCTTTTTCTGCATCTATAGAGATGATCATGTGATTTTTTTTTCTTTCAATCTGTTTATGTGGTGTATTACATTGATTGCTTTTCTTATGTTGAACCGTCCTTGAATACCCAGGATAAAACCCACTTGGTCATGGTTTATAATTCTTTTGATATGTTGTTGAATGCAATTAGCAAGTATTTTCTTGAGGATTTTAGCATCTAGATTTATTAGAGAAATTGGTCTGTAATTTTCCTTTCTTTGGTATCTTTGTTTGGCTTTGGTATTAAGGTAATGCTGGCATCATAGAATGAGTTAGGCAATGTTCCTTTACTTCTATTTTTTTGGAAGAGCTTAAGCAGGCTTGGTGTTATAACTTGTGATGTTACTGAACTCCTTTATAAGAAGCTTTGTTGGTAGAATTCAGCTGTGAAGCCATCTGGTCCTGGGCTTTTCTTAGTTGGGAGGTTTTGATAACCGAGTCTATCTCTTTACTTGTAATTGGTCTGTTGAGTTCATCAGTTTCTTCTTTCATCAGTGTTGCCTCATGTATTTTGAGGCGCCCTGATTAGGTGCATAAATGTTTATGATTGTTCTCTCTTCTTGGAAGATTATCCCTTTTGCTAATATATAGTGTCCATCTTTGTCTCTCACAATAGTTTTGCATTTAAAGTCTATTTTGTCCGATATTTGGATAGCTACTCCTGCCGTCTTCTGGTTATTGTTTGCTTTTATAATTGTTTTCCAACCACTCACTGTCAGCCTCCTTGAATCCCTGGGTCTAATGTGGGTTTCTTGTAGACAGCATATAAATGGATCATATTTCCTTATCCATTCTGCCAATCTGTTTCTCTTGACTGGTGAGTTTAATCCATTAACATTCAGTGTTATTACTCTCAATGAATTTCTTACATAAGCCATAGTTTCTTTTGGGTTTATGTATGTCATATATAGTTTTATTTCTCTTTTCGTCTTTTCAGTTGTCTAATTGCCCTAGCTAGAATTTCTAGTACAATGTTGGATAACAATGGTGACAGTGGGCATCCTTGTCTTGTTCCTGATCTTAGGGGGAAAGCTTTCAACCTTTTCCCATTGAGTATAATGTTGGGTGTGGGTTTTTCATATATGCCTTTTATCAAATTGAGGAATTTTCCTTTTATTCCTATTTTTTGAAGTATTTTTCTCAAAAAAGGATGCTGGCTTTTGTCGAATGCCTTTTCTGCATCTATTAAGATGATCATGTGGTTTTTTCCCTTCAATTTGTTAATGTGGTGTATTACATTGATTGATTTTCTTATGTTGAACCAGCCTTGCATACCAGGAATAAATCCCACTTGGTTGTGATGTATAAGTCTTTTGATATGCTGTTGGATTCGATTTGCAAGTATTTTGTTGAGAATTTTTGCATCTATGTTCATGAGAGAGATTGGTCTGTAATTTTCTTTTCTTGTGGAATCTTTATCTGGCTTTGGTATTACGGTGATGTTGGCTTCATAAAATGTGCTGGGTAATTTTCCGTCCTCTTCAATTTTTTGGAAGAGTTTAAACAGGATTGGTGTTAATTCTTTTAGAAATGCTTGGTAGAATTCACCTGTGAAGCCATCTGGTCCTGGACTTTTCTTTGCTGGGAGTTTTTTTATGACAGATTCAATCTCCTTAATTGTGATTGGTTTGTTAAGTTCTTGTATTTCTGGTTGTGTCAGTGTAGGTGGGTTATGAGTTTCTAGAAATTTGTCCATTTCATCCAGGTTGTCTAGTTTGTTGCCATATAGTTTCTCATAATATCTTCTTATGATTCTTTTTATTTCTGTGAGGTCATTTGTAATTTCCTCCCTTTCATTTCTGATTGTATTTATTAGCATCTTCTCTCTTTTTTTCTCTGTTAGTCTAGCGAGAGGTTTCTCAATTTTATTGATCTTCTCAAAGAACCAGCTTTTGGTTTTGTTGATTTTCTCTATTGCTTTTCTGTTCTCATTTTCATTATTTCTGCTCTAATCTTTATTATTTCTTTCCTTCTTTTTGCTTTGGGATTGGTTTGCTGTTCTTTTTCTAGTTTCTCAAGTTGTTCAGTTAAATCTTTGAGTTTAGCTCTTTCTTGTTTCTTAATATAGGCATTTAGGGCTATAAATTTCCCTCTCAAGACTGCCTTCGCTGTATCCCATAAGTTTTGATATGTTGTGTTCTCATTTTCATTTGTCTCAATATATTTACTGATTTCACTTGCAATTTTTTCTTTGACCCACTGAATATTTCGGAGTGTGTTGTTCAGTATCCACACATTTGCAAATTTCCTTTTTTCCTATCTGTTATTGATTTCTAGTTTCATTCCATTATGATCTGAGAAGGTGCCTTGTATAATTTCAATCTTTTTATATTTATTGAGAGCTGTATTGTGACCTAACATGTGGTCTATCCTGGAGAAAGATCCATGGGCACTTGAGAAGAACGTATAACCTGCTGAGTTTAGATGCAGTGTTCTGTATATGTCTGTTAGGTCTAACTTGTTTATCATATTGTTCAAGTTCTCTGTTTCCTTGTTGATCTTCTGTCTAGTAGTTCTATCTAATGATGTGAGAGGGGTGTTGAAGTCTCCAATGACTGTTGTAGAACCGTCTATTTCTCCCTTCAGTTTTGCCAGAGTTTGTTTCATATATTTTGGGGCACCCTGGTTAGGTGCGTAGATATTTATGACTGTTATATCTTCCTGGAGGATCGTCCCTTTTATTAATATATAATGGCCTTCCGCATCTCTTATCGCTTTTTTGCATTTGAAGTCTGTTTTGTCTGATATTAGTATAGCTCTTTTCTGTTTACTATTCGCATGGAGTATCTTTTGCCAACCTTTTACTTTCAGCAGGTTTGTATCCTTGAGTCTGAGGTGAGTTTCTTGTAAGCAGCATATGGATGGCTCATGTTTTTTATCCATTCTGTCAGCCTGTATCTTTTGATTGGGGAATTTAATCCATTCACATTCAATGATATTACTGAAATGCACTATTTATTTCCTCCATTTTATTCTTTGGTTTTCATATGTCATCTTATTTTTGTCTCTCTTTTCACTCTTTTGGTTATCCTTTCTCCTTTTCTTTCTTCTATACTCTCCTCCAAGCCTCTCTCTCCTGTCTTTTTCTTTCAGGTTCTAAGGCTTCCTTTAATATTTCCTGCAATGTTGGATTCTTTTTTGCAAACTCTCTTAGTTTCTGTTTGTTTGTGAATACTTTATATTCACCTTCATATTTGAAGGACAGTTTTGCTGGATAAAGAATTCTCAGCTGGCAGTTTTTCTCTTTCAGTTTCCTAATTGTATCATACCACTGTCTTCTCGCCTCCATGGTTTCTGAAGAGAAATCTGCACTAAGTCTTACTGGACGTCCGTTGTACGTGATCATTTACTTCTCTCTTGCTGCTCGAGAATTTTCTTTTTATCTTTTACATTTGACATTCTGAATAATATGTGTCTTGGCGTAGGTCTCTTTGGATTTATTCTTATTGGGGTATAGTGTGCTTCTTGGACATGTAAGTTCATTTCTTTCGTGAGAGTTGGGAAATTTTCAGCTATTATTTCCTCACATACTCTTTCTGCCCCTTTTCATTTCTCTTCCCCTTCTGGAACTCCCATGACACATATGTTCTTGAGTTTTGTGTTGGCATTCAACTCTCTGAGCCCCTGCTCAATTTTTTCCATTCTTTTCTCACTCTGTTCTTTTCTCTCTTCAATTTTAGCTGCTCTGTCTTCAGTATCACTTATTCTTTCTTCTAGCATTTCGAGTCTGCTGTTGTATGCCTCAAATGTATTTTTGACTTCACCTATTGTGTCTTTCATTCCTATGAACTCCGTTACTTTTCTGTTCAGGATTTCAAATTCTTCTTTGTGTTCGCTCAATGACTTCTTGATGTCATTTATCTCCTTAACTATATTCTCTTTCATCTCATTAATTTGATTTTGGAAATTTGAGCTTATCTCACTGATTAGTTCTCTCAAATTCTGCATCTCTTCTGGGACTTTGCTGTATTCCTTTTCTTGGGCCATGTCTTCTGTTTTCTTAGTATGGCTCGTAATTTTTTGCTGGTGCTTAGGCATCTGGTTAGTTTGTATTTTACTTAGATGCTCTATCTCTTTCTCTTTTATGGGGTTTTAGTGGCAGGAGGCTGTGAGTTACCACCGCTCTTTGATTTTTGGCTCAACCTTGATTGTTAGGATTATTCTGCTGGTTGCTCAAAACTGGGCACTGGACCCAGTAATTGGTTGTAAAGTCGTTTCCTAGGGCCTTGGGCAGGGAGGCTATAGAGGCCAGGAAAATCCTCTCTTACTTTTTAATTTTCTTATGTGCACTTCCTTGGTCTTCCAGGAGATGGCGCTTGTTGGCAGCTCTCAATTCAATGCCTGGTCGGAGCGTATTTGTTGTGACACAGACCAGATCAATGTGATAGAGCTTCCTGTCTGGGGGCTAAGAGCCCTGTGATTCAAACTTTCTGAGACAGTGCTCCAGACTTCTCTTGTAGCACCCCCCTTTTCCCAGCTAGGAAATATTTCTACTCCTTTCGTAATCCTCAACAATCAGTCCCTATTAGTAGAGGAGGAGATTGGGACGTTTGTATATCTTTAGCCCCTTGCAGGCCCCAAGGCAAACAATGGCACAGTCCCACCCAGCCTGGAAGGGCTCTCGGGACAAGGCAGACCAAACCTGGGAGTCAAAAGTAGGGTCAGCCCCTGGTTCTCTCTCCCCTCTTCCATGGAGTCCTCAACAGTCAGTCCAGGCTAGAAGAGAGGGAGGTTTTGAGGATTGGGTTTCTCCAGTCCTTCCTAGCCTCCTAGGGCAAACCACCGTGTGGAAGGGTCCGTGGGGCTCCGCAGCCCAAATTTACAGGTCAGAACCTGAGTTAGCCTAAGGCTGTGTCCTTCTCTCTCCCCTTTCCAGGAGTGGTAGATCCCTGGAGCCCCCTTTGTCTGTGGTCACAGGCCCAGAGGCCCGAGAATTCTGAAGAGTGCGGGGAAGGGTGCTGGCAGCAGCGGAAGCTGCTACTTCTAACTCACGGTTCTGTTGTCTCGATTTCCCTCTTCTGTCCCTCTCTCCTCTGGGTTGTTTGCAGCCTTTACCTGCTGTCCTAAACCCTAGAAGGTCTTTTTTGGGGATGTTTCAGCTTGTTCTCTAGCTATTTTTCTGGAGAAGAGATTCCCATGTCTTACTAGTCCACCATCTTACCAGAAGTCTCAACATACTCTCTTAATTTCTGTTTATCTGTGAATATTTTGAACTCTCCATCATTTTTGAATGCCAGTTTTGCTGGATAGAGAATTTATGTCTGGAAGTTTTTTTCTTTTAGTACTTTGACTATGTCATACCACTGTCTTCTTGCCTCCATGGTTTCAGATGAGAAATCAGCACTTAATCCTATTGTGCTTCCCTTGTATGTGATGGTTCTCTTTTCTCTTGCTGCCTTGAGTATTTTCTCTTTGTCTTGAGCATTGGACATTTTGATAATTATATGTCTTGGAGTAGGCCTGTTGGGGTTTATTATGTTTGGGGTGCCCTGTGCTTCCTGGACATGTACATCCATCTCCCTCAATAGGGTTGGGAAGTTTTCAGCCATTATTTCCTCAACACTCCTTCTGTTCCCTTTCCCTTCTTTTCTCCTTCTGGGATGCCTATAATGTGTGTGTTTGTGCGTTTTGTGTTGTCAGTTAAATCCCTAAGTCCCTGATGGATTTGTTCTATCTTTTTATCTACCTGTTCTACTATCCGTTTGATTTCAGATGTACTGTCTTCCACATCACTAATTCTTTCTTCTGCCTGTTCAAATCTGCTGTTATGTGATTCCAGTATCTTTTTGATTTCTTGGATTGTGCTATTCATCACCATCATATGTGTTATCTTTTTATATATTTTTTCAATTTCTTCAGTATGTTCTCCCAGTGTCTTCTTAGTATCCTTAATCTCTTCCTTCACTTCATTAAGTTGGTCTATTATATTTATTTGGACAGCTTTGATTAGTTGTTCAATGTTCTGCATCTCTTCCTAGTTTTTAGTTTGTTCATTGGATTGGTCCATGTCTTCCTGTTTCTCAGTATGGTTTGTAATTTTTTGTTGCCCGCCAGTCATCATTTTATCTTGATGGGTTTATTCAATTGATTAGCTTTTCTCTCTGCTCTAAAATTTTAAGAGAGCAGAGAGCTTGTGGTTCTGTGTATGTGTTAAGTTTTCTCTTTGACACTTACTTCTTTTTGTTCTATTTCCTTGCTTTTTTCTATGTTCCCTTGAAGAAAAAAGATTAGGGTCCAATGAATCAAAAGAAGTAAGAAAGGAAAAAGGATAATAGTAATATTGATAAAAGTTAGAAGAGGGGCCTTATAAGACTTAGTAAAATGAATATTTAATTCACGTAGGCAGTGTAGAGTAATAGGAAAAAAAAAGTGGAATACCTACAATGGAATGGGAAACCAAATAGAGGAAAATATATAGAATGATTTAAAGTTCCAGAACGATGAGGAGAGAGAGAAAGAGTAAAGAGATGGCTAAAAGGAAAAAGTTAACAATAAAAAAAGAAAACAGAATAGACAAGATAGAAATTGACACCCATTAAGTTGCAGACTAATGAAAAAAGGTGGAATGTAAGGACCACAACAGAAAGCCAAAGGTAGACAAAATCAGTATACATAGAGAATGGGAAATCAAGGAAGGAGAAGCACGGCATAGAAGAAATAAGCTAGCAGCACCTAATTTAAAAAAAGTGTGGGGGGGGGGAGGAAAGAGGAAAGAAAAGGAAGAAACAAACAAGCATACAAAGAAAAACCAAACAAACACACAAACAAGCAATCAAACAAAGCTAAGAAAGAACAGCGTTCCTTCTTGGGCCCTTGTGGAGCCTCTTAGCCTGCTTGTGTTCATCAATCAATTACATTGCAGGTTTCTATCTGCAGGTTTTGAGGCAGATTTTAGTGATTAAACTAAGTTGTTTTTTTTTTACAGTAACTGTATTTTTTTTTTTTTTTTTTTTGGAGAAATAAGGACCCCACAAGAAGGCCTCTTCTAGATCATCCCCTCCACCGAAGCAACCCTAAATATGCTCGGGGAAACTTATCAAATACTTCCCACTGCCTGTCCTCCCCAGGGGAGCTGAGACTCATTTACTCCTCAGTGCAGAATGATAAAATTGGCTGACTCCGCCCCCTCCCGAGCCAAGCCTCAGTATCACAGGGTGGTTAGGTAAATCAGGCTTCCTCAGCAGATTTCGCCTCTCCCCTCAGCCTGGTGCCACTTCAAGCCAGCTGATTTGCTCCCCAGACCTGCAAGGGGGTCCAGACAGCCAAACCCACAGAAAGGAAACCCCTCTCCACCCTCTGCCAGAACCCTCCCACTCTCGGAGAAATGCTCCCTCTCACTGGATTGCTGGCAGGAGTTGGGGGTCATCCTTGCTCTTTGCCCCGAGGGTGGGGCTTAGCCGGCTGGAGAAAAACTTAGGATTTTATCTTGAGCAATCTACCTCGCTGTCCAGCTCCCCCAAGATTGATGTCCCTAAGGTTCTTACTCCGTGAGCTCCCAGAACAGACCACTCGGGCAGGATCCTGTCCCCAGTCAGCTGTCCTCTTTAGAATAATAGTCTTCTGAATTCCATATCTGGAACTTTTGCATTCCAAATTATGCTGTGGTAATTTTAGTTTTCCAACCAAACTTTTCTCATGGCCTAATGATTTGTCTTACAGCATCAATATCCTTTGGTTCTGGTTTAGAATATTTTAAAAATCTGCTTTATATGACACAAGCCTGGTTTTCCTAACTTTTGGGCAATTATGAACTTGATCCTTTTTATTGATTTCTCTTTCTTCTTATGGGGAACTGGTTCTGGAGCAACTACATGTTGTTGAGTTATACTTTCTTTAATGTAATCTGCAGCCGGGATGCGGTAGGGAGGGCGAGAGGGCAGAGTCATTGCGGCAAATACGGAGAGAAGAGCTGGCTGAGTCCGCAGAGAAGCAGCCCTGGAGCAGCTGCCTAGTTACTGTTTTGTTATGTAAAATATTTGATTCTTAAACTTTCTAGAGTCATTAATCCTCTTGAAAATTTGAAAAGAATCATGGACCCTTGGTCCATAGAAATGCATGTGTGTGCAAACTAAAATAAGTGACTCCAGATGGTTTCATAACCCTGAAGCCCTTATATTGACAACCTCCACCCCCAAGGTTCATGGACTTCAGAAGAAGAACCCATGAGTGTGAATAAAGTTACAAATTTATATTAGTTTGAAAAGGGCATTTTGGCCTACAATTATCTAGATATTTTAAATGTATATTTATCAAGGCCATGAGCATTTGTATATTTAAGTATCAATTTAATAAGGAAATAATGTCATTTTGCATGTACACTTGTTTTTTTACCTGATACAGAAAATGTGTGAAATCAAAATCTTACTTTCAGTAAACCTTTACATTCCTGCAGATGCTAAGCAAAAACAGAACAGAACTTAACTTCAGGATACTGTTAAGAGTGATGTGAAATCTCATCAGGTCCTGCTTCACACATCATATCCTGATGTCCACAGCTGCAAATTCACAGGGTCTTCTGTGGCCATGTAGCCCTGTCAAGAGTTTCACTGCTACATTATGTATGACTCTCTGCTATAGAAGGCATGGGCAGTTGGTACCAAACTGTGAAGGTGATTTTGAATGGAATGTCTGGTTCATAACTCAGAAATGAGTTGAATTTACTTTGTGTATTCTCTCATTCAGTTTCACAACATTTTCCCATTAAGAACATATAAAAGATCAGCATCTTTTTTCATCTTAAATGGATGAAATTTATTTCTGATCAGAGTTCCAGGATGTTTTTAAAGGCTGTTACAGTTGGTCAGTTTGATGTAATTATGAATTCCAAAAATATAATTGGATCATGCTTGTAAACTGATAATCTGGGCATGATTAGGTTATGATTAGGGCATTGAGCCCCACCCCTTGGTGGGTGGGGAATCGAATATAAAAGGCAAGGCAAAGGACAGTTGAAGCAGTCTTTTGAGAAGCAATTTTGATGTTGGAAAGAAGGTCCCAGGAGAAGAGAAGCAAGCCGTTCACCTGATCGTCTACAGCTGACCTTGTGGAGGAAACAGGAGCTAAGCCAGGAGAGAAACGCAGCCCCCGGGAAGAGAGGAACTCCAGAAGCCTGAACCCTGGCAAACACTGGCAGCTCTCTTGCTCTAACACTTGACAATGGACTTTGGTGAAAGAAGAAACTTAATGCTTTATGGCCTGGTATCTGTGGACTTCTACCCCAAATAAATACCCTTTGTAAAGACCAACCCATTTTTGGTATTTCACAGTAGCACCCCTTTGGCTGACTAATACAAAGGCCATCTAAGTCCTGCTTTATAGGGAATTTGGGGAAAGGATCAGCTGATTTCATGACCCAGCAATTGGAGATGATGGTATGAGATGGTGACCTCTCTGCTTGTTTTTAGTCCTGAAGGTATAGGTTGTAGATCATCTTTGAGGAGAATCAATATTTTAACTGAAGGCAGATCCATGTTTCTCTAGTTTGTTTTTTAACCTCAAAACTCAGGAGATAGGCTACATGTTTCATCAATAATAGCAGCTGATCACCAAGATTCTTAAAGGAGCAGGGTTTATCTCAGAGTATCAGAAGAGGAGTTGGCCCCCTTCCAACATCTCCAGAGATCCTGTTCCTCTCCTTGCCCCCAGGCTGAAAAGCACTTGTATGGATTGACTGGTGACTTTGGGTCTGTCAGAAAATCATGCAACATAAATGTTTTAATCTCCAGTTTTCTTTCTTCTGATAAATAGACTTCATTCTTTATTATTATTTTTTAATTAGAGAAGTTGCAGGTTTACAGAAAAATCATGCACAAAATACACAACTCCCATACACCATACCTCCATTGACACCCTGCATTAATGTGTAACATTTGTTACAATTTATGACAGCACATTTTTATAATTGTACTATTAACTGCAATCCTTGGTTCAACTTAAAGTTCACCACTTGTGCACTGCAGTTCCATGGATTTTTAAAAAATAATTATTATTCTATTACTATATATAAAACTTAATATTTTCCCTTTTCACCACATTCAGACATATATATCAGTGCTGTTTTACATTCACAATCTTGTGTTACCATCACTACCATCCATTACCAAAACTTACAATCATCCTAAATAGAAATTCTGTACAATTGACACATATTAACTCCCCATTCTCTACCCCACCCAAGCCCTTGATAATTTATATTCTAGATTTTGACTCTTTGACTTTGCTTATTCAATTATTTCTTATCAGTGCGATCATACAATATTTGTCCTTTTGTGTCTGGCTTATTTCACTCAACATGATGTCTTCAAGCTTCATCTATGTTGTTGCATGTATCAGAATGTTATTCCTTCTTATGGATGAATAATATTCCATTGTATGTATATACCACAGTTTGTTTACTCATCTGTTGATGGACACTTGGGTTGCTTCCATCCTTCGGCAATAGCGGATAATATGCCACTATAAACATCGGTGTGCAAATATTTGTTCAAGTCCCTACTTTCAGTTCTTTGGGGTATATACCTGCTAGTGCAATTGTTGGTTCCTATAATAATTTTATACTAAGCTTTCTGAGGAACTGCCAAACCTTTGTATGCCTTATACCTTTTTTGTCCCTCAATTCTTCTTTTAATGGCTACTTTTATAGTTATTTGATTTTTTGGTGGTGTACCATATTGAGTACTTTCTCTTTTCTATCTGAATATGTTTTTTATATTTTTTCTTTATTATCTTGGGGTTAACATTTAATTTCCTATATATATAATAATCATATTTGGTTTGATGCCAATATGATTTCAAGAGCATACACATACACTTTCCCTGTACATCTCTGCTCCCCCCACATTGTTTTGTAATTGTTACCACATATATCTTTGTAAAATGCATGTCCCAAACCATAGATTTATCATTACTTTTTATGCATTTACATCTTAGCACCTGTAGTAAAACAATATCGGTATTTAGAATTACCCAAATGGTTCTCTTTGCACAGTTCTTTATTTCTTTATGCGGCTTTGAACCACTGGCTAGTGTCCTTCCCTTTCAGTCTGAAGAATTCCCTTTAGCATTGCTTGTAGGACAGGTCTAATGGTGATGAACTCCCTCAGCTTTTGTTTATCTAGGAATGTCTTCATCTCTCCCTCATTTTTGAAAGAAAGTCTCACTGGACCTAAACTTCTTGATAGGCAGTTGTTTTATCTCAGCAATTTAAGTATTTCAACCCATTTCCTCCTTTCCTCCATGGTTTCTGATGAAAAATCAGCATTCAATCTAATTGGGACTCCCATGTACATAACATGTTGCTTTTCTCTTGCAGCTTTCAGAACTCTCTTCTTGTCCTTTGCATTCGATAGTATGATCAGAATGTGACAGGGTGTATTTTTCTTCATGTTTACCCTATTTGGTGTTCTTTTGGCTTCTTGGATCTGCATATTCACATCTTTTGCTAAATTAAGGAAGTTCTCTGTCATTATTTCTTTGAATTTTCCTTCTGCCCTTTTCTTTCTTCTCCTTCTAGGATGCCCATAATGCATATATTAGTGAACTTGATGGTCTTCCGGAGGTGTTTTAAGCTATTTTTGCATTTATACTTATTTTTTTCTGTTCCTCAGTTTGACTCATTTCTATTGTCTTATCTTTAAGTTTGCAGAGTCTTTCTTCTGCCAGCTCCAGTCTGCTCTTGAAACCCTCCTGGAAATTTTTCATTTCCATTATTTTGGTCTTCTACTCCAGTAGTTCTGTTTGTTTCCCTTTCTAAAACTTCTGTCTCTTTGCTAAGATTCTTATATTGCTCGTCTTTTATTTTCTCAATATCCCTTAGTTCTTGTCTGTATTTTCCTTCATCTCCTTGAGCATTTTTGGTATCTTTTTTTTTTTTTTTTTTTTAAGTCTTTGGTATGTCTACATTCTGATCTTCTTTGCTGGTGTTTTCTGGATTGTTAGCCTCTTCCTTTGTATGGGCTATCATTTCCTATTTCTTTATCTTGCAGTGTTTTGTTGCACACTGTACATTTAATATTTTAAAATGTTAACTCTGGGATTTAGTACCTGAGATGTCTGTTTCTTAATTTTTTAACAAGATATTGTTAAGGCAAAGATTTACTTGAGCTTTAGCCATCCTGTTAGGAAGGTCTGCCCAAGGCAAATGCAGTTTGCAGGGTCCTCCCTGTCCTTTTTGGACCTGTGTCTTGTCCTGGGCTTGTGCTTTTAGTTGTTTTAGAGTTTCCCTATTTACAGAAGTTTGAATGCCCTCTTACTTTCCCAGAAGGAAAGACCTCTCTCTCCCAAGTGTTTAAAGCAGGCAAACCTTTTTACCTAGACTGTCTGCCTCTATAGTTTATAAAGCCTTTTTTTAATTTAAAATTTTATTTTTTTATATCAATGTTACAAAGTACTCAGTCTAACACTCCTTTTGTTATCTCAAGCTGCTTCACCTGGGGAGCAAATTCTCAGAGGGAGAGCAGGCCAGACAGGAATTTGCCAACTCAGTTTTCTTAGCAGAAACAGGGCCAGGAACCCACCAAGGGGATGCAGATAGGTTCCAAAGTGCCCTGGGAAGGGGATCAGAAAGGGCACCATGAGTTTCTTCCACAGCTCTCAAAATCTGATCTTTCTGGACCTGCCAGCAAATGCAGCCCTTAACAAACTGCCCCCACAGCCCTGAGGAAGCATAGCATCTTTAAGTCTCTTGCACCACTTTCTTTGTCCAAAGGCGGGTTGGAACAGTAGCAGTCCTCAGAGCTGGGCTCCCAACACTCCGAAGGTGGTATTCAAAAAATTGGCTGTGCCCACCCTCATCTTGGAGAAGAGGGTTTTTATGTTCTTTTGTCTCACGCTAGCTAGCCAGGGGCTGGACCCTAAGGTGACTTCCAGTGAATGTGGGAGATAGGTGCGAGTAACCACTGTGTGGAGAGAGCAATTTACTGGTTTTTACTGTAATTTAGACCCTTTTCCTCTCACTCTTCCTGGATGCTATCATTTTTCTTTTGGTCTCTGGAGTTTCAAAATAGTTGTTTCAGATAGTTCCTACCTCGTTAATAGTTGTTGTGGTGGAAGAACTGAATCCTGGAGCTAACTACTTTGCCATTTCCCATAATCCCTCTTGATTGACTTCATTCTAAGGATGCAATTTGGGACACTGAAATGATGATTTCAGAGAGCTGCATTTCTGCTATGCCCAACCTAGCTTTCTCTCCATCACCCTAGTCTCCTTAGGAATTTTTAAAGCTAAGCTTATGTCTCACCTTTGCTGTGCAAGGATTTAGATTTAGACATTTAGAAAACACCTCCAGCTTCACACTAATTTTTGAATGTATACCTGTTGGCAGGTCAGGGCCAGTCTTACTTCCTGGGAAGGAGGGTAGCACAATTCTCAACCCAGGCCATTTTACTTAAGAATTGCTGTTGATTGATTAGGAAGAGTGAAGGATCAAGTTGTGAAGAGTATTTATTATTTATTCTCTGCTTGATTTCAGATAGGATTTTCTGAGGCTTATGGAAAAAAATGAATATTTGCTAAATAAGAGAGGAAAGAAAATGAGAAGAAGAGAATGAGGAAAGATGGATTAGATCATGGAAAGAGCTTCACCTCCCCAAAGAAGTAGTTAACCTATAATTTAAAATGTTTTTTGTTGTTGTTGTTTCCTGGTGTAAATAATAGTGTATTATAGACCAACTATCTTTATTGAGCTGTATCATTCTGAACAGGGTGGTCACTACTAACTGATTTATTAACTACCTTGTGGTTTTCATCAATGCACTTGACTGATTTGGAAATTAAAGTCATATGAGGAAGTACTTGAACTATTCATGCTTTTTCAAAATGAGCAGGAATTTAAGAAAGATGATATGACACACTTTTTTGATCCCTTTGAAAATAACTTGAATTATACCAGCTCACTGATTTTACAACTGCTTCCTTCCTCCCTCCCCTTTAACTTGTTTTAATAAATGCCCCTTTGTGAAATAGGAGCTTCATCATATTGTCTTTAAGATTTTTCTTTCATTAATTGAAAATTGTGGAATTATCTATATAACATAAATCCTCCCATCCCTACCTCTCTCAAGCATACCATTCAGGGGATTAATCACTTTCATATTGTTGCAGTACCCTCACCACCATCCATTATTAGAACTTTCCCTTTACTCCAAATAGAAATCCTACACTCATTTTGCATTAATTCCGCATTGCCCCTTTCTCCCACCCCTGTTTACCTGTTGTCTACTTTCTGTCTTTATGAGTTTGCATATTCTTTGATATTCTTTGTGGTTACCATGGGAGCTTAAATGACATTCTAAATCTATGATAATCTCGTTTGCTTTGATATCAATGTAACTTTAATAACAGACATAAACTATGTTCCTGTATCCCTCCATCCCTCTACCTTTATGCAGTTCTTGTCACAAATTACGTACTTATACATTATGAACCCATGCTCATTGGTTTATAATTACTTTTTTTTTTTTTACCGGCAGGTAGTGGGGATCGAACCCCGGTCTCTCCATATGGTAGATGGACACCGAACCTTTTGAGCCACATCCGTTTCCCATTACTTTTTATGTATTTGCCCTTTAGATCCTATAGGAAGCAAAAAACAGAGTTAAAAATAAAAATACAATAATACTAGTATTTATATTTACATATCATTATCTTTATTGGAGAGCTTTATTTCTTCACATGACCTCAGTCAGTTGTCTAATATCCACTCTTTTCAACCTGCAGCGCTCTCTTTAGCATTTCTTGTAGAGCTTCTCTAGTGGTGATGAACTCCCTCAGCTTTTGTGTACATGGGAATGTCTTAATGCCTCCCTCATTGTTGAAAAACACTTCTGCTAGATGTAGAATTATTGGTTGGCAGTTTTGTGTTTTCAGTGCTTTAAATATGTCTTCCCACTGCCTTCTTACATCCATGGTTTCTGATGAGAAATTGACACTTAATATTATTGAGGTTTCCTTATGTATGACACATTGCTTTTCTCTTGCAAATTTCATAATTTTCTCTTTATCTTTGACTTTTGACAGTTTGATTATAACATGGTGCAGTATATGTCTATTTGGTTTTCTCCTGTTTGGAGTTCATTGAGCATCTTGGATGTGTATATTCATATCTTTTATTAAATTTGGGAAGTTTTTAGTTTTAGTTTTTATTCCTTTGAATATTCTCTCTGCCCCTTTCTATCTTTCTTCTCCTTTAAGACTTTCAGAATACATATATTGGTATACTTGATGTGTCTCACAGGTTTTTCATTCTCTGTTTACTTTTCTAAATTATTTTCTCTTTCTGCTCTTCAGACTGGATGATTTCAATTGTTTTGTCTTCAGCTTCTCTGATTCTTTCTTTTGGCAGTTACAATATGCTGTTGAACCCCTCTAAGGAATATTTAATTTCTGATGCTGTGGTCTTCATTTCGTTTGGTTCCTTTTCATAATTTCTAATTCTCTATTGATATTCTCTTTGCATACATCTGTCATTTTACTCATTTCCTCTAGTTCTTTGTCCATATTTTCCTTTAGCTCTTTGGCCATATTTAGGACCATTTATTAAAAATCTTTGTCTGGAATGTTTCAGATATGATCTTCCTTGTTGATGGTTTCTAATGCTTTCATCTTCTCCTTTGCCTGGGCCATCATTTCCTGTTTCTTTGTACATTTTTGTAATATTTTGTTGAAACCTAGATATTTAATGTTTTATTGTGTTATTGCTGGAATTCAGACCCTGAGGTGTCTGTTCCTTAAGCTTGTATCCAGCTAGCATTATGATAGCTCTTTCCTTGAATGCCAGGAGCTAACAATAACAGCAACAACAAAAACGTAAAAAAACAAAACACCTTTCCTACTTTCCCTGTCTTTGCAGATTGACCTATGTGAGTGCTTTCCTTCAGAGCTTATCCTTTCAATGAGTTTAGGGAATATTTCTAGCCCAAACATAGGGGTCTCCCTAGTCCTTTCTGTATATGAGTCTTGTCTTGGGCATGTGGAACCCTCCCCCCCCCATTTACATAGATAGCTATGTCCCCTCCCCCCAAGAAACAGTTTTCTTATGGTCCAGGGCACTGCACTGCATGCCCTATAGGCAGCAATCCCTTGCTCCAAGTATCTCCTTAACTACTTTCTCACAGAGTTATATAGGACACCTCTGTGAGCCATCTTCTGCATCCAGAGCAAGTTCTGGGACAGCAAGTCCCTCAGGCCACCACCAGATAGATTGGGCTGGACATATGTGCTCCCAGTATATGCACAAGAGTTACTATGATCCCTTCAGTTCTGGGGACCAGGGATCCATAATGGATCTAATAATTAGATCTGCTGAGCTAATTAAGGGGTGGGGAGGAGCCAGCCAGGCACTGGGAGATCCTAAGGCCTTTAAGTAGTCTATTTCTTGATTTGGAGCTTGCTCCGTTACTGCAACCCTTTATTTCCTGGAGCTTTGAGAATGATGTTTCTGCCTCTTCTTGCTAGTTTTTCAAAACTTCTGTTGGGGGGGCAGAGCCCTGAAACTTCTCACTCTGCCATCTTGATGGGGCAGGACTCCATCATTTTTGTTATATTATATTCAGTACTTTGAACAAATAAATAACATCCTTCCTTTCCCCGCCCAAGCATATGTGTGTTTCCATTTTTTTTCATGTCCAGAATATGAAAATTTATGCCAAATACAAAGATGAAATTTTGTTTCAAAAGTCCATTAAAGGTGGCATAATCCACTACTATATGAAATATAGATTATTGATTTAAAAAGGTTGGCCTTTCTCTGTGCAAGACACTCTGCTAGGCAAGATGAGAATCCAAGTGTATAAGCAACATGATGGCTGCTTATTACAAGCTTATTGTCCAATAAGAGACATAAAATATATCATATGTAGTGTAATAACTATAATTTAATATGCAATATACTATACCAGAACATAAGCTCCCTAAATGCAGGGAATGCGTCTGTTTTTTTCATCACTACTTAGAACAATACCTGGCAAAAGGCAGGCTGCAACCAATGAGCATTGAATAAATGAATGGAATATACAAATGATATCTAAGAGTCATTTAGGCAAACTTTCATTCCAGTGATCAGGAAAGACTTCATGGAAAAGATGGCATTTTTGCCATGAAATGTAGACATGTGGAGGCAGTATTCCAGAAAGAGGTGAAGGTATGAATCAGAAAGCAGGGAGAAGGAAAGTTATTTCATTTCATTTTCTTTCAATTCCTTTCCAATAATTTTCTGTTGGGATAATTAACAAGTGTTACAGGCCAAGTTCCAGAACCCCCAGGAGCATATCCCTTCCAAGCACGGTGGCCTTATAACAGCTCAATTACACTGGCTCTTACAACGTGTTTTAGCTCTCTGCACATGGATCTGGCTTTCTTTGGCGTTCCCTTTCAACCCTGCCTTTTCTTTTCTAAAGTCGTTTTCAAAGGAAGACAGAAGACCCTGGGTAAGAGGAGGCTAAGTCCTTTTTTCTTTCAGTTTGACTTCTTAGTTCTTTGAAAAGTAGGCAGAGGCCCTCTTGCTGCCTGCCTACCCCTTCGTCCCTAACTGGATGTCTCACTCCTGCCAGCTCTCCCCTGAGAATGGGGGTGTGACTCTCAGCCACGGCTGCTTCCCTGCTGTGGGGCCCTCTCTGATTTCTGACTTTACTCTCTGACCCTTGCCCTGCAGCATAAACTTCGTTCCAGCATAGCAAGGATGCAGAGATTGGGCGTGTAGCTTTGCAAAGCATTAGGAAGTCGTGGAGCTAAGACAGCAAAGTGCTCTCGGTCATCATTATTGATCCTTCCTCCTACCTCTTCCACATTCTTTCCTATCTTGCCACCAGATGTTTTCTTTCTGTAGTGTTGATTTATTTGCCTTCTACCTTCATTCAGCACATTTATTGAGTGTTTTACACTGTGCTGCTGAATAAGACAGTCTTGGCTTTCAAGGAGCAGAATTATCTGCACAGTATCTAAGCAAAGAATAAGTAGTCATCACAGTGGACTCGTCATTTAGATGTTGTCTCCGCACCCACCTTTTTGAACATGTTGACTAACTCAGTTGGCAATGTATCTTAATTAACTGAACATGGTTATGAGAAATATCAAACCATTATATGTGTAGATATAGTCTACATAAACTTTTTTTTAAAGTGATGCTACTGCGAAATGGATACTGTTTAAAAACTTGTTAAAAAAAAAAATAACAACCTCACTATTTTTTATTGCTTAAAGAGTGTAAACTCTGAAGCCAAGTTATGTGGTTCAAATTTTAGTTCCTTTATGTACTAGCTGTGTGGTATAGGGCAGGTCATTTAATGTCTCTGATCCTCAGTTTCTTCATATGTGAAATGGAGACAATAATGTTACCTATCTTTGGGGGTTGTTGTGAGGATTAAATGAGTGTATAGAAGTACTTAGAACAGTGGCTGATACGTGCAGAGTGCTATTGTAAGTGTTAGCCACTGTTGGAAATGTTTCACTTTTTAGATCTTGACCATGGAACACTCTGAGGTTAAATTGCTAGTTTGAACACAATAAAATGTTTCTTTTATTTAAGTACCTGTGCTGTATTTCAGCATCCAACATTTTACATTGTTTCACATTAGCTATAGCTCTACTTCTGTGAAGGATCTAGAGATTCCTGCGTGTGTCATCATATACAGTATGTAATCAGTATCAGCATTTGTTCGTGAGAGCTGCCAGCACTGTGTCCCTTTAGTGCTGGGTTCCACTGTGTTGCTGGTGCTTCTAATGAATACCCAGGGTGACCTAGCAGCAATGAAAATTGTCCTGCTGCCTTTCAGAATAATGTATTTGTAGGAAACAATTAGGTTTTTCCTATTTGTGATAAATAACCTGAGTACAAATAATAGTAGAATAATAATACCGTTTTAGAATTGAAAAGCAAAGACAGTTTAAGAATAGCTGTAACTTGATTGATACACTCATCAAGCTTCATTTTCCAAGACAACTAACAGTTTGCCCAGAAAGGTATTATTAAGGAGGTTGGTTGATTTGGACACATATAAGCCTTTGTATAATTCGGAATGACATCTTTTCTGTGGAGCGTGTGCCTTTATGCTCAGTGACTGTCTTGGTTATTGTTTCTGTGGGTTCTGTTCTCCACATGGTTCCTACTATGTCACCTTCTATGAGTTTTGTTTAGTAATGCCTGAACCCTGGGGAAAGGGCCAGTGCTGGGGCCTGAGCTCAGTCTCCCAGGGGAAAGAAAAACGGTGAGCATGAGTCCAAAGGGTCAAAGGCAGGGAAGCCTCCACCTGTTGGGTATAACTCATGAAGAAGAGATTGGATCAAAGATAAAGACAAGTTGAAAGTATACTGAATGAGGAGTAAAAAGCAAGGACAATAAGAGGAAGGGGATCTAAGAGCATTTCTGTAAGCAGGACTAGGGTGTGTAAGGCTCCTTTGTTTTGGTAACTGATCTGGTAGTCTTTGAGTTTAGAGGCAAACGTTTAGGGTATATATAATCCTCCTTCCAACTGAACCAGATAATTTCTGTTAAGAGCAAGAGTTATTCTATTATACTAGACTTTCTATATTATTGGGAAATAAATAATGACAAGTGGAGTTAAAAATAAGCAAATATATTTATAAAATACAATTAGAAGTTTTATTATAATCATTAAGAAATGTCTATTGAGATGAAGCGATTTCTGCTGTCTTAGTGAAATTTCTACTTTATTTTTTCTGTTAAAAATTTCATTAAAATGGAGCCATAATGTATCTTCAAAACAGTTATAATATTAGTGCAAGATATATACAAATTACTCAACTATTTTTTTTTCCAAATTTGAGAGGGAAAGGAAGACAACATTCAAATAAGCATTTTTGTAGCTTATCTTCTTCATACTAAGTTATTATCTGAATTTAACCTAGATGAAATGTAAGACATTTAAAGCAAATTGAAGATGTTGTTTTAATTTTAGATGGTGAGTTAAGATGTCAGAACAACTTACTAAATCTGACTGATCCATATATTTGTTTTTTTGCAATGTACACTAAATCTCAGGCAAGGGAATTTCATATTTTTTATCCTTGAAATTTTCAGGCATTATTCCATTGTTCTTAGCATAACATTATTCATGCTGCATTGTGGTTTGTTGCCATATGATTCCCAGGGAGTTGACTGCAGTGGCTCAAAGAAAATAATTACTGAGAAATCTGAAAGGACTACTATATACTATTTCATAGAGTTAGAAGAGTGTTCTGAATGGTTTGAAATTCAGAGTCTTTGGCAGGTGAGAGAGGTAATATAGGAAGAACCACAGGTCTGTCTATCACTAGGCATGCAAAAACCTTTTACAAATGAATATACTAGTCAACTTCAGATTAAGAACTAAGAAAGGTCAGTATATCTGAAGGTGTGTGTGCCTACTGATCTTAATGTTAATTCCCAAGAAAAAACAAACAAACTAGTTTTCCTTTAAAAATTTGACACAAGAGAAGTTGGAAATAATGTCCAGATTTCCTGGCTTGATCCTCCAGGTCAAGACTTCCCTGACATTAAGGGAACTTTTGACATTTCTGTCTTCAAAGAATTTCCTTCATAGGTTAGAGGCTATATAAGATTGTCAGAGCAAGGAGGTAAACCAGATTTGCAAAAAAAAAAGTAGGAAAAATTTTTATAGAAAAAAAAGGTATGCAGACTACTACTTTATGTTTAATCTCTTGAGAAATGTCACAGATAAACTAAACTTGAATAAAATGTACACATAAATAAGATTTTACTCTACAATGCCAATATTTAAGAAACTTATGCTGCTTTATAATAAAATGAATTATTTTTCCCATTTGTAAGCACTTGTATGTGCGAGGAGTTAGTTTGGAGTGAGGTGTACGAGCATATCCAACGTGCACGCAAAGCCTCCTCCTCCTTTGCCTCCTGTGTTCCGTTTTTTTGTGTGAATGGCTCCCTGTTAACCCAGTTGCTAAAACAGGAACCTGGACACCATCCTACTATCTTCACCTCCCTCACATCTCACATTTACTCAGCCACCAAATTCTGTCTGTTTTACCTTAGAAATGTATGCAGATAGGCACTTCTCCCTACCCACTGCTACTTTCCTTGTGCAGGACATCCTGTCCTCTGCCTTGGTGTCCTGCAGTAGCCTTCTCAGTGGTCTGCCTACCTCAACTTGCCTCCACAATCAAAAGCCAGCTTTATAAAATATAATTTGTTCATGTGTGTCCCTTACTTGAAACCCATCAGTGATTCTCTATTGCTCTTAGTACTAATACTAAACATCTTACTATGGCTCACAAGCTCTTCTGTGGTCTGCTGCATGCTTACTACACCAACCCCCTCTGTCCTCATTTACTTACTCCTTATATAGCCTTTATCATGGGGTTCTCTACTTGCCCCTTGCCCATATCCTTCAGTGGATTGTGAGGTTCATGAGATCAAGAATCATGTTGTTCAGGCTCCCTGTTATAGCCCTAGTACCTAGTACAATGCACAATACATTAGACATGGGATAAAAATATGTTGATGAAAGAAAGTTGCAGTGCATGTAAGCTATCTGTAACCCCTGTCCTCTTCCTAACTGCAAATTCTCTTATAATAATTTGGTACAATCACTGTTTTCTGCCTTCCAAGGAAGTTTGAACTAGTTCTGAAGAAATAAGATACAGTGAATTATCTGAGCTTTCATTTCCTCATCTGTAAGTTAGAGGCTTTATCTGTTAGCCAAAGGGGCTGGGCCAAGTCATCTCTGAACTTCTGTTCTGTGATATCCACCCTAACTCACCTAAAACTCCAGACTACCATGTATTCACACATACATATGTACACCCACACATACAACATATATATGTGTGTTCTAAGTCTATATTTATTTGCCTTCTAAAACATAATCTCTAGTAAGGTTTGTTTAAAAAATATAAATGTCAAATATGTGTCTCTTTTAACTTATGTTTGATTTGCCTGTCAGTGTTATATATAAATGCTACTATTTGTGAATACCTTCACTGTAAGCTGAAAAGCTAAAAAAGTAGAGAAAATGAATGCATTCATGTTTTTTGCCTGTATGAAATGTGTATTTGTTTTTGTTTTACTAACTGCATTACTATGAAGAGCCATTCCCACTGTGTCAGGCATTTCTGAGGGTAATTGTTATATTGTAAGAGGTGCTGAAGCTCCATAGAGGAAGAACACAGTATAAATTCAAAATCATCGTGGAAATAATTGCATTGTTTATCCTGAAAACTCATGCTTGGACATCTCATCAAAAATGGTGCATGAGAATTAGATCAAAGTTTAACTGAACTAGCCATTGAAATTTCTTTTATTCATGTACCTTTGATCTAATTTACATTTCAGCTCTTCAGATAATAGAATTCTCCCACCCTGTACCTACTTCCCCACTCTAACTCACTAAAAACCTATTTTATCCAACAGAGACCGAGGCCTGAGAATTGACATACGTGCCTCTTCTCATCACCCCACACACGAGTAGAAATGGCCAGGGAAAAGCAAGCTTCAGTCTTCCCAGGATACAAAGTCCCAGAGGAAAATATGGCATAACAGGGAGAATGGCACTGCCTTGAGCATTTTGTCCTCATTCTTCTCTCAATGTCATTGCATTCCCAACCTTTTTTCATACCCTTTCCCACCTATTAGTCAGCCAAAGGGGTGCTGATGCAAAATACCAGAAATCTGTTGGCTTTTATAAAGGGTATTTATTTGGGGTAGAAGCTTACAGAGTTACCAGGCTCTAAAGCATAAGTTACTTCCTCACCAAAGTCTATTGCCATGTGTTGGCACAAGATGGCAGGCGGTGTCTGTGAGGGTTTAGTCTTCCTCCTCCTCCCAACATTCTGTGGCCCACCTTCTTCCAATCTGTCTCAGTCTGGCTCAAGTCTCATCTCTCTCCCAGGGCTCCTTTCTCTCCAGGCTTAGCCGCTCTGCTCTCTCCACAAGACCAGCTGTAGACTATCAGGCTAATGGCTCGTCTCTTTTCCCGGGGCTTCTGCCTTGTCTAATGGAGCCTTCTCTCTTTCTTTACATATCTGCCTCTCTGTGTATTTACACCCGAGGCTCCAGCATTAAGACTCCAACCTCCCTTCTCTGCCATGCAGTTTTTCTGTGAAAAGGGGGTGGGGACTCAACGTCTTATGACATGGCCCAATCAAAGCCTTAACCGTTATTTAATCAAGTAAAAGTGAAACCTCGGAATCCAATACAATATAATATGCCCAGAGGAACAAACCAGTTTACAAACATAATCCAATATCTATTTTTTGGAATTCATAAACAATATCAAACTGCTATACTCTCCCTAAGACTCTCCATTTATTGTCTCCACCCTTCTCTCCCAGACATCATTTCAGATTGATGACATAGTAAGCGGCTTCTTTTCTTAAACAGCCTATTTTTCAAATGTGTTGCATCCTTGCAGAAAAGCTTACCTGGAATCTATGTTTTATGTGTATTTTATTCTTTGATGATAACAGATACTTGTCCATTCGGCGTGCAGTTGGCTTTCAGAAAAGGACAAGAACAGTATTTCTGCAGATAAACTGTCTGACCAGCACTTAGTTATAAGTGTTACTGAATTAGATATTGATGAACACTGCTCTCAGAAAGTGGAAGTCTATTTAAATTTTGGTCTCAGTAACTCAACATGATTAAGCCAGCCACACTCCTGTTTATCCTACATTTTGATCACTATTTTCTATTTTCCACTGGTGACTTCAACCACGTATTTCAAAAATACTATTTAGTGGATTATTTTCTTTCTTTCTGCAGTCACCACATTTTCTTGCATTCCTACCCACTGACAAGTGCCATTAACTTATAGGACTCAGGATTCTTTCCTAATTGTCACCCTCATCTACTGACCTCGGGAGCACTCTCTTACCTTCTATGGTGAGGTAGCACCTGGCACATCTCATCCTGTGGACATTTTCAACACCTGGGTCTATTCCTGACTTTTTCAGCCTCATCAAGGAGTCAATTTTGAGACCATACCTCAAACTTGTCTTTAGTTCAAATTGTGCTATGTTTATAGTCTTGAGCCGTGAATTCTGTTTCTCTGACCAAGATCTGATCTATGCTCACTGAACGTTCTTCTTCCTTTGTGCTCACAAATGTACCCTTTATACTCAGCATGAGCTTCAGTTATCTGATTCAACTCAAGGTACCTGGGTTCAAGACCCAGCTGGCTCTGTGACCTTAAGAAACCCACCAAATGCCTACAACCCTCAGTTTCCTTCTGTGTAAAGCAGTTGGCTGGCCTGGATCTGTAAACTCTCTTCCATCTCTAAAATTTTATGAACTATGATCAGTAGTAAGAGTCTTTTTGAGATAAGCAAGTTAATGAATCAAATTATAAAATCTCTATAGCTCCAATATAAAGTATCTATTTTTGCTTGGCTATAACTGTAAGGATATTTGACTTTTTTCCCCCTAATCTGAAGTCATCTAACTGAATATATTGCCATGTGGTTTCTGGAGGAACTCATTAAAATGATTAAGCATGATTGTTGGTGCTAGAAGGAAAAAAATAAAAGCAGTATGATAGAAAGGAAGTTAAGATCTGTCTCCATATAAATAATTGTTAATCCAAAATTTCTGTTACTAAAGACATAATACTCAATAATTTCTCTAAAACTTCTTATTAGATGTTAATGAAAACATATGTATTTTAAATAGTAGGTCTTTTGAAAATATATATCAGAAATGAGATATAACTAAGAAAAATATATAGAGCGATATGCTAAATATTCTATAGAGCCTCATTTGCTTTAAGACTCTCTTTGCTCTTTGTAAAATCGATGGGAAATATTTGCAATACTTATCTAAGGAACCTACAGATATTCTGATATAGTTAAGACCTTAACTGTTCAATTAGGATTCAATTGCAAATCAGCCAAAGGCTAGGTTGTTTTACTAGCAAGGACACTGACATAGGAGTTCCTTTAATTTCCTGAGTAAATAAGGGCATACATTTAAAAATAAAAATGTTGCCTTGAAGCACTGTTACAGAACACAAATAAGGTTTTGATCCTTTGTTTAATTTCTCTTTGGTGCTTTTGTAGCATTCTCAAAACCACAGCTTTTATTTTCAGCTTTTACTCAGGGTGCTTCAAGAAACCTAAATCCATTTTTCCAGAATAAAATATGCATATGAAAGGGAGTGGCTTTTCTAGCCTGTACTCAGTGCTTACAGGGTTGCCAAAGATCAGCTTTCTCTTTTTATCCACTTTGGAGACAAACTGAAAACAAAAACAAAAAATATATATGGTTAAAGCAATATTTATAACATGTAAATTTTCAGTATATCATAATTTTAATTCATCTGCAGGATGCTCTTGTAATCCTGTACTTCATGTCATGGTTCAGCATTATTGGCATTTACTAAGTGAGAGGTACTTTGTTGTGACATATACTCTCTGCCCTCATGGAATTTATCTTCTTAGGGAAACTGTTAAGAGCAAAGCTAAAATGAAAAAATAGGCTGAGAAATATATATGTTCTGCTTTAAATCTGCAAGTAATATGACTTGGTAATATAGTGTTGATAAAATGATTAAAATTATAGCTCTTTACCAAATAACAAGGGCATTCATTCTGGGTAAATTAAAGAAATGATTTGCAACAGTAAAGTTACTTGGGTTCACAATCTTCTATCTAGAACATTCTGGATAAGGTCAGGTACCCAAGCTTTATATTGTTTTTAGAGAGATGATCTACTGGCAGAGTGCTATGGTAAATACATAATAAATATACAATAAATACATATTGATGATATTAAAAGGACAGTCAGAAAAAATTCTAAAGTGGTATTGGAACAAATGCTAGCATATGTCTTACGGAATACACACACACACACATACACACACACACACACCAAGGAAATTTAGATATGGAAACAATCAGTGCCAGCTGACACTAGTCCAGGGGCTTCGTGAATAACTGAGCACTGAATACTGACCCAAAGTGGCATGAGGGCCACACACGTTCTTACTTTTGCTTAGAATGTCCTTTTCCATTTCTGTAAAACCCCAACTCATCCTTTATACCTCAAGATGGGCCAAAATTGTATCTTTCCATTGTAGCTTTAATGGGTATTCCCACACAGTCACTACTCCCATGACATTTCATTCACTGTTTCTTTCATACGACAAATATTTTTGAATTTTGAGGCACTGAGGAGACAGCAGTAAACCCACCAAACCAAAACCTCTTTTAGCTTGCAAGTTATGTTGTTGTGTGTGTGTGTATAGTCATATAAATAAGTTTTGTGGAGAAAAATTAAGTTTCAGAGTGATAGAAAGTGCCTATGAGGGTGTATTTTATATGATTGTCAGGGAAGACTTTTTCTAACAGAATGACATCTGATCAGAGACTCAAAGGAAATGAGGAAAGGAGCCATGCAGATATCAGGGGAAGGGTGCTCTTAGCAGAGGGATTATCAAGTGCAAAGTCCCTGAGACTGTAGCATTCTTGGTGCGCAATCAAGGAAAAGCAGGATGGCCAGGGTGATCAAGAGCAGAGCAGGTGAGTGTGGGTGGGAGAAGATCTCAGAGAGGTAGTGGGGGAGCCTTACCATGTAGGGCCTGATACATTGTTGTGAGGACTTTTGTTTTTATTCTGAGGGAGGTGGGAAGCAGAGGAATATAGTGATCTGGCATATAAAAGGCTCACATTGGTTTGTTTTGAGAATAAAGAGCAGGTAAGGGCAATGGATGAAACAGGGAAAAGGGTTAGAAGGCCATTGCAGTAGTCCAGAAGAGAGAGACTGTGGCTTGGTCCAATGGTGGTAAGAAGTGATAAGAAGTAGTTGGATTTTGGATATATATTTAAGGAAGAGCTAATAAGATGTGCTGATAAGTTGGATGGGGGTGAGAGATAAATAAAGGAGTAAAAAATGCCTTCATGTTTAACCTGGGCTGCTGGAAGGATGGATTTGTTATTAGTTGCAGTTGGGAAGACTGTTTGAAAAATGGTAGAGACGGTGGCAGGAGGATCAGGCTTTTGGCTTGAGACATGTTAAATTTTTATGCCTATGATATATCCAAGTGGTGACAGCAAGTGGACAGTTGTATATATGAGTCTGAAATTCAAATTCTCGAAAGTTTGGCATGAACATGGATGTAAGTGTGTGTATAAATACATACATATTGACAGTATTTGATCCCTTGAGCCTGGATGAGAGCAACTAGGGAGTGAGTGTAGATGAAAAGAGATGTGATCTCTGAGTCCTGGGGAATTCCCACATATAGAGGCCAGGGGGAGGAGGAGGAATCATCAAAGGAGACTAAAATCTTGCAGCCTAAAAGGGAGAATTAAGAAAAAAATTGTATTTCAGAAACCCAAAGCAGTAAGTGTTTCAAGGAAAAAGTCATCAGCTGTGTCAAATGGTGCTGACCCTAGCAAAAGGTGTTTCGATGGAATGGTAGAGACCAAAGTCCACTTGGAGTGAGTTCAGGAGAAAATGGGAGGGAAGTGGTGAAGTCAGAAATATGGCAGAGCTGTGGGGTCACAGAAGTTGCTCTTTGTGAGATTGGAACTGCTTGAGCATATTTGTGTACTGATAGAGATGATACAGCAGAGGGTGAGGAACTAATGAAGCAATTGATAGAGGAGAGAATTGCCAGAGCACTATTTATGGCTGGGTAAGACAAGATGGACCTCAAGGAACATACATCATTATATGGGGCTTTAGGTAGAGAGAGAAAAGTAGACTCAAAGGGTGAAAGCCTGGTAGCAGTGGTTCAAAAAAGGAGGTAGCCGAAACAATCAGATATTAGCTCTTGGGAAGACAGTGACCTGAAGAGAGGGAGGTCTTTAAAATCTGGGACATTGGATAAAGTCGTTGCTATTGAAATAAATAGGAAAGCAGGGAAATATGCTTCCCTAGTATAGTATCTGGCAAACAGTTTGTGATTAATAAATGTCTCATGACTTAATGAATATTAAAATAAATAGCTATGTGGGAACATGTTCTTTTGCTTGAAAGGATTAAACGGATTCTTTTCTAGAATCACTTTTAGTGTTAAATGTCTATTAGTCTATGAATAAACTCTCAATAATACGTTATACAATGCAGAAGCCAAATAATATACAAATGCCATCATTTTCCTCTGCTGCATCCTTGCAGGAGAAGAATCATTGCAAATCAATTATTGTACTCTTTTTCTCATTGAGTCAAGAGTCATCCTCAGAATCTTTTTCCCACACAGCCTTCAGGTCAGCAAGCCACTATCTTTTGATTAGCTTTGGCATTCAAGACCAAATCTATATATCATTGCTAATATATATTTATAAGATAATAGTTACAATTAAGTCTTTCTTAGGTCACATGTGAGATTTAGGCATAATTCACCCTAGAATGTGGGAATGCCTCTTAGGCCCAGGCCTGGATGAGCCCCTTGAGAGGGGCAGTGGGAACGGGGTATGTGTAGAGGGCTGGAGCAACTCTGATTTCCTATGTTAGACTCACTTGACAAGTGGTCCGTGCTTTAAAACTTTGAAAAAACACTGGCCTAGAGTTTCTGTTATTTAACTTATTTTATTTCATTTACCAAGCAGTGTTGCAGCTATACATTCAATTTCAATGTCACTCGAAGCTAGAAATAATTATCCTGGAGAACAGTCTTAAGCATTTCGTCACAAGAAATGAAGACCCTCTTTTCAAAGAATGCACTTGTATTCTTTACCCTCTTCTGAATGGTTAATTGGTTTAGAAATCAAACCCAAATAAAGGAATCAGAATCAATCAGTAATTGCTTTTGTTTAATTACAGGAGACTAGACTCAACCAGAACAGAAACTAATCTGGTCAGTCACAACTCTGACTCTCTTTACAGGGACATCAGTAAGTGATGAACTATGTAGACTAATTATCTGCTTAATTGGGGCAGCCACAAATTCAGGACTCAGATTGTATGCCGCCAACAAATGCTGGGTGGTTGTTATGCAGACTGAGGATGTATATGCTGGATTTAAGTAGTTTCTGCAAACTGTATCATTTTAGGGTATGCATGTATTTGTTTGCTCTGTGTGATTTGGACCTTAACATATAGGTCAAAACACACTCCTTGTTTATTTGCAAGAACTACTTGATATAATAGAAGGAGAGGTATTATTGCTAACAAGAAACACAGTATCCAATTTTCTTCTCTTTTAGCCTATAGGAGAGATAACATCATGATGAAACTATTCTGGCTGGGTATGTGTTGGCCAGCCATTCTGGGTGAATGGTTTGGTGGACCTTGGATGAGGCAGGTGGGATTATAAATGTAACCACCCACTTGGAAAGCAACAGAATGAAGCACTGAAGTCATGATCATAAAAATATAGGCACAACTTTCTGAGTTTGGAAAAATTAAATCCATATATTCCAGCCTTTCTGATTATAAAACTAACTGCCTTTAGAGTGGGCTTCCACGTTGTTCATGACTTAGTAACTGTAACATATATTGGATCTTATTGCAACTTGGGACAGTTTGAATTGCATCTAGCTACATTTATTTACTAGTATAGATGTGATAAGTGAGAATATTTTTGTTTTCTTTTGCAAATCTACTCTGAGATTTCAAAATCCAAATTGTATTTGTATGCCCAGAGGTCCATTTGTTTTATTTCTAGAAGATAAGAAAATAAACTGCCCACATTGCAAACCTTGAAGGAATAACCACACACAAATAAGATGGATCACTTAGTGCACAAGTAGACATACATGCTTTGTGCAGAAACTGTACAATCTTGTGTCCCTTGAAAGGGGTGGGTGGCTGAAGATGTTCTCTGCTTTATTAAGCTCTAGTGAGACTTTATGGGCCATGGTTTTGCATTTATTCTGGAATAATGATTTGTTCCTCAGAATATCTGAGAACACCCCTTTTGTAAGGAGATAGGAGTAGAAACTTGGGACCTTACCTAACATTTATCCAGTGAAAGGCACTAAGTGCTTTCTGAGAATGATTTAAACCTCAGGGAAACCCTTTGAAGTTTATAGATGGGAAAAATGAGGATTAGCAGGCTTAGGTGACATGCACTAAAATAATTCATGGAGTAACCTAGCATTCAAAGCTAGAACATCTGCCTCCAGACAGTCTCTACTGAGCTCCACTGGGCTCCAGTGAGCTGTACTGTCTCCATTGAGCTGTATTGTGGTCCACCATTCTCACTGTTTCCTGCCCTTTCATTTAGAGAATCCATGAATTTTGGCAGTGATTCATTGCTTTTTTTTTTAATTAATTTAGCAACACATACTAGCTGAGAAGATACAAATGACATCTCTCAATTTGTTAAACAAATGTATTTTTTCTGAAAACTTTTGTGACATTTCAGATCTTAAAATGAGAGGTACATTCAGTGGTGCGGGGGAAGAGCACTGGATTTGGAGTTAATATTAAATCACTCAAATATTTTTTTTCTTATTTTACCAAATTTACTGTTTATTTTGATATTTGTACCCAACTCTAATTTTATCTCCAGCTGAGATTTATAGTATTCAGAACACTAACACTTTAATGGCACTAACAATTTTTATGTGCACAGTATTTGTGATTTATAAAACCAAAAGATTTTTGTATGTCCCCTGGCTTTCTCTAACAGGGATATTTTGATGATGGAAAGTGAGTGAGTGAGTGAGTGAGTGAGTGAAAGTAATAAATAGTTTTATAGTTTATATCCTCTTTCATAAAGAATATGTAGTTTGACCATTGCATCACAAAAGGGAGGGTATGGATTAGTATTCTCTCTGCTGGCAGTTAAGAAAAGTTAGGCTACAAATTTATCAGTAATAAAAGTTTTAGAGCCAGACTAAGCCAGGGTTTTTCTAATTCATTATGTGATGCAGTGCTAACATACCTAAGAAAAATAGCAATAGTAACACTAATGATATGGGAGGGAAAAATCCTCCCAAAGGATATTGAGATTTAAGGGATTCAGCTGCAATGTCTTTGTCACCAAGAGAATAGCCCAGATTTCCAGAGGACTACACATAGGGAGGCGTTATCTGCATGATGTCATTATCATAGTCCTGGGATGTACAAATTGGGAAGCTTGGTCTAACCTGTGTTCCCCAAGGTATTCAGTCTCTTGCACTCTGATTCACCCTCATTAAACTCACAAGAAATGATTAAAACAAAACAAAAACAGAATGCAAGTGTATTCTTTCCACAAGGGGTCTTCAAGTGACCTAAATGAATAAGATTCCTCTCTTCCTAGAGTCAGGTTGCGTGAAACTGAAGCAGTGTCTGGAACACTGTTTCGTGAACCTACCGTCACAATGGTAGAATCACATTGCAACTAAAACAGTACTTATCTGTTTTGTAGTAGACATAGCTTTTAAGATGAAAGCTCTAGTCCCTTTACAAGCCTCTCTTCCTCCACCCCCAACTCATTGCAGCTCCTGAAGGGGCTTCAAGAACTCAAGGCATAGAATTTAAAACCTTTAAGCCAGGTCATGAAGTCTGAAGAAGTATTTCTACATTAAAGCAGACAACCATTCTTTAGTGAAAAGTGATGCATCTCTGAAATTTATCATTTCTTAACTCTAAGGATTTTACTGGATAAAATTCATATGAATTTGGTTGCTTTCTGACATTTTTCCTTGCTCTTTTTTTTTCTGACCGTCCCCATACATTAATATATTCATTTTCCTGGAATGTTTATACTTTGTTGAGCATCACCTCTTGCTCTGCTCTTTTTGGGACTGAGAGGCATTCTGTCATTTTAAGGTGTCTTCTGCCTACACTCATCTCTTCTACTCTGTGCTTATTTTATTTCAGAATTCTGCTGGTACCTCACAGAGTCTCTTCATTTGTACTCCCTGCACATGACACTCATAGTTTCAAGAAGATCAGTTAATATTTCCAAATGAAGGAAAAAAAGCTATAGTTATTATAATATTGACCACAGCCCATGAATAAGTATACAAATGCACCCCAGGCCATTTCTTTTCACAAACAAAATGAACAACCATGTGCACTATTCAAAATTCTGCTCAATGGGAGGAGTTCACTCTTCCACTGTCCTTCAGAGATTTTCCAGAAAGGGGCTGCAGTGTTGCAGCAATCCACTTTCAGGTGGTACCTTTATATCACACAGAACCATCTGTAAACCAGGCCTGATTCTCTTTCTGAGGCAATTTGATTAAGGGAACTACCCAAGAGGCCATAACTGCAGACTGGGAAAGAAGTGAGGTAAAGTGGCAGGAGTGGGGGCCATGGGCATTGGAGCCACTTCCTTGATAATAGAACTTGTGCCTTCAGGGCCTGCTTAAACCCTATCTCATATATGTGACTTCCATATAATGATGGAATGCTGTTGTGAACACCCAGCTTTATGGGTTGTTGGGTCAGCAATACCCAATTCATAATGGGCTACTCAGGTCTCATAGTAAGTAACTTGGTGGTCCATGGTTAAACATTAAGTCTCTACCAAGACCCAGTAGCAGGCCAAAAGCTGTTTCTCAAGATGAGAATCATTCTGCAGAGGATGGCAAGGCTTTGCTCCTAAATCCTAAGGGTCTGTGCTATGATTCTCCTATAGGAGCCTGTCAGAAGGTTCAAAGAGCATCTATATTTGCCACTGAAATTTCCAGCAACATTGGATCTGCTGGATCATATGGCCCGAGTGGCAGAGAAGCTTGAAGGGCAGCCTCAACTTGTTGCAGAACCTATTTTCATCTGGTGCCCTCTCAAAACTAGTAGCTTTTGGGGTCATTAGTTAAATGAATCAGAATAGTACACCCAAAGGAGGACTATCTGCCTCCAAAATCCAAAGAGGCCATTTTTTGGTTGTAGGTTAAGCCAGATACAACAGCTTTTCTTTCACCTTAGAAGAGATATTTCTACATGCCTCATACTACTGGGCACCTAGAAATTACACTGAGGTGGAAGGTCCCTGAATTTTTGTTGGATTTCTCTCCCATCCTCTGACACACAAATGCCTTACCAGTAAATTGAATAGTTACTACTTCTTGCTCACTAGGTCCAATCAGCATAATGTCATCAATAAAATGGACAGTATAATGTCTTGTGGAAGGAAAATGTGATTGAGGTTCCCAGGGACTAGATTGTGACATAGGGCTGGAGGGTTGTTATATCCCCAATGTAGGGTATAATGTAGGACAGTGAAGGAACATTGCTGGCCTTTCCAGGTGAAAGCAAACTGTTTCTGGTGGTTTTTAGTAAAATGTATTGAGAAAAAAAAACATTTTCCAGATCAATAGCTGCATACCAGGTACCAGGGGATGTGTAGATTTGCTCAAGTAATGATACCACATCTGCAGTAGCAACTGTGATTAGAGTCACCACCTCGTTAAGTGTACAACAATCCACTGTCATCCTTCTATTTCCATCTGTTTTCTGCACATAAAAAATAGAGTTAATTGGGGATGTGGTAGGAATCACCACCCCTATATCCTTCAAGTCCTTGAAGGTGGAACTAATCTCTGCAGTCATTTCAGGAATGCAATATGGCTTTTGGTTTACTATTTTTCTAGATAGAGGTAGTCATAATAGTTTCAACTTGGCCTTTTCTACCACAATAGCACTCACTCTATAAATTAGGGAACATATGTGGGGATTATGCTAGTTGCTGAGTATGTCTGTCCCAATTATGCAATCCTGAACTAGTAAGATAACCAAAGAATGGGTTCAGGGACTTGCTGGACCCACTGTGAGATAAGCCTGAGCTAAGCCTCCATTGAACACCTGACCTCCATAAGCTCTTACTGTGACTGGTTGACCACAGTGACATTTTGGGGTCTCTTGGAATTAACATCAGTTCTGAGCGAATATCTAATTAATTCCTGAAATGTCTTATCATTTCCTTTCCCCCAGTGCACATGCACCCTGGTAAAAGGTCATAGGTACTTTTGGGAAGGCTTGAAGAAAGATTAACAGTATAGTTTTTGGAAGTATGTCAGAGTCCTTCCCCAAGGGAGCCTGCTTTCCTTTCATTCAATGTATTCTGGGTCTGTAAACTTTCTTAAGTCTGGGAAGTGACTGAGTGTCTTTTTTTTTAGTTTCCTAGGCTGCTGAAAGCAGATGCCATGAAATAGCTTGTGTTAACAAGTAAGGTTTTTTTTTTTTTTTTCCTCAAAAGCTTACTGTTTTGAGGCTGAGAAAAATGTCCAAATCAAGGTATCATCAAGGCAAAGCTATCTTCCCAAACACTGGCCGCCAGTGATCCTTGACTCCTCTGCCACATGGTGGCATCTACTGGTCTCTCCCTCCTCTTCTGGGTTTTGTTGCTATTAGTTTCTTGCTCCCATGATATATTTTCTCTCTGTCTCTCTGTCTCTCTCTCCAGCCCATTTATAAAGGACTCCAGTAAAAGAATTAAGACCACCCTGGCCCACACCTTAACTGAAGTAAACAAATCAAAAGGTCCTGCTTACAATAGGTTTACACCCACAGGAATGGATTAGCTTTAAGAACATGATTTTCTGGGGTCCATACAATTCCAAACCACCATAGGGTCCATGGCTCTGCTTTTGTGATTCAAGTTAGACTTTTGTTCACTTAACTTAGAACTCTTCTTATACAGATAAAGAATTTGGTAGACTGCCCATCGATTTCACTTCTAGGTAACCCATGATCAATTAGCAAATGCCATAAGTCTCTGTGAGTCAGACTATTCTGATTACTGTTTTGACTCTGTTGTCCATTATGGTAGCCATGGCCACCTCATCTTTGTCAGTTAAGTGCTGCCACTTGGTTCCTGCCAATCTTGAATCCAATCATCTCCATTGTATTTAAGGATGCAAGTAGTTCCCATAGTTATATCTGACCTACACAGAACAGTGACCACAGAGCTCTTCACAGATAATGGAGTTGATCTTATAAATTTATTTCTCACAATCTTGGTGAAATGTTTGTCCTCTGGACATTTCTATGGTGGATAAGCAGGTCTTACATGAGATAAACCCACTCTAACATTCCAATATTTTTAAACCTTTGGATCCTTTCATCTACATGATACCACAGCAAGTATGGTATTTCAACTTTAGGTAATATAAAACACTTTTTGGTTCATGCTTCAGCCAACCACAAGAACAAACTGTTAGAACTCTGTCTAATGCCTTGAGCTATAACATTGAATCCAGAATCTCATAATACATTTATCCTAATCCAACTTTAAGTTCCTTCCACTATTATCCCATAGCCTTAATATCCATTCTCACACATATTCTCTTGATCTCTGTCTCCTGTATATTGGAACAATCATGCAGTTCTTTTGGCATGTAATGCACCTCCTAATGGCTCATCATGAGGGACTTCATGGTCTGTTAGGACCTCAGTGTAATTGTAGATCTGGAAGAAAAGAGAGCTGATGAGAGTGGTTCAAAGGAGGAATTAGCATTGTTTTGCAAACCATCTAACTCAGGGCATTCCATTACAGTTTCCTCTGGTAAAACAAGGTTAGTCTCTTCAGGTGGAAGTGTGAGACTGTCTACTTTGGTAAGGTAATTACAGGTTTATCAGTCACAACATGGGTAATCTCTTCAGATGGAAGTGGGATGGGCGATTACTCAGGGCAAACTATAGGTCCCATGGCTGATTCCTCAGGGTATACTGTTATAGGTTTAGTTGACAAAGAAGACTGCAGAACCTAGGGTTTCATTGTTTCCATAATCATCATTATAAGCTATATGTCCCCATTCCAGTTTTCAGAATCCCAATCCTTCCTAATCAGTGTTTTTTATTATATACTTTATAGTTTGGAATTCACACAATTAGCCTGTAGATACAAGAAATAAGAATTTATTTTAGGGCACAGATAAAAATTTTCATGTCCTTCAAGACATGAAAGGACATGTTTGGTGCTAGAGCTGGGAATTTGAAGTTCTTTAAGAACCATATACATGACTTCCCAGAGCCTAAGTAGCAGTATCCAATAGTGATATTTTGCATATTTCTATTGCCAATTCATGCCATGGACTATCAATGCCATCTTGATCTTCAGAAATAGCTTCATTAGTGCCTTTAATCTATTCAAATTAGAGAACCAATTCCCAAAACCACAGAACCAACTGAGAAATCTCATCCTTAAGATTCTCTTTCTCAAGAACCACTCCTGATACCAAACTCTGTATTAGTAAGGGTTCTCCAGGGAAATAGAACTAACAGTATATATATATATGTAAATATTAAGAGATTTATTATAGAAATTGACTCACACAACCATGAAAATTGGCAAGTCTACATTCTGTAAGGAAGACCACAACTTGGGAACTCCAATAAAGGCTTAATGAGTTCCTCAGGAGACCTGGATGGCTGAAGTAAAGATAGAAATTCTTCTTTCTGACTGCTGAAATTATCAGTTCTCCCTTTAAAACTTTCAATTAATTGGATGTGACTTTTCTCATTGCTGAAGATAATCTCATTTGTTGGTTGTGGATGTAATCAGCCATAGATACAATCAACCGACTGATGATTTAAATCCAGGAAACACCTTCACTAACAATCAGGTAAGTGCCTACTTGATCAAACAACTGGATACCATAACCTAGCCAAGTTGACACAAAAACTTAACCATCACAACCACCTTCCAAATTTCATAATAAAGTAGTTATTCAAGTACTTAAATTAGTTACTTGAAAAATGATCTTTTTGATGTAAAAGCAGCTGATTTTAACCTTTTAAGATTTATTATCTTGAAAACTAATCTTTAAAAGCATTAAGTGCATAATATATTTATTAAATAGTTCTTAAATTTTATCATATTTTCATACATGATTGACTGCAAAAATATGAGATATGAAAACTATGTAAGTTGAAGATTTGCTTCAGTGGTTTTTAATTATATTGGAACCTTCATAGAAGACTGGCTTAAAATGATGTTTGAAATAAGTTACACATTACATTATTTTATAAGAGCAAAATAAATGTACATTAACAACTGATAGTTGTTTTGGAACTTGTGTTCTAGATTAAATAAAGTTTTTGAAAATTCTCTGTGACACAGATGTCCGTACACTGAGATTCTTCATGCAGATTTTTATGTGCTTTCCATTGATAATGCTGTGTTTACACAAAACCACCAACTTGTGACATGTGGACAAATCCGCCAATCAATATAATTGTCTACACAGAATGCTTATAAGCAATATAGTTCAGTGTTCTTGCTATTAACTTTGCCATTTCTTGGTCTTTTAGTATCGTTTTGGTACATTTGCAGTACAAACAAGAGACTGGCAAAATATTGGTAAGAACCATGTTTCAACCCACCACAGGGGAAGCATCCATTTTATAATGTACATAATAACAAATAAGTTTTAAATTACCATGTAAAAAGGGGTGTTTACAAAATGAAGCCTCTATCACCCGAATGTGTTGTCACCTAATTGTAATTTCAATTACATCATATTGTCATCTGTGATCTCTTGAAGTATTTACCTGTGAAGGTAAGAACTGTTACTATGTCTGATTTGAATCTACGTCTAAAAATTTATTAGGAACTTTCACTTAACATACAGTAGACCAGTAATAACATATGCTTGCCTTCTATCCTTCATGAGATATTTTTAAAGGGATAAATCTGTTTCAGAGGAGCAAAATTCTTGCCTGAGAGTAAGCAAGGTCTGTAGGGGCTTTTGTTAGAAGTGCAGCTGTTAACAGTGATTGATTGAGGATATCTCCATCTCTCTCCCTAACTCATATTCCCAGATACAAGTTATCTGGCAGATATTCAGTTAAAACAAAACAAAACAAAACTGATGGTTCTCTTGTAAAGAAATGGACTAGACCAATTTAGGAAAGCTAAAGCTTCTAATATGGATATTGATGTTCCAGTCTAAAAGGAGTCAAGCTTCTCTTATTCTGTCAATTGAGGGTGTTGGAATTAAAACCTGGCAGATGTCTCCTTACTTTTTTACTTTAACCTACAAGCTGACAAGTTTCAGCCTTTGCCTTTGATTCCTTCACCCCACCCTGCCCACCTCATGCAAATGTCCCAGTCAGAAGTCTCCCTCTAGGAAAAGATTTAGTGACGAAAAAGTCCTTCTTACCCAACAGCAGAGGAAACACACATCACAAATCTGTCTTCTGCTAAAGGAGGTATGATAGTTGACAGATAGGAGCTTAAGAAAAAGAAAATAAAGAAATAAGAAATTAACAAGAAAATAGGAGATAACTCAGACTTGAAGAAGGGCATTGGGCATTTAATTATTCCCATACCATAATCCACAGCTAGGTCCATCACATTTAAGTTTTACAACACTAGGGATAAGGATGAGATAATAAAAGCTTCCAAAAGAAGAAAAAATATCTTACAAAAGAACCCATCAGACTTAGATCTGACTTCTCAGGTACAGCACAGGATTTTAGAAGAAGAGCATTGTTTTCAAAGTTATGAGGGAAAAATCTTCTTTCAACTTAGAGTTGTATCTGCTCTTCATACTGTTAGGCAGACTGAAGACATTTTCAGATATTCAAGAACTTGGAAAATTTCTCTCCTAATCTACTACCAAATCCTGTGGTAGATTAAAATTGCTGTAAATACTCTAACAGTTCTCCCATTGAGAGATATGGTCTGTATCGCCTCCCTTTGATTCCAAGTGGGCTCTATAACTGCTTTGACCAGCAGAATAGATTGGAAGTGACACTGTGCCAGTTTCCTAGGTCAGGTCTTAAGGAACTATCAGCTTCTACTTCCTGTCTCTGAAAACACTTTTTCTGGGATCAAGGAAGCCACCATGTAAAGATGTCCATCTACTGTGAAACTGTCACACTGAAGTGGCCTCATTCAGGCATGTTAGTCTAGAGCCCCAGCTGAGCCCAGCCTTCCGGTCATCACCACCAAGTGTCAGACATGTCCTGGATGCCATCTTTGAATTAACAAAATTTTCCTGAGAAATCATCTGAATGTATGATTTATGAAGAGCAAGATACATATTACCAAATAAGTGAACTTTGATTTACTTACATAAGCTATTTACTATATACAATGATTAACTTACAATTAATAGATAGATATAGAGTAGGTGTTTAATGTCATATTTAGAGTATTATATGCCTTGTGCTCTAGAACTCTATATGCTCTTTGTTCTGTTGACAGTACAACCCAGGATAGCAAGTATAGCCCACATTAGAGGGGAGCATAAGCCTTTTGGAGGCAAATTGTGTGATATAATCACCATGGTAGGCCTCTTAGGACAGAGAAGGTAAGAGTAGAAAGCACCCTTGGGTCACACTGTGGCAATACTTAAATACTAGGTTGAAGAGTCTATATTTGTTTTTTATGGAGTGGGAGCAACTGAAGGTTCTTAAGTTGGTGAATGGGAGTAAAGGCTCCTTTTAGGTCATACTGGAACAGGACAAAGACCTATTATCTAGGACACGTGTAGCCAATTATCCTGTGAAAGGTTGATTTTTGGCAAGGCAGTATGCAGTCATGGTATTGATTACCCACTGAAGAATAATTATATTTTATTGAAGGAAAGTTTTCATATAAATAACAGGCAGAACCACCAAGTCGAGGAGAGGGGAAGCAGAGGTTAGAATGCAAAAGAGCCTCGATTTTTCCATCCCTAGAGCAAGCTCTTAGTCTGTCTGTCTATCTATCAATCAATCTATCTATCTATCTAATTTAATTCCCTGTGTTTTCATTCTGATTATTTTTTATACACTATAAGACAAGCTACAAATTGGGAGAAGATGTTTGCAAACCATATATCTGACAAAGGATTTGTTTTTAATATATAAAGAACTCTCAAAATGCAACATTAAAAACAAAAACAAAAAAAACCCTCAACAATCCAGTTAGAAAACAGAAAAGGCCTGAACAAAAATTCACAGAAGAGGGTATGCATATGGCAAATAAGCACATGAAAAGATGTTAAATATTATTAGTCATTGGGGAAATGCAAATTAGAGCCACATGAGAAACTTCCACTCAGCTTTTAAAATGGCTAAAATAAATAATAGTGACGCCACCAAATGCTGGTGAGGATGCAGATTCTGGATCACTCATACGTTGCTTATGGAAATGTAAAATCATCTAGCCACTCTAATAAGTAGTTTGGCAGTTTCTTATAAAACTAAACATGCAGTTATTATACTCTTGGGCATTTATCCCAGAAAAATGAAAACTTAGGCTCACATGAAAACATGCTGAATGTTCATAGCAACTTTATTTGTAATAATAAGTAAACTGAAAACAATCCAAATGCCCTACAATGGGTAAATGGTTAAACAAACTCTGGTATATCTATACCATGGAATACTACTCAGCAAGAAAAAGGAACGAGACCATTGATGCAACAACTTGGATGGCTCTCAAAGGGATTATGCTATGAGGAAAAAGCCAATCCCCAAAGGGTACATACTGTATGATTTCATTTGTATCTCTTTTTTTTTAGGAGATACCAGGGATTGAACCCAGGACCTTGTACCTGGAAAGCAGAGGCTCAACCACTGAGCTACATCCACTCCCCTGTTTCACATTTTTGAAATGACAAAATTATAAAGACAGAGAACAGATTAGTGGTTGCCAGGTGCTGGGGAGGTGAGGAGAGGAAGGTGGGTGTGTCTCTAAAAGGGTGGCATAAGGAATCTTTGTGTTGGAACTGTTCTGTATAATGACTGTGTGGTCACATGATTTTACACATGTGATAAAATTGCATAGAACTTGAGATACATGCCAATACACAAACTTGGGGGAATCTGAATTAGGTCAGTGGATTATATAAATGTCAATACCCTGGTTGTGATATTGTACTATAGTTATGCAAGATTGCCATTGGGAGAAGTTGGTTGAACGGTATATAAACATACTCATTTTATTGTGCTTTGCTTTATTTTGTCATTTGGAGAATGTTCTATAAATGGAATATGTGGTGGATTGGAGCTATGTACCTCTAACAAACATGTTCGCAAACTTAATTTATTCCTGTGGGTATGAACTCTTGTAAATAGAACCTTCTGATGAGGTGACTTCTGTTAAGGTGTGGCCCAGTGTATCAGGGTTCTCTAGGGAAACGGAATCAACAGGAGATATCTGTCAATAGTATGAGATTTTATAAGAGTCTCTCACCTGACTGTCGGGATGGACAAGTCCAGGTTCCACAGGCAGGCTGCAAACCAGGGGCTCTGATGAAAATCCAGTGAAGGTCCTTGAGGAGTTTTTGGGAGATGCTGGCTGTCCAAAGATGAGCTGGGAAATTCTCTCTGAATGCTGAAATCACTTCCCTTTTAAGGCACTCAACTGATTGAATAAAGTGTCACTCATTGCTGACGGCACTATTCCTGGCTGATGTAGAATATAATCAGCATCTATGCAGTAAACACACTGATGACTCAAGTCCATAAATGTCGTTGTATTACAATTAGCCCAGTGCTTGCTTGACCAAACAATTGGGCACATTTACCTGGCCGAGTTGACATATTAGCCTAACCATCACACCCAGCTAAATCATGATGGGTCTTAAACTCTAAAGCAGGGGTTCTTAGCCTTTTTTGTTCCACAGACCCCTTTGCCAGTCAGGTGAAAACCATGGACCCTTTACTAAGTCCACACTATACTGTGCATTATTTAACAAATATATCACACCCACACCAACACATCCCCACAAGAATAATGTTTTGTTTTTCTTTTACTTCAATTTAAGCTCATGGACCCCTTGTTAAGAACCCCTACTCTGAAGAGTTTTCTTACCTCAGGTTTTTGGGAATGCCACAGAAGGATTTGTTGAAAATGACCTAACCTGTAGAATTATATTTCTTTATTACTGAAGTGATATAGGTAAGTTACAAATAGTTTAGAAGAAAACACACACACAGAGCTTGTGATTCATTTGGCTACGAATATAGACTAGCAGAAGCTAGGGGCAGAGATGTAGCCTGGATTTCCCTTGTCCTAGGTCCCTTATGGTATTGGTCTCACACCTGTTTGTGAAAGGGCCTGTATATGTAGCATTCTGCCATATCTGGGGAAAGGTCTGAATTTTTTATGGGCCACAATTCTATACTTAGAAGCTTAAGCTGGAAAGAATTTCATTTCAAATTGTGTGCAACAAACATCCCCTTTGGAAAACTGTTTGTGAGTGTTGGAATCTCCTTGTCATCAAACCTAACTCAGTGACAACATCTCAACTCCTTATCCTAAGGAAGAAGCAGAGACATTCCACTGGGCCCCTGATCTCTTTCGTGGCTTCTTACTCATCATTGTCTGGGAAAAGTTTCCTTACAACTAGTCTTTGGTATTATTACAGATATGATCAATAACTAAATAACTATAAATATGCTTCAGTGAGGTTCAGGTATTAACTTAAGATTTTTCCTTACCAGAGACCTTGTCTTAACTCTTGGCTACTCCAGCTTAGGTTCTAGCATCTGTTCTGATCCATTCTGCATTCCTCTTGTTTTCTTCCAATTCTCTGTCTCCTCTTTAATGGATCCTGTGTTGGAATTGTAGCTTCTGTACATCAATGGGAATTATTTTTTGTTTTCTTGTTTTCTTAGAAATTTTACCCCATCCCCTAGGGTGTTTCAGGTATCTTCATGTTCAAAGAGGGAAAGTGGGAAAGAAATGGAAGACCTACTTCTTCCTTTTAAAGGTATAGTCTGGAAGCTGTACATGTTGTTTCTACTCATATCCCATCAGCCAAAATATAGTCATATGGCCACACTTGGCTGTAAAGGAAGATAGATTAGATAGTCTTTAGTGCTTAAGGCCTAAAATTTTTCTCTTGCTACAAGGAAGAAAGTGAAAGTGGACATTCGGGAACAACTTATCTGATTTTTTTCCAAGCTTGGAGGGAAAGGACCTCAAAAAACAGAGTTAAGGATAGGCTGATTTCCCATGGCTTATGGCAAATGAAGAAGAGAGAGCATAAGAAAATGATTTGGGGCCTAGCAAAGACTCGGGTTGATCAGGAGAAAATCAGATGTGTGGTTTCTCTCTAAAAAATGACATGACAAAATTATAACAGTGACAAAGGAATGAGTAAAAATCAGTGCCATCCCCAGCATATTAATTTGATACTGGCATTAGGGACGAATGGCTGGAGATAGACTTCTTTTCTTTTTATTTCCAGGTAAGAGCCAATAAGAGCTAGCAATGGAGTGTGGAGAGTGAGAAGGGCAAAGGCAAGGCAGACATGAGTGACATTTGGGGAAAGACTCCCCTGAAATGAGCAGAGAGGAACTGAAAGAAGTCAAATCTGACACTGAAGTGTCAAGCATGTTTCTCTGGAAGGAGAATGTCTTTTTTTTTTTTTTTTAAAGATTTTATTTATTTATTCATTTATCCCCCCCTTGCTGCCTGTGCTCGCTGGGTCAGCCAACCACGCCATGTGGGCGGGCCTGCCCTCACCAGGAGGCCCCAGGAACCGAACCCGGGGCCTCCCATATGTCTTCTTTAAGAGAAACAAGGAAGTCATGAGGCACTAATTTGTTTTGCAGTTTGTTTATTTGTTTGTTGTTTATGGAAATGGAGAAGAGAGAGAGATGTATTTGATTTTTGTCAATTTGAGTTTGAGGTATTTATTGGAGGTTAGCAAGAAGAGCTAGAAAAGCAACTGCAAAAAAAAAAAAAGGAATTCTCATTGATGCAGGCAAAGAATATTAAAGTGGACAGACTCCAAATAATAAATAAGATTTTCAAGAAAAGGCAAAGTCCCCAGAGTAAAATTTCTAGAGAAAACAAGTACACAAGAAATAATCCCCATTAAGGTATTCATCAGGCAATCGTTATGATTTTTGAGACCAGTTTCAGTAGAGTGATAGGCACAGAGCCACAACTGCACAGTTAACTAATGTGCTGAGTGGGTGGCAGAGAGGCAGAGTGCGGTGATTATGTTTCCTCTTTCCTTTCCACATCAGTCACTAAAATGGCATATGTCTGTCTATTGTGAGGTGTAAAGAGTTGGCATATGTTGAAAGATTGAAAGGCTGGAAAGTCTTAAGTATTACTGATTTTTTTTTTTTTTTTTTACATTCTTTGATGTGATATTATGATACTACTTCTTTATCAATAGTTGCATTAGTCTTCCTGTGATTTTAAAATAAATATACACTTTTGTTTTTATATAATTAAGAGCTAAATAAGTATAAGTAAGTTATTATATTTTGCATTATATATCCCCTTTGATGCAATGAATTCCCACAGTGAAATGATCTTTCCCCAACCTGTCCCCCATGATTTGAGGATGAATTCTAGTGAAGTAATTTTAACTCCAAAGACTGAATACTAGTGGTCTATAAGAACCACACTAATTTATTTTCCAAGAAGCTAGCAATTTGAATAAGCATTAATTAAGGTATTGTTTCTGAATATATTCTTAGTCATAGTTATATTAATATTAGCTTAGAGTTTTGATACATTCAGATGAACCTTCTGTGAACAAATGAATGATCTGATTAAGCTTCCTAATGAATCTTGTATATTATGAAGCTCTTGCAAAGAGATTTAGGAACTTGGTTAAGTTGTAAAAAAATTAATACATCATTATTTGAATTTCAAATATGATTCATTTTCTGTTTTGACAATAAATTAGATTGTGATAATGATTTATCTTACTTTTGAGGGCTGATAGCATTTTTGATGCATTAAGTTATACTTTTTATTTGTTTATTTATGAAATACATACTCTATGCCTGGTATACTTCAAATGGATAGCAAATCTACAATTATTAGGTATGTTATTTAATAATGCAGCTATTAAATACATGGTTGGGTGTTTCAATTACTGAAACCACAGGAAATATTTACTTTAGCAAGTATGTTGCCAAAATCTATGGCTACTGTAACCTCTATTTAATAAGTATACATTATCATATGTATACAGTATGCTAAGGTTTGCAGGGAATGAAGAGATGAATACATGATTTTTCTTGTCCTCAGTGAACTTACAATCTCTTGGGGGAAATAGAGAAATTCACATATAATTGTAGCATAAATTATAATTTATGTACTGAAAAATATCCAAACTGCAGTCAAGGTTCAAAAGAAAAAAGGGAAGGGAGGGGAGGGGAGGGGGAAAAATGTGAAGAACAAGATAGGGGTCATAAAAGAGGATGTTAGGGAAGGTAACTCCTTACATCTACAGGGACACAGCATTTGAAAACAAGACAAAGTTTAGATGTCTTACAGAGCCCCAGTTCTATAGGAATTTGGTCAAGAAAACTGTCCCATTTATGTGTATGCATTCAGGTTCTGCATTGTCAGGTAACTCAGAGAATCCCTATTTATCATGAGTTCTTCTGAAATGTTGCTCACGGTTTGTAAATTCATGCTTGTTATTTAACCAGTGCATAATATGGCAAGTTTATAGCATAAATTGGGTTTATTAAATTTCTGAGCCTCTGATTTAATCTATCTATGCTATGAAACTCTCTTTAAAAAAAAAAAAAAAAAATTGTGCCCTGATTCCCAGTTTGATCAAATTATATATAAAAGTCTTCTTAGAAGAGATGCTTATTAACAGGGAAGAACCCTGTGATATTACAGCTATATGAGTAGTCTTAGATGTTTAGGAGTTTCTTTTTTAATAGGGAAGATTCAGCCATCATTGGGACATTTTAGAATCTTAAGGACATCAGAATGAAGTATCCATAATCAGATTCTTTTTTACAAAATGCCTTCAGAGTTTTTGATTTAACAGCTATAAAAGATTCAGTTTCCCGTTTCAGGTGATTAAATATTCTGAGTGAAAGAAGTCATTCATTTGCCTATGAACTTGTAGAAAAGTTGTTGTTTTGTTAAAATACTGTACCTATGCTTAATCTAAATTTACACTGACTATGTTTTAGTGTATTTATAAATGGTGAACTCAGTTTCTGAAATTAAACTTTTTAGTTGCAATTTAAAAAAAGAGGGACTGTTTGAGAAAAGTCTTTACCAATTACTAGAATTTGAGGGTAATACAAACAGAGAGAAAAGCCTAAGCAAAAGCAAATAGAAAGATAGCATAATCTAACGGGAGTTGCATAGGTAGGCCAGGGGAAGAAGGGAAGCCAGGATGGGTAATTGGAGGGAGTGCTGTGGAAAGCACAGAATGTTAGACAGAAGGTGCCCAGAAGAAGTCTTTGGATTCATAGATAATAGGAAGCCATTTTAGTGGTGTTTACTATTGTTTCTGTGAGAGCCAGGTATTTCTTGTGCAGTTAGCAGAGTCTACTAGTAGTATATATTTTCAGAAATTAGGGGATTAGTCATTTGGTCTGAGGACAGGAGCCAGGACCATCACAGAGAGGGCCAGGAAGGCCATATGGATCTGAGCTTCTCATATAAAAAAACTATCATGAGAACTTTTAAAGTTATCATATAGTAACAAATACACACTGACAAGATTGAAAAGATCATCCTCAAAGAGCTCTAAGTTTTGTTCCTATTATTGGATGACACCACCCTTAGTAAATTGTGAAATATTCATTATGATAATGAATCCTAATTATCTTGTGAATAGCACAATTATATGCACTGCATTTTAAAATACTGAATGTGTTAATCTGTTAAATATAAACATTTAGAACCAGACACACAATATGTAATTGTGTTTTGGCCCTTTCCAGAAAATGGAAGTGGCCTGGGTCTTTCTCGACCTCTGAGGGTCTTTGCCAAGGCCATAACATTTTCTTACATGTACAAAGCATTATCATTTATTAATCTTCTGTATACTTTGCATTGATCATCCTAAATGATGTGGTTTGAAATATCAGTACTATGTAAACAGTTCATAGGATTTGTACTAATCCAATGTTACTCATGAAATTTACTTTTAATTATGAAACACACATTTTCATCTTATTGCATGAAAGTTAGAAAATTTTCCTTTCCAAGAGAGGAAAAAGAGAAAGAGCATTATAATGTGCTACTAATAAAAGATACCACATATGAATATGGGGTTATTCTTTCCACCACTTTAGAATTTGCCATTGTTAAGAGTATATAGCCTCCTACTGCTATATTTTGGGTATCTAAGCACCTCTTAAAATATATTTATATATATATATACATAAATAACATTTTTGTAAGCAAATGCACATATATGCATATATATTTATATATCATTTTGCAAATGTTGGTATGTATTGTGAAAATTTTGATTTTTACCCACAATAAAAAAAAAAAAAAAAAAAAAAAAAGAGTATATAGCCTATAGGCAAGGCAGACAAAACCAGGAATTCGGCACCGTCAGTGGTCCTTACCTTAGAATATACGATAACCTGTCTCCCCAGTGTATTGGAGTTGGACTCATAATTTTCCCACACATGGTTCTACACATGGTGTTAGAGAGGTTGGTCAAGAGGTTTATATGTGGTCATCCAGCTACAAGATAATTTAGACTTGGATTTGAAAGGTGACAAGGAAAAGAAAGCTTTCAGAGTTAAAACAAAAACCAGTCAGTCTGAATCCAAAGCTCATATTTCCCCTCTTGCAGGTTGCCCATGAGAAAGAAATGTGACAAGGGTCCTGCCCTCTTGGTGTTTACAATCTAGTTAAGATATATCTAATAAAATTAAGATTTAGTGTTTGGACGAATGGTGCTAGCTCCAGGTACAAGCAAGCCTTATGAATGTAGGCATAAAAATACATTCTTCTTTGGTCTTAAGGGTGGGCCTATTTAGGCTTTCTATTAATCTACTTTAACAGAATATTTATATTTGAAGTTTTGTCTAGGATCATTTGTGGATGCAATGACCGTGTATCTTCGTGTATTCTTAAAGAAGTTCCCAGAGACCTGATAAATGCTGTTTAATATTTTTGTGATTATGGGAGGAAATTATAAAAGTATTTGTTAAAAGCATTAAGGATACTGTCACAGTTTATATTACTAAAAGCCTTTATTCATATGGCTATGTAGTCTTATGTATTATTTGAATCATTGACTTATAAATCCTTGTTTACTTGCTTCTTTGTGATTCTTATTAGGATCAATAAACAGAAAATAATCCATGGGTTTTTCTGAGCAAGGTTCTTGCTGGAAAGTAATTGCTGCTGCATCAGTCAATGGAGATAGATGGTGGCACAAAATAGCATTGACCTTTGCCATAGTGAATGCTCAGAAATATTGTTTTTTATTGAAATTATGAAATGAAAAATGTAGATTCCAGTAAAAGAAGAAGTTATCAACTTTTTCACTATCAAAGATCACTTTTACACATTTTTTTCTAATGTCTTAAAAGATTTTACCCATTAGGTATATGTGGAAAAGAGGTAAAATGTGTTTTTTATTTATTTTGTTTTGTTTTCACCTTTTTACGATAAATAGATTCAGAATTTTGTCATTGGTATAAATTTAGTTACATATTATTATTCCACTTAAAATAATGTTTTTATTATTGTTACAATAAATATTTATTATAAAAAATGAAAAAATTGTAGATAAGTTTTAAAGTATTAAAAAATCTATAATCCAATACCCAAATATAATTACCTGGAAATAACATCTTAATATCTATCTTTCCAGACACTTTCTCCCACATGCTCTGGACCATATGTATTTTTATACAAATGAGTTCATATTGATCATGCTATATTTATGCCTCTTAATATATTGTGAAAATACTTCCAAATGACCAGATGTTATTCTACAACAACTTATTTATTGAGTATATATTCTTCAATTTTAGGAACACTAATTTATTTAACTCCTCCCCAACTTTTGATGTTTGCCTTATTTTTAAATTTTTAGTTATTTTTTTTAATGGTGAAAACAGATTTGACACTGGGCTAAATTTGTTTTTGTTGTCCTCCCTGTGCTTTTGTCTTTTCCTTCTGGTACAACCTCATTTTTAATCTCTTTTTCTCTCTACATATGAGGCAAAGCCTGCTGTTCACTCAAATCTGTGCTTTGCTCTTCTTGTGCACCAGAGAGACAACATTTCACAGGTTCCCTGCAGTTAGTGTAGATGTAAAACTGAGTTCTAGCCAAAGAAATATGAGGGGAAGTGATGTGCACCAATTATAAACCTAGCCCAGAAATACCTCTCATGTTTGCACCTCTATTCTTCATTCCCTTTCCCACTAACTGGGATGGAATCAATCCTTTGGGTGACCTTGGGAGCTGAAAATTGAAGACAGAATAGCCACTGCCACTGATCCTGGGCTCCTGCGTAACAGAGTCGAAATGCACATGCCCTACAGCTGCTATCAAACTGAAGCCACTTTGGATTGTTACTTGAGCCAGAAGTGGATATTGATTGGGGTTGAGCCATTATACATTTTTGGGTCTCTTTGTTAGAGTAGTTAGCCTACACTTAACTCAAACAGCCTTAAATCTTCTTCCTCAAGCTTCTAGAGACTGAGACTTGATCCTCTACTTGCTCTCCATAGTCAACTTCCCATACTTAAGTATTTCTTCTTCCTTTCTCCCAGCTGTTTTTCTGGCATGCCATGTTAAACTGACATAAAACTAAGCTCTTAGAGATTTATAATGATATAGTATGGCAACTTTTGGAAGAGTATTTCCATTTTCGTAGAATTTTCTGGGATATTCAGGGCCTTAGCTGTCAGGAAAAACTACAATTTTTAATTAATAATAGATTTAAATTAATGAAATGCTTCTCAATGAAAGCACAGAGCAGTGTTATCCATATCACCTGTGAGATGGTGTTAACAGGTTTTAGGCAAAAAAGATTCTATTGATAAAGACTTTTGGGCACCTCCACCCTGTACTCCTCTGTTGACGAATTGTAATTCATATTAGTATATTAAAGACTGAGAAATCTTGTAATACAAAAAATTCCATCTCTTTTTCTTTAACCCAGGGCGTACTTTCTCACAGAATTCTTGTCTTAAGATTCTACTTTTAATATCTTGGAAAACTGGCAATCTCTGAAACTAGTATTCCCTGGATCACAGTTTGAAAAATGCTGTCCTAGGATATAAGAGTCAAGAAATCTTTGCAGCGGTTGACTGAAAGAAGGAAATGGAAAGGACTATTTTAAATTTTGCATGTAGTTCTAAAAAGATAACTGTTCTGGTTCAAATAAAGTTGTCATTGTATTTTCAAAACAGGTTTACTGAGTGGAATAGAGTACATTGTGAATACATGTCAACTTTGCTTAGTCTTTCCTCTGTCAAGAGTTTAAAAAGAAAAAAACACTTGTTTTGTGAGAATTCAATTATTGTTTTCTTCCTTGACGTCTTTATAAATATTATAGGTTGTTTAATTTAGTTTGCTAATTTGTTCAAGCTGTCTCTTTCTTGAATTTTAACTTGTTACCTACCCGTACACTACTGGTGAATGTTAAGAGTGACTGATTAATCTTAAAAGGGTATAACTGTGATACTTTTAAGTTTTCATGCTCCCTTCCCACTAATTTGTGGTCTATTTTTCTTCTGCTGTTATCATTTGGATTAAGAATTTCAGTCAGAGTTAACTGAAGGTACTAATCATTTAAAGGATACTAAAGGTACTAAATTATTTAAAAGATAAATTATGTGGTGCATTGTAGTGCTTTCTTAAAGGGGATGATGTAACTGTTTGCTTTTTCACAAACTTGGAAGATCTATTTCAACCCCGCTTAGTCACACCATCATAGCACTGGAGAGGGTGTTGAGGCTCCCTCTTTACAAATAAGCCAGCTGAAGCTCAGAGAGGCTATGTGAATTGACCCAGGTTCAAAATTAAGTTTCCCAACTCTAAAGTTTGTGCTCTCTCCTCTATATCATGTTGCTTCTCATCTATCTTTTAAAAATTCTGTTAGCTAGGACAGGCTTCACACTGGAGATAGTACATGACAAGTTCTATGACAGGAATTGTAAGAGATTTAGGAAGTCCCTAAACTGAGATTATTTTCCCCACAACTTGTCTTTTTGACATGGTAGAGATAAATTCCTTTCTATCTTTAAGGCCTTTAAAGGACTCTTATTAAAATGAAAATATGCCTGGAGGAATCTTTCCTAAATTCATACTTGACTAAAATTTCACCTCAGAGATTAGTTGACTAAACTGCTTCCCAACCAAGAGAGCAGAGAACACCTTAGGGTGAAGAGGGGACATTACAGGCCAGGACCTGAGGTCAGTAGAACAGGTTTCTAAAACTTTGCCTTCCTTACAAATGTAACCAGGAACAACTTTGTCTATTATTTTCCTTTTATACTTCTGTAGATTTTAATTGAAATGTATAGTTAATGAAATAAATTCTGAATGGATAGATGGAATCACTGATATTGCAAGATATAAATTTGAGCCAGGTGGCAACAACTTGGATTTCCCAATTCACAGTGTATGATGAAAGCATAAATTGGAATAGAAATTTTTAGTTTCTGAAATTAGTTTTTGTTTCAGTAGTGACATTCAATTTCTGCCTTACGAATATCAAATAAAACACAGATTTATTGGGTTTGAGAGAAACTGCATTTGTCTTACTTTGGTTCTGATTCTGTAACTAACTTGAGGGGAAAAAAGAACATTTAAAAACTACATTAGGGAATGGATGTGGCTCAAATGGTTGGGCGTCCGTCTCCCATATGGAAGGACCTGGGTTCAATCCCTGGGACCTCCCAGTAAAAAAAAAAACAACTACATTATTGCCATATTATTAATGTCTTTACATTTCATTAATAAACAAGTATGGAGTTTACATTGCAAAAAATTAAAACATTCACACACTTTAAAAAGTAGTTTTAGGCTTGACTAACATATTTTGCTTATGTTTTCAGAGTAAAATCATCAACCGTGGCTATACTAAACACAGAGTGTATGAATAGCGAAAATCTACATGTCTTTCTAGTTGATTTGTGACACTAATTTACTTTTTGTTTCTAAGATTTGCTCATCTTTTAAAACCATGGCTGTTAGATGTCATAAAAAACAATATTGGATTTTTGTTAAAATATAGATTCCTAAGCCCTAGAAGTCTGGAGGAAGGCCAAACAATCTGTATTTTTAACAAGCCATAGAAAGCAATTTAATAAAAACTACCTGTATTAGTTTTCCACTGCTGCTATAACACATTACTATTCATTTAGTGGCTTAAAACAATGCTAACCGGTTGTCTTACAATCCCGGAGGTCAGAAGTCCAACATGGTCTAAAATCAAGATGTCAGCAGGGCTGGCTCCTTTTTGGAGGCTCTATGTTGAGAGTCTGATTCTTTGGCTTTAACAGCATCTAAAGGCCACCCACATTCCTTGGCACATGCCCCCCTTCCTCTATCTTTACAGCCAGCAACATGGAATCTCTCTGATCCTGCTTCCATCATTATTTCTTTCTCTGACTCCTTTCTTCTGTTTCTCATTTCTACTCTTAAGGGCCTGTGTGATTACATTGGGCCCACCCAGATAATCCATTATAATTTATTTATCTTAAGGTCCATTGATTAAGGAACTTAATTCCATCTGCAACCTTATTACCCCTTTACTATGTAACATGTCATATATGTAGATCTTAGGGATTAGGACATGAACATATGTGTGGGGACATTATTCTGCCTAGCACACTGGCTTTAAAAGTTTGAGCTTTAAGATCAGCCTTGAGGATAGTATTGATCTTTGCTTCCTAAGGTATTTTTACTACAATTAAGGTAAACCAGTACTAATTAGATTATCATAACTGAAGAAAATAATAGTATCCTTTGTTTTTCAACAAAAATAATTTTCTCAAGATAGCCAAACATAAAATTTGAGCATAACTAACCAATGATTTTTAAAAAGATAATTTTTCACTAGAGGATTTATAGAAATATGAATACCTAAGTAAAATTACTGCTATTTTTCTTCAAATTTAATCATTATTAATTCAACACTAGTTTTAACAAGGCTTATGTACTCATTCGTTGTAACTCATATGCAATCTAAATCATTGGCTTTTCTGGAGTATACTCACAATTCTAGTGTTTTGAAGTTGAATCTAAAATGGTGCATTTAAGACCTTTATTAGTTTGGTTTGGTAATTCTAACTCTTTTCTTAAATGATCTAAAGGCAGATAGGAGTTTGCTTTTATGAATCTCTTTTTTTATTATTATTATTATTAAGAATCCAGTCTCTTTTAGTGATAAGTACAGAAAATTCAACTAGCTTAAGCAAAAGGGTGAATATTTAAAATTAAATACAGGGATATCTGATGTAACCCATTTTTCTCTCTCTTTCCCCCCAACCTGGGCATCACTGTGTCAGAGTGTTTGCTGCTGTGCATAACTTACCCCATATGCGTTTATGTGTCCTCTGTTAAACAACCTAAGAGATTGAATCACATCTGAATTCCTATGGGAGCGAATCTGCTAGGTCAAGTTTGTATCAGGTTTTCTACTATTATTGAATCATGTAATGATTGGTAAGGACAGGTTTATAGAGTTTAAATGTGGCATTTGAGGCCCATACAGGTATTTTGAGGCAAGAGGAACATGAACTGGGGAGAAGAAAACCTGAAGAGTGTAAATATTAAAGTCTTAGTAAATAAATAAATAGCAAGGAAGGAGAAACTCTTTTTCCTGATTTCTTCCCTTGGTACTACCTGAATGTGTGTAGATACTGGATCCTTAGAAGGGCAGATTTTCAGCTTCTCTGGGCTAGTATGCTTGGACAGTTATATATTACCTACCTCTCTTCTGATTGGCCAGTGCTTATGTCCTAACACTTGTAAATATTTTGAATTTTGCCTCTAGCTCTTTGTCCAATTTTAGCAAGACAGGTAGAATCCAATAAATACTTATGCATGCATGTGCATGTAGGAACTAAGAGATTACAACAGTATACCTTTCTTATGTGACTCTTGGTGATGGCATTGCTCTTCTAAATTCCAGTAACTATACTTCTAAATGAAGAGTGGAAGGGAAGAAATATGTAAGGACAGAGATTTCTGAAATATACTTTAAGAACACTCCTATTATCCCAAAGTAACTGCAAAGAAGCAGTGTTTATTATCAATTTTCCAAATTAACAGAATTAGGACTTTATCGAATATTATTTTTAGGAGGAAAGACAAAACTTTTGTTTTACTTGTGTGTGTGTGTGTGTATTACCTTGGCAATTAAACTATTAACCTTCCTTCAAGTTCAGGGTCAATAAATTCGCTTATTCTACTTCCTTTCAACTTAGTTATTTTTTTCCTCCACAGGGACTAACTGCCAATATCTTCTGCTTATTGGCATAGCCCATCAATTTATTTATATTTTGTTATGAAACATACTTACTTGGAATTCAATGGATGTTTTCCTTTCAAGGAGGAATTATTTGTTCATAATTACATGTCTATAAATAGAAACAAAATTATGTGTGTGTGACATTTAATAATCACAGCACAATTTTAAAGATATAGGCCTAAATTGAAGGGGGCAGGGATCAGTTTCAAGGTTATAGTTAATGGTATTTAATCTATGGTTTTCTGTTTGGAGAACTAAAGGGGCATAGTTAGTGATTCTATATTATATATTTTTTCGAATTGGATGAGAAAAGTTATGTGGCTTAAAGGAAATTTATAAACCACCATTTCCTCAAGAGACTTGAACTGAAAAGGTCCTGTCTAAAAAAGACCTTTATTTACCTGATAAAGTTGACACTAGATTATTTAATATCTGATAATTAAGGAAAACTTAAGTTACAAGAAAAAGATAAATGTGTGGTTTGTATACATAGATCTTGTCTTTTCAAATATACATTAGTTCTCACAAAATATATTTGTACAGTCACAGTAGAGACTTTTTAGGTAGTTCATGGACCCCATTGTGATGGTTCCTTCATGATGCCCAGCCGATTTGCTTCATTTCTGACCTAGTAGGACCACCTCTAGGGATCAGAGAGTAGCAAGGTCGTCATGCCCATTCAGCCCCAGGATTCTCTGCTGAGACTGCCAACAGAGGTGCAAATTTTGATGTTAAGTATATCTTCCTCCCCTAATATGAACACTTATGCAGTAAAGACTCAACTAAAACTACTTGACTTTGAGTAACTAGTGATCTAGCTGGGGTCAAAATGTTGCACTAAATAGAGTTATGAATCAATGGCTTCTACATGGAGGTGTGTACTTAGATATCTGACCTGGTTCACTTTTATACCTTTGCTTCAGATGATGCAGCAGGGTCTAGCTTTTGGAGGATGGTAGCTCAAATGTATCTGTATTATTTTTTAAAACATGAAAATTACACAGAGCAAATCACAATCTTGTCTCAGCTTTTCTAGTAGAACCTGAAAGGTGCTAATGCAGGTGCTAATAAATATGCACAGTTAATACATAACTGATCCTCACTAGAACATTAAAAAATAGTCTTTGTAAAAGAGTGTGTGATGTGTGTTTCAACTTAAATGTCCTACTCCCAGTTTTGTTTACTTTTTTTGTTTTTAAATATTTTTTTCTTTATTTTTAAAGGAGCTTTAGATTACATGTGTTACATCGAAAGTATAGGGGATTCCCTTATAACCCACCTCTTCCCCTCCCACACTTTCCCCCATGAACAACATCCTTCATTAGTGTGGTACGTTTGTTACAATTGGTGAACACATATTGAAGGATTGCTACAAACCATGGTCTATAGTTTACTTTATGTTTTACAGTTTGCACCACACAATTTTATAGGTTTTGACAAAATATATAATGGCTCGTGTCCATCATTATAATATCATCATTCTGCATGACGTTTTGTTATCATTAGAGAAGTTATGAGTTGAGAAAACAATCCTGCATACCATACAGGATTCCCATATGTTGCCTGACCACCAACGCAAGGTGTTGTGGAACATTTATTACAAATGATGAAAGAACATCTCAAAATATTACTGCTAACTATAATCCATATCTTACATTTGGTGTATTTTTCCCATAAACCATCCTAATATTAATACCATGTATTAATATTGTATATTTGTTACAGTTCATGAAAGAACATTCTCATATTTGTACTGTTAACCACAGTCCCTTATCCACTACAAGGATCACTGTGTTATAAGGTCCCATGCCTTGAACAATCCATCGAAAGTGTGCACTCAGTGGCTCTCAGTTTCATCACATAGTTGTGCTGTCATCAGCTCAGTCAATTTTAGAATGTTAAAAAAAAATAAAAAATCCTTATACTCCCCTATTGTTGACCCTTAACACTGATATAGTACCTTCGTTGCCATTGATGAAAAAATACTCCAATATTACTGTTCACTATATTCCATGAGTTAAATTAGTTGTATTTTTCCATGAATCACCATATTCTTAACACCTTGTCATACTAATGTACATTTGTTCTAGTTCATAGAAGAACATTCTATTTGTACTATAAACTACAATCCTCATCCACCACTGAGTTCACTCTGTTATACAGTCCCTAGATTCTCATCTAGCTTTCTTTCGATTGACATTTATGTCCCTAGAATACACAGCCACAATCACATTTATAAATCAGTGTTAGTTATGCTCATTATAGTGTATCATCATCTCTGCTCATTTCCACACATTTATAATCAATCTTATTAAAAATTCTACATACATTAAGCATCAGATTCCCCTACTCAACCCTCATTCTGTATCCTAGAAACTGCTACTCTAGATTTTTATTCCATGAGTTACTCATTGTATTTAGTCCATGTTAGTGAGGCCATACAATATTTGTCCTTTTGTGTCTGGCTTGATTTACTCAGTATAATGTCGTCAAGGATCAATGATGTCATCATATGCATCACAACTTCATTTCTTTTCACAGCTGCATAGTTGTGTTCCATTGTATGTATATACCACATTTTGTTTATCCATTCATCAGTTGATGGACATTTGAGCTGTTTCCATCTTGTAGTAATTGTGAATAATGCTGCTATGAATGTCGCTATGCAAATGTCAGTTCATGTTCTTGCTTTCAGTTCTTCTGAATATATTCCTCGTAGCAGGATTGCTAGATTTTAGGCTATTTCTAAATTTAGCTTTCTGAGGAACCACCAAAAAGACTTCCAGAGAGGCTGCACCATTCTACATTTCCCTCAACAGTGAAGGAGTGTTCCTATTTCTCCACATCCTCTATAGCACTTTCTGATTTTGTTTTGTTTTGTTTTTAATAATGGCCATTCTATAAGGCCTAGGGTCAGTGTAGGTTGTTTGTGTTTCTAGGAATTTGTCCATCTCATCTACATTGTCTAGTTTGCTGGTGTACAGTTGTTCATAGTATCCTCTTGTGATCTCTCTTATCTTTGTGGGTTCAATAGTAATGCCCCGCCCCCCACCATTTCCGATTTTATTTATTTGCATCTTCTCTCTTTTTTTCTTTGTCAGTCAAAAGGGTTTGTTGATTTTGTTGATCATCTTGAAGAACCAACTTTTGGTTTTGTTGATTTATTGTTTTTTTGTTCTCCATTTCACTGATTTTTGCTCTAATCTTTATTTCTTACTTTCTGCTTGCTTTGGGATTATTTTGCTGTTCTTTTTCTATTTCCTAAAGGTGTGCAATTACATCTTTGACTTTAGCTCTTTCTTCTTTTTTAATGTAAGCTTTGTGAGCTATAAATTTCCCTCTCAGCACTGCCTTTACTGCATCCGCTAGGTTTTGATATATGTTCTTGTTTTCATTCATATTGAGATTTTTACAGATTTCTCTTTCAATTGCTTCTTTGTCCCACTAATTATTTAAGAGTGTGTTGTTTAATCTCCATATATTTGTGAATTTTCCATTTCTTTGTCTGTTATTGATTTACATCTTCATTCAATTATGATCAGAAAAAGTGCTTTGTGTAATTTCAATATTTTAAAATTTATCAACATATGGTCTATCCTGGAGAAAGATTCATAAGCACTTGAGAAATGAATGTATATGCTGCTGTTTTGGGGTGTAATGTTCTATAAATGTCTATTATATCTTGATCATTTATCATATTATTTAAGCTGTTTCCTTATTGATCCCCTGTTCAGATGTTCTATCCAGTGATGAGAGTGGTGTGTTGAAGTCTCCAACTATTATTGTAGAGATGTCTATTTCTTTTTTCAGTTTTACTAGTATGTGCCCCATGTATTCTGGGGGTTATCCAGGTTTTGTACATATTTATTATTGTTATTTCTTCTTGGTGAATTGCCCCTTTAATTAATGACCTTCTTCATCTCTTCTAACAGTTTTGCATTTAAAATCTATTTTGTCCAGTATTAGTATTGCTACTCCAGATCATTTTTGGTTACTATTTGCAAGGAATATCTTTATCCAACCTTTCACCTTAGCTTATTTGTGTCCTTGTGTCTAAGGTGAGTCTTTTTTAGACAGCATATACATGGCTAGTATTTTTCATCCATTCTGCCAGTCTGTGTCTTTTGACTGGGGAGTTCAATCCATTAAAATTCATTCTTATTATTGTAAAAACATTGCTTACTTCATCCATTTTGTTCTATGGCTTTTTGTTGTCATATCTTACTATTGTCTGTCTTTTTACCCTTTAATTTACCTTCCTTAATAATCTTCATGTCTGCACTTTTCTCCAAACCTCTCTCTCTGTCTTTTCCTTTCATGCTGCAGTACTCTCTTTGTATCTCTTGTAAATCTGATCTCTTGTTGACATATTTTTTCAGTTTTTGTTTAGCTTTGAACACTTTAAACTCACCCTCATTTTTGAAGGACAGTTTTGCCTGATAAAGAAGTCTTGGTTGGCGATTTTGTCTCTTTCAGTACCTTTAATATACCACTGCCTTCTCGACTCCATGGTTTCTGATGAGAAATTGGCAGTCTTATTGCATGCCCGTTGTATGTGATGAATTGCTTTTCTCTCTCTGCTATCAGAATTCTCTCTTTATCTCTAGCATTTGCATTCTGGGTAGTAGGTGTCTTGGAGTAGGTCTATTCAGATTTATTCTATTTGGGATTCATTTTCCTTCTTCGGTATTGATATTTATGTCTTTTATAAGGGTTGGGAAATTTTGGGCTATTGTTTCATCAAATATTCTTTCTTCCCATTTTCCATTCTCTTCTTTGGGGACACCCATAATGCATATGTTTGTGAGTTTCTTGTTATTCAATTCCCTGAGACCCTGTTCCATTTTTCCATTCATTTCTCTTTCTGGTCTTCTGTCTTTTCAAGTTCAAATGCCCCTGTCTTCCATTTTGCTTAATTGTTCCTTGGCCAATTCAAATCTTCTCTTACATGCCTCTAATGTATTTTTTTAAAAATATATTACTTATTTTTGAAAAAGATACTTACTTTACATAAATGTGACATAAAACATATAGGGGATTCCCATATGCCCTGCTCCATTCCCCTCCCACATTAACAACATCTTTCATTAGTATGGTACATTTGTTACAATTGATGAACGCATTTTGGAGCATTGCCACTAAGCACGGATTATAGTTTACATTGTAGTTTACACCCTCTACCACACAATTTTGTAGCTTATGGCAAGATATATAATGGCCTATGTCTGTCATTGCATTGTCATTCAGGACAATTCCCAAGTCCTGAAAATGCCCCCATATTATACCTGTTTTTCCCTCTTCCTGCCCTCAGAACCTCCGGTAGCCACTGCTTCCACATCAATAATATACGTTCTTACATTGCTAGAATCACAATAAGTCTATAGTAGAATATCAATAAGTCTACTTTAGTCCATAGTTCATTCCCCAATCCTGAGGATTGTGAGATGGTGATGCCCACTCCACCTCTAATTGAGAAGGGGCTTCAATCCCATGGGGCAGATGGATGGGACCCTCTTGCTTGAAGTTGTAGACTCTCTTAATTCCTTGGGATGGTCGTTGTCCATCAACATCTCCTTGTTAGTTGTCCTGGGTGAGTCCAATGAACTGGAGAGTAGGTGTTGCAACTCTGTTGAGATTCAGGGCCCAGCTGGTACAAGGACATTTTTAATCTCATTCATTGTGTCTTTCATTACCATAAGCTCTGTTATTTTTCTATACAAGCTTTCAAATTGCTCTTTATGCTGCACCCAGTATCTTCTTAAAATTCTTAATCTATTTAGCCATATTTTCCTTCAACTCCTTGATTTGATTTAGGAGATTTGTTTGAATATCATTGATTAGTTGTTTTAAATCCTGTGTCTTGTCAGGAATTTTAATTTGTTCCTTTGGCCGTGCTGTATCTTCCCATTTCTTAGTATGCTTTGTAATGCTTTGCTGATGTCTTGGCATCAGAATATGTTGGTAAATTTACTCAGATGGTCAATTTCTCTCTCTTGTCTAGTGGTTTTGTTTCACAGCTCTTCTTTGATTTTTGATTCAACTTATACCAATATTTTAAAATTGCCCTATTTAAGTTATCAAAACTTGGCCAAGGACTTTCATGGGGTGCAGACAAAATTCAAGTGGGCCTGGGGAAAGGGACAAGAGAAACTTTAAAAAGTCTTGTTTTTCTTCACTTTCCTGACCTGCCAGCATATGGTAGTCTTTGACAAACCTTTGAATCCTGGTGATTCTTTCAGCCTCTACTAACTTGTGTTTCTGAGCCAGTTAGAACCACAATTCAAAGTGGGGCCCTGCTGCTTAATCTCCCTGAAGAGAAACTACACTCAGCTCTCTTCCGAACCCTCCCTCTTCCCAGAGAGGAATATGTCAGTTCGCCTCTCAGATGGCTGTTGTTAGCCACTGGTTTTACCGAGACTGTTTGCCTCAGGGGTGGGGGATGGTTACCTCTCCCAGTTGCGGGGGCAAATAACTCATGGTTTTCTTTTTGGCCTCTTGTTTCTCTGTTCCCACGCCTTCCTGGATGATGTGAGTGTCACTCTCCTGGTCTGCAGATTCCCAAAGCAGCTCCTTTGGACAAGTTTCTGCCCCTTCTCTGCTGTTTTTGCAAGAGAGCTGAACTCTATCTACATACTCTGATGCCATTTTCCCAGAATCTCTCCTACTCTCAGTTTTTAAATTAATCTTTCTATATTATTTCCCATTCCCTTTTCCAAGAAATTAGAGAACAAAGGTTAAGAGAAGGTACTTATTATACCAGATGTTGAATACAGTTGTCTCAATTCTCCAAACTGAGAATGTGGCAGGTTTTGCTTTTGTGTAGTGCCCATCTCCACAGAGCAAAGATGAGGAAGGCAGTGGGAAAAGTAGAAGATGGACAGATGTGGGCAAAGAAGTTGCATTCCCATTGCAAGAACATGAATGACTTAGAAAAGTTTTCTACTTAAATGGACTGAAAGAACAGACATTTTTCCTCTTATATATAATACTCGGTCATGGAAATGTAACTGAATTAGTGTTCTGATGATATATTTTTCAGACTTACATCCCAAGCATCACATATTACTTCAATCTTTTAAACAATTTTTTATTCAGAAATACTGTTTTTATTGTTTTTCTTTAAAAAAGACAACCCTCAAATTTTATTTTATTTTATTTTTTTAAACATTTTGTCATGGCTTAGGTGTGTAGTTAAAATTGTTTATTTTGTCAGGCCCAGTCTTGCTAGAAACTTTAGCAAGATTTTCCTGAATGCTGTCTAGGGCATGACCAATTGGTTTGATTTGCCAAATATAGTCCTAACTGTAGGCAAGAATTGTTAATTAACCACATAATTTTAGCAGTGTGACTGCTGCCAAACCCAATAATTCAATTCTCTCGACACCCTAATTTGGGTTAGTATCTCATTGACCATTAGTATTGATAGAATTAATCAGATAATCACACACCCTTCACTTTCAATTTGTATTAGTCCTACCTGGAAGTTCTCATTCTTTTGGGAGTTAAGAATTGTCATGATTATTAATTTTTTGAAAAGGCGGTTTACAAAATGTATATGATTTCTTTTTTAAAATGTATATATAGAGTTAGAAAAAAATAGAAAAGATAAATATCATAATGTCACTATCAGTTATTTCTGGCTAATATATGATCAAGGGTGATATTTGGAAAAAAATTTTAAAAAATAGTAAGTAAACAAATGTACTGGGAATGTCTTTAGGTCAATTTGAAGTGATAGCCAGACAGTGTGGTACATTTTGCTCCAGATGAATTTTGTGTGGATTCATGTGGAAATTCACCTTGTACATATATTATAGAAAAGTTGTATAAAATCATATGAAGGGTGCTCGCTTCAGCAGCACATATACTAGAGTTGGAACATACAGAGAAGATTAGCATGGCCCCTGTGCAAGGACAACATGCAAATTCATGAAGCGTGCCATATTTTTAAAAAGAAAAAAAAAGTCATATGAAGGGCAAGAAGAACATCTTATCAGATCAGACAGTAGGTCCAAATAAAGAGCCTCTTAGATACTAATACCAAGTATTGATTTTTAAACTCCTTAATTACCCCTGTAGTCCTGCCCATTAACTAATATAAATTTCTATTTCTATTAGAAATTATCACTTTGAAATAATATTTATCTATAATTATTTTTTAAAGTCACACAAATTTTAAAACAAAACATTTTGGATTTAGCAATATGATGAATGTTTTCTTTTATTTTTTTTTTTTAAAGAGAGCTTTGTGTTTTTTATATACACCTTGGAAAGATTTATCAAAATATTTTAGAGATCAAAGTGTCAGAAAATTAACTGAAGTGTTCTACAGGGACTTTGAATTAATCAATGCTATTCAACCTGGGATTAAAACTTTTTACTTTCTCACACGAGATTAGGGAAAGTTTAGGGCAGATGATAATCTTATTTTAAATAGGATTTTCCAGTTAGACAATTAATAGTTTTATGAGTTTATCTCTCATATCAAAATTTATTTTGAATAAATAGTCTTTTAGAAACAACAAAAATAATTTTTGGCTGTCCCATCAATAATTCTAACAACTTCTCTTAGTATTACTTATACATTTCTTTGTATTGATTTTGTTTTTGTTGTTGAAACCCCCTTGCAACCAATAATGGTCACCATGAGGAATTAAAATGCATTGTCTGAATAACCAATGGTGAGTCTCACACATATAGTCTGGTCTTGGTTCCAACAATCTGATCTATACTCTTTGGAAAATATTTGTCTTAATTATATCTTTCTTACTGTAAGATAGAGGCAGCCATCAGTTCACTCTTTTAAAGATTATCAGAATTAAGTCAGAGTGTTTTTTTTTAAAGTACTCAGAATAAAGGCCTAGAAAATATAGCACAGTCCATTACCCTAGAAATAAAACATTAAAACCTCACATTGAAGATGAGACTAAAGAAGAGCAGACTAATGTCTGTCATTTGTCTACTTTCTAATGGCCTTTTCTGAATGTCTCAGGATTTGAGCTTCTCCATTTGTGCTTGTTTTCAAGGATGTTCTATGAACTATTTGCTAAATTTCCTGGGCAGTTTAATAAAATATTATTATTTTCATTTTGTGACAATTAGATTCCCTTCACTTTGCATACAAAATTTGTTGATTAAATTTTTGCATTTCAATGGAGCAATTGAATTGCCCAGTAAGAACATATTTAGCTACAAATTCAGCAGCTCAGGAGCTGAAGAAATAAATCAATAAATTATTGAGTCTGAAAATGGCTTAAACTATTGTGATGGTTAGGCTAATGTGTCACCTTGGCCAGGTAATTGTGTCCAGGTGGTAGGTCCAGCAAGCACTGGGCTAATTGTAATACAAGAGCATTTATGGACTTTGATCACCAATGAGTTTACTGCATGGATGGCTGATTATATCTGCATCAATCAGGGAGATTGCATCAGCAATGGGTGACACTTTTATATAATCAGTTGGATGCCTTAAAAGGAGAAGTGATTTCAACATTCAGAGAGAATTTCCCAGCTTGTCTTTGGACAGCCAGCTTCTCCCAGAAACTCATCAAGGACCTTTCATTGGAGCCCCTGGCTTGCAGCCTGCCTGCGGAACCAGGACTTGTGCATCCACACGGTCACGTGAGAGACTCTTATAAAATCTTATATTATTGACAGATATCTCCTGTTGATTCTGTTTCTTGAGAGAACCCTGACTAATACAGCTATGTGTACCTTCTTGGATTATTTTTTAAAAATCTAATGAAGAAGGTTCTAAAAAGCAATGAAGAAAGGAGGAAAGGAAAGGAAAAGGAAGGAAAGAAGGGAATAAAGAAGAGTAGAAGGAAGGAAAGAAAAAAGACCTTTGACATTTATGTGGAAATAGAATTTCCATATAAATTTTACCTGATGGCTATTTGGATGTAAAAGTCCACATCACAGACCTCCCAGAATGTTACACAGTGATCTTCTGTTGAGATATTCATTTTGTGATCTTAGTTTCAGAAATTATAGCTTCTTTCCTATTTAAAGTAGGAATTGGACCCATGGACTTCTCCATTATAACTTATTATCTCATTTTGAGGCTCATTCTATGCAAAGCAGATGTTCCAGGGCTTATGTTTTGTAGCTCATTTGATTTCTGCAGCAACATTTAAAGGTTGGCAGTGCCAGTATTCATCATCCCTTTTTACTCATGAAAAAATGAAGGCTAAGACAGCTAAATGACTTGTTCAAGGTGATACAACTAGCATTTGGGCCTGAACCCCAAAAGTACCATGTGCACATAGATGGTAATAAGGTCTGTTTTGTAAACTAATGCCAAACAAAATGCTGTGCACCTGGTTGTCATTCAGTAAATATTTGTTGAATGAACGACTATAAGAATTAAATATTCTGCATCTAAAACCCATAGTCATCCTTTTATATCACAGTTTCTCTATTGTTGTGACTATTCTGAGTGAAGTTTTTATATTCTAAAAAAATCATTGGAAATGGGATATCTTGTTCTTTTTTACTTGAATTATGAATTCCATACTAGTTATAGATTCAATTCCAGGTTGAAATTATAAATGGAGTTATTAGAATGTTGCTTTTTTTCCTATAGGAAATTTTCCTACTAGATTAGAATTTTGTACATGTTTTAAGAAATCTCACCCATTTTTTTATGTTGAAACTAGTAGTATTTGTCATATTCATCTTGGAAATATTTTATGACTTTTATTTATGGTTTATATCTCCAGTGAACCTGTGGCGAGCTATCCAATATGCTGAATTTCATGGAATTTTCTTGTGAGGGTTCCCAGTTGTATTTATCAAAGGTGGACAAAGACCACTTGCATCAGAATCACCTAACTCCTTCTTAAAATAGATTCCAGATTCCCAGGGTCCAACCCCAGACATTAAATTAAAAGTTTCAGAACCACTATCTACAGACTAAGTCTCAGTTGTCATTTCCATGACTGATAATAGTCATTGTTTTGTGAATATCCAAATTGTTTTATCAACCGAATAGCAATATTTTGGTATATTTCTTATGATCACATCATCATTATCAAATACTTATTACTTTTTTTTTGGTACACATAACTGACTTGGTCCTGGATATAATGAGAAGGTTAAAATTAGTTTTGGTCTATTTGTAGAGAAAGGAATGATATATAATGTATAAATAGATTAGTAAATATGTAGCAAATTGGAACTTGTAAGGTGTTACATAGTGTCAGAATTAAAAGAATTGAAGAGAAATTAAGAAGATTGCAAACACTCTCTTTTTGACTTTGTGGTTAGTTTTTCACATTTAGTCCTTCACTGGTGTCAGTTCTACTCTATCTAGATATTGCAAAAGCCATTTTCACATTTACTTCAAAGCTTTTCTCCTGTTCTGATTTGTTGTTTCAGGATTAAGTATGAGTCTATACTACTGAGCTTAATGTGACTCAAAGTATATAGGAAACTACTTAAAAAACCAATATGTTAGCAATGTACATAACTTCAATTTATCCTGTAAGCATTCCATTTTTGTGGTTGGTAAGATTTCTAATGAAACGAGCATTTCACTGTGATTGTGACAATACAACCCAGTTGCAATGCTATTGTGTCTCTCGACCCATATTAAGGGAACAGCTTAGGACCAAAGCTGCCATTCAAAGTGAAGAGCCTCTCTTGTAAGATGATGTGACACCAGGTCAATATGTTACTTTAGCTGACGACAGCATAAGATGTCTAGGAGCTGTGGTCCTGAAAATTAGCTCTCTGGATCAAGATGGTTTATTAGTTGGCAGTTAAGAAATTCTCTGTACATTCTGCAAAGCTAAGGTTAAGGTGATAAAGCAATTGAGCCTTTTAACACTTAAAGAAAGGTGGAGGTGAAATGAAATAGCCATTCAAAACAGCAAATAATTAATTGAGTCTCTCTGTTAACAGGCAGGAGGTCAAGTACACACAGCCACAGCAATGATACAGTCTGCATTCTAAACAGTTGAGTCTTTGACTTGAAAGTGATTAGATTGGATCGTTGGAACTAATTAAAATGGAATTGTAATTTAGAAGGGTAGTGCTATAGTCTGAAAGATACTATAAGAGATTCAAATATGGCCATTTACCTTACATTTTCGGATTTTCATTAATTCTGTAGAGTTACAAACTTTGAGTTTCATTTACTTGTCTTTTATTTTACCAAGTCATGTTATATATTTGTCATAATCTATAACTAATATTTCTTCATTAGGATATTGATTATGTGAATAGATCAGTGTAGCTATGAGTAGATAGACTTTTATGTATTAAAAGTTAATAAAAAGGAAATATGGCTTTTCCTGAAACATTTGAATTAGCTACCTCTTCATCAGAAGACTCGTGTAAATATTGTATTTAAATATTTAAAGCCTGGAATTATAAGGATTTACGGAATTGTAATTGTAACAGAAAATACATGAGTTTAAAACCGAGAGCCAAAAGCAAACTTGCATATTATCCAGTTGACAAGTGATAAGTGAGAAAGACAAGTGTCCAAAATATACAGGGGTTGGTGCTGAAGAAAGTCTTTTGGAATCAGAATTGGAAAGGACCAGGAACATTTCTTGGATTGTGCTGTAAAGAATTAAAGGGAGGTTTTGAGTGCCAGTGAACAGCCTGGAGAGATAGCATTGTGCTGGAAAAAGCAAGGCAAACAGATGGCAGCAGCAAGAAAGAATTGATAAAGGATGGGAGAGACATGGTGTGCATTAGCAAGGCTTTGGGGCTTTACATTTTAAAATGAAGCCGAGGTAGAGGATTTTTGTGAGAAGTATTTGCTTGATTTTGTTATATTCTTTCTAGAAAGGCATTTTATTTTAGAGAATAGGGCTAGGTAATTTAAAAGTTTTAAACAGAGTTTTATAATGTTATTTAAGTTAAAATTTCTATTCATATGGTCAACCCAGAACATTGCCTATAAACCCACTCTAATATGGATTAGACCCCTGCAAACATATTTTATACTAGAGATCTTTCTTAATAACTGATGTTTGAGCTCATGTCTACTCGCAAAGCTCCCATGCTACAGTGAGATGAAACTTATAAGTTTCTTCCATTCTGGTGAAAAATGGTAAGTGGTGAGCATATATTTCGTAGAGTCAGTTTTGTTTAAATCAAAACTTCTCATCTATATTTAAGCAATGGGCATGTTAAACCAGTTGAAGATTATTCCCCTTAATTCTTTTTGGCTTTGTTTTACTCCATTGTGGGTGTATTTGAGAATTATGAATGGCTCTCATACCTGTGCCTGGGAGAGATGCATTCATCTTCAGCTGTGGGAACCATATGGCAATCAGGCCCCCTGTGAATTTCATCCACTGTGAAGTGGGGATTTGCTTCCATTTTGATCCCATAATGTCCTACTGCTCTCTTGGTTTTGAGGAAAGCTGTTGATCACGTTTGAGCCGCAGAGTGGTTTCAGAGTCTGTGAAATGTATAGCTCAAGAAGAGCATCAACATGACAGCTATAGAGATTGCAGTCTATTTTCTGAGTGTACAGAGTTAAAGGACCAAGACTCTTAAAAGCAGACAAGCCTTCTCACATTCATCAGTGTCTTTAAATTTGGAGCCAAAGTGCTTCCTGTAAGGAACAACATATGTGGACAGATGTCATATGTCTCTATTTTATGTGGGAACCCAATTATTAGGCATACAATTTTATGGACTAGAAAATAAAAGTGGCTACAGTCTGTATGTACTAAAACATAATAGAAAGGGGTAAATCTTGTGAAAAGCTATAGTATCAACATACTCAGTGTTTTATAAGATATAACTGAACACATTTTCTAGTTACTGCTTACTATATACAGTCAGCTAAAAATAACAAGACTGAGGGGTCAGAGAGATGTGACTTGAGAAGGCTTTACCTACTCTTGCTGACTTAAAGATGGAGGAAAGTGGCCATGAGCCAAGGAATGTGACGGCCACTAAAACCAGGAAAGGCCTTCAGTTTACAGTCAGAAAGGAAATGGGGACTTTGGTTTTATAACTACAAAGGACTGGATTCTGCCTGCAACTGAAATGAACAGGAAACTAGTTCTCCCTTAGAAAGGCTGACTGCTGGTGAGACCCATACCAGGCTTCTGATCTTCGGAATTGACCTTAAATGTGCCCACAATTTGGTGAGAATTGGAGCATCTTCAGGCCGCACAAATTATGTATTCAATGACATGAATTTTCTAACTGAAGAGTCAACTTGGATCCTAGAAAAGCAGAAGAGTGAACGGATCTGGCCTGAACATTCTGAATGTAGAAATATTTCAGGGAGACTTGAAATAAATGTGCTAAGACTATAGTTCTTCATGGACAGAAATCACTTTTTATTCCTCTCTACATTTCCTTTATTCCACCATCTGGAAAAATAATTGAAACATAGTAGGTTTTCCATAAATGTCTGCTGAATATCATGGACACTGTGAATGTCCATAGAATGGTACAGATGTATGTCTTGTAGTGAGAGGATTCTGCCATTGCTACCTGAAGTTGTTTTCCTGGAATAAGTTTCTCTACTATTGTCATCCACTCCAAAGCCATAAGTCAGAGTGTCACAGACAAAACCTGGAGAGTACAAATAGTCTTCAATTTCTCAGTGGTGCTTATGTGTTGTCCATTGTGACTAAAGAACCTGTCTATTTGCTCCTTTTCACTGCCAGGGCCAGAACCAAAATGGTGGAACCTAGTTGTTCCAGGTAGACCTCCATGCTACTGTGGCTTCCATCAGTGTCAGAGATTTTGAGATGAGGGTCAAACCTGGACAGTCTGAAAAGTCCCTCCTTTTCCCTGCTGCCATTGCCATGGAAGGCACATTTCCACTTTTTCTGACTGGTCAGGCTAGCTATCATTCCATATCCATTATTTGCTCTTCTCTGCCATGTTCTGGGCCCTGGGATACTGATATCTTTGGATATCATAGACAAGTTTTCTTGCCCTTTGACATTTTATTGGGTTTGACAATAGAAAGCAATGCAGGAAGATTGGGAGGGTGGGAAAAGGGAATGGTCAGAGTGTTTATTCTTCCTCACCCTATTTCCTCCATTTGGGGCTGCGTTTTTAATATTGGCTGCATTCTTTGACATAAGATGATGGTACCTCTTGGCTCCTCTCCCACAATTATAGTTTTCAGTGGTTTGGGGGATTATTACATCCTACCATTGATCCTTTAAATCCAAGTGTGATAATTGTTTAGCATAACTGCTAGTTTCCTTGTGCTCCTCCATTCCTTGTTTTTTTTTTTCTTAACCCTGCCCACATCTGTAAATAGTTCCTTTATTAAATTCTTTAAAAAAAAAAAAAAAAAAATAGCAAGACTGAATCACAGGTTGAGAGACGGTTTTGGAAAGGGGTTCCTTTGACATTCTATATCTAGAACTAGTAACCAAGAATATGCTGATCTCTGAATTTTCTGACAAAGAATAGAACTTTTTCACGATAATCTAACCAGAGAAATGACAATCTCAAGATTGTGGGTAACAAAAACATGATAACCAAAACTTCTCTGATTCTGTCTCTATCTGTTAAATCACTGGAACCCAACTTTAGCAACCCCAAAGGTCTTCTGCCTCCAAGTCTAGTCGTCAGTGCTTCTGTGCTCTTTTTGCTGACTCCGTGGTTCTGTGCTCTCTTTTTGTTCATAAGGCAGTGTTCTTCTCACTAGTCACTGCTCTACCTCTCTGGCTTGTTCTATCCTAATGAGGTAACTTCCATTAATCCTTGGAAATATTCTCCCCCAATTTCCTTCTATTGTAACCAAGGTTCCCTTACAATCGCTCACATTCTTTTTCAACCCTCACCTAAGTTTCAACCCTCACCTAAAGTAAGCCTTTCTTTCTGCTGTATCAGACACTATTCTCTACAGAATCTGTAGCTCCATGTAATCCAGTCATCAGAGAGAGGAAGAAGGTACTTCCAGAAGACCTAGAAACAAACGCATACCTCTATGACTAGGATTTGGGCATTTAAATCAAAATTGGTATTATTTAGTTTAAAGGTAAGGAAAATTAGCTGTATAGTAAAAGTTTCTGAAAACTTAGCAACTAGAGCTGTATAAGTGGTCATCAATCTGAGCACGTACATGATAATGCTGTTTTCATAAGTGACCAGTTACAATTGATTTAGTAAAATCCCAAACCTCATATATCTTTTTTTCTGACTAGTATAATATTCAGTATACTATTGGGGGCATAAAGTTGACATTTTCAAGGGAGCAAATTGTATAACCCTAACTGAGAATTCTTCCACAAAACAATTATACTATATTTTTTAAATTAATAATTTTAACAGGGTTAGAACAGAAGCAAGCTGGAATGCTTCATATTCTTATATATTTTAATCTCCACACTGTCAACATTCTCCAAGAGAGTGAGCATTTTAGAGAAATTAGGATAGTTTCATTGATCATGATAATGCGAAGTCTTACCTGTTGCCAGACACATCCAACTCAATTTTAATAGGAAATTTTGACTGCAGTAGAACAGTTGAAATATTAATGATGCATGTTATTCTGGTCACTAAGGAGTATATTAATCCACAGATATAGTCAATGGAATAAAGAAAATAGAATGGGTACAAATGTTCAGGCCATAAAAATCAGGTGTGCAAAAAAATGTTTATTTTTCTATTACTGAATTTAAGTTTCCTATCACAAGCAAAGATTTAAATATAAGGGTTTTCTGAGGCAATTTAAGGCAAATTGCATCTGTTTATGGTTCTCCGTCCAGTCAAAGTAGCATCTAAGCTCTGAGGAGGTTATAGTGTGATAGCAGACATCTGAACCTTAGTTGGCATCTTTCCACACAGGCATCCCTTGAAAAGTATGTGGGCCTGTCTGCTGACCCCTTTCACCATATTGGAAATCATTGAAATGTGCCTATTCCTATAATGCTCTTTACTATCCATTGGCTGGCCCTGAAAACTGTTATATGGTAACCCTAGTCATGGGACAAAAGAACTGGGGGTTTGCACATCCGTTTATACCTCACATTTTTATATTATCACAGAAAAGTACACTGAAGATACTCCAGTGTATCTTTGTTTTCTTTGGAGTACATAGCTCTGGTTGGTACTTTTGAATTTAACAACTTGTGTCTATCCCAGCCATCAGTTGGGCACAATTAGGCATTCTCCAAAGGCCTCATTCATCACAAATGAAATTAAACCTTCATATTTATAATGGTGAAGTCTGATTTTTCAGCTGTTTGCCTGTTTAGAAATTAATTGTGGATAAAAAAAATGGGTGGTGTTTAAATGTTGGCTCTAGACCAAATGGTCAAGCCTGCCTTTGTTCTCATTCTCTTCTTTTCTCCAAAGATGCTCCTTGCTCTATATTTGGCATGTCCTATCCCACAGTATAACCAAGATCAGGGCAAAACAGTGAGTGAGTTGACCCTTGTGCCAACCTTTGAGTAGTGTTCTCCAGCGACTGCAGATACTACCAACATCTTGCATAGGCATCAGCCTAAATATCCTGACTTCAGCTCTTACATATTAGCACTCATATTTATCAAATTGATGGATATGCATATAGCTCAATAATAGAAAATACAAATAGCTTGCACCTTCAGGCTACTTTGTGATATGTGAAGTCTAAAGGCCTGCCAAAAATATGTGGCACTATTTACTAATAAGATTGAAGCTAAAGGTCAAAGGCTGGTTAGCTTAACTGCACTATTAGAGTTATGAGGCTAGATTTATGGTTTTAATTCCTGTGAGAACCAGTTAATTTTGTTCTATTCCATGGATTTAAATGGTACCCTATTATAAAGGTTATACTCAGTGAGATAGTATGGTACATGGGAAAACCCATATTTACAACAGGGAAAACAACTCAAACACTTCTGAATGCATATCTTACTACAAATGGGAGTAGTAGTACTCCTGTATGAATGTATCTACATTTTGGATGTCCATATTAAAAGAATAGTCAGTATTTGTATTTATGTGAAATATCCATCTCCTCCTTTTCAACAGATAAGCTCAACTTGAAGTATAGTCAATGTGTGATGACAGAGCTTTTTAAATTAATAAATCAGAGAATGTTCTTTGCATGACTAAGTTTCTTTATAGGTCAAAGGAATTACTTTAAATAGCATGATTCCATAGTATATAGTAGAGTCTAATATATATTCATTTACATATAGCCCATTCTAGATAGTGAGGTATAATTGTAATTACATTCAATATCTGAAGATGTCACTGTTTTATGTTTTGAAATGGTTGAATTAATAAACATTGCTGGAAATTCACTCATTATTATGATTATACTAAATTCCTTAAATTTTTCATGGTTGAGAAAAAATGTTTGTTTTTCAGCATAAGAAACACTCAACTACAAAACTACTTCAGATAATTTTAATTACAGAATTTAGAGTCATAATATACATTTAATTGATTTTACTTAATTAAGGCTGATTTCCTAATAAGACCAGTTGTCACTATTTGTTTATTAAATTTCTTCTAATCATCGTTCGCATGGAAAAGTGAAGCAAGTGTTAAATTTAACCAAGAAAAATTTTGTTCTGTAAGCAACAGTTTAATTTTTTAAGGTTCATGCTTTTGCCATAGTATTTCCTGTACGTTTACTTCTGTAAGGAATCGTAGAAGAGAAATCTGAAACATAAGCTTGCTATTCCTGCTGCCAAATTCTTAGATCACTAAAAACCTGGCTGCAAGCTCCCTGGTGCCCTGAAAAATTCTTCTGTTGCTTGCTGCTCAGTAGCCTGATTCAGGCAGAATGAGCTTTGAGAGAATGGCAAAAGTAGATAATCTTACACATTATTGATTGCTCTTACTCATGTATCTGCACCCCATAAAATGAGCCTGCCTATAAGCATTGGCCCTAGTGCTCTGAAAGGTTATTCTTTTCTCTATGAGGTTTTGTGTGCAAATAGCCCTCTGTCCCCGCCTGATGTTGCTTTTCCAAGGATCTCCCCCTACCTGAAGACCTATTCCCTTTCTAGAAAATCAGGTGTTATATAGAAGGCAAATTTGAAACAGTGACCTGGGTTCCTACCACTGCATCCACAGTCACTTTGCTAATAATAAGGCACTTGTTTCCAAGCATTTTCTGAGATAGCAGAGCAAAAGCATCTGTTAGGGACTGGGTATCTATATATCATTTTGTGAAAGTACATTTGAAACCATAAACTCCAAACACGTGAGGATTGCAAGAATGAATCCAAAGAGCAACAAAAGTCTAAGTTTAGAAGATTCATGTGATATAAAGAGACGTCAGCAAGGGGAAAAAACATATTTGAAATATGGACCTAAATAAAGAGTATTGAGAGTGTTAATTAATAAAAGCTGTATTGAATTTTTAAAATGAATTATTCAAAATGGGTCTGAGTACACAAAGTTCACACTATTGATGGTGAAGCAAGTATACAGAATAAAGCACTGAAAATTATTCATTTTAATCTTGATTTTACAGATAATACCCATTTAATTTACAACTGACCTATGACTTTTAACTTTGAATATCATTATATTTATTTTCAACGTCTTTAGTTAATTATGCAGTAAAACTTAACCATACCTAAAAATGCTTTTATTCTCCTCCAATGCAACAGAATCTGAAAATCCTTTTATTAGAGGATTAAAAACAATATTTATGTAAGTCTAAAAAAAAAGTACTATAACAATTTGCTTGAGTTCAGTTAATTGATCTCTTTCATGAATTTATTTTAGGAAGGGATGCTTCTAAAATTTACCACATAGGTAAATTCTCTTTCATACATGGTCTCTCACTAGTTATATGACACTAGAGGTAGAAAAAATCTTTAAGTCTAGAGGTCCCCAAACTCAAATGGTCTCAGCACTAGGCATTTGTGAAATAAGCTGGTGAGACTACAGCAAATTGTCAATATACACAGGAGCTGCTGCTTCTCCCCACTGGATTCTTGTGCAAGAATATGGGTACAGGGTTGCCAAATCATCTATTTTTCCAAGAAGAATAGGAAATTAGAATTTTTGTGTGAAGTATCCTGTTTTCCCAGCTCAAGGTTTTATTTTGTTTGCTTGTTTTTTTTTTAATTATGCATGGACCAAACACTTTTAGAAGCCAGATTTGACTGTCAGGCTTCTGGTTTTAGGAACGCTTTGAAAACGAGGCCCAGATTAGTTGTTGCTTGCCCACAGTAAGCAGCTCACTTGTAGCAGATGTGGAACAGTAGCAGAAGATTCCATTTCCACTGTATCACGGTCCATGCACATGCAGGGCATCACAAGAGGACCTACCATATGTTCACCAACTGGAGGCATTTAGGCCATGGAAAATAGTTTCCAAAACTTAGAAAAAAGTGGCAGAGAGGCCATCATTTGATATGACTTTCTATTAAAACTGTGTTATATGGACTTCTCATTCTAATTCTCCTTTTGATGGTAAAACAACAGAAAAACTTGCATTTTTAAAATTATGAACTTGTAAAATTATGAGATTTGATACATGACCCTATTAGTGCTCTCTAGGGAAACAGAACCAATAGGAGATATCTGTATATAGTATGAGATTTTATAAAATCATCTCACGTGACCGTGGGGATGGACAAATCCAAATTCTGTAGGTCAGACTATAAGCCAGGGACTCCCGATGAAGGTCCTTGTTGAGTTCCCCAGGAGACACTGGCTTCCTGAAGTAGAGATGGAAATTTTCTCTCTGAATGCTGAAATCACCTCTCCTTTTAAGGCCTTCAACTGATTGAATGAGATGTCACTCATTGCTGATGATAATTTCCTCAGTTGATTGTAGATGTAATCAGCCAACCATGCAATCAATTCACTGATGACTAAAGTTCATAAAATGCCCTTTTATTACAACTAGCCCAGTGCTTGCTTGACCAAACAACTAGGCACCATTACCTGGCCAAGTTGACACATTAGCCTAACCATCACAATGACCATCCTTTAAGCCAATGGAAAACAGCCTGTCTAATATAAAGCGTCCCCAGAATATGAGTTCTTACTTTTACCTCATTTGCTTTAATAAGGAGTTAAAATTTAGAACTTACTGGGATATATGCAGTTTACTTAGTGTCTAATAAACTTAGTGCTTTTGAGGGATCAATTCTTATATTAGACTGCTGTTAAGATGACTTCTAATCCTGAGTTTAATTCTGTGAACATCTGTGCCAATCCAAACCATGTAAATATCTTCACAACCCAGAGATGGCTTTATATTTTTACTATAAATGAGAGTGCCCAGATATAGGATTAATGTAAACGTGTGACAGGATGGGGGCCGCCGCCAGAAACAGAGAGGGTGGGACACATACTCATCTCCCCATTGCCACAAAACATTGGGAGACCCTCTTGGGTATCTCAAAATACTTTCCCAGTGCTCCAGACAGGGTCAAAATTGTGACTTACTGGAAACAGAAAAGAATAGTGAAATCAGTTAAAGAGATTGAGACCTAACACATAGCTCTGTTTGGCCTGCCATAGTGTAAAAATGGCAATGTTTCTGTAAAGATAGGAAGGGAAATTCAAGAACATTGAGTTCACAATGGAAATCCTATCATGACTAAGCTAGACCCTGCTGCCCACCCCACAACCATTCTTATTAGACACATACAGTGCCACTACAAACATATCCACTGAGACTTTTGCAGCATAGAGAGAATTCTATCTTCTCGTCCATGCTTGTGGAGCAGTCTTACCTAATGAAATCATAAGCATAAAACAAAATGTTTAAAATCAAGGTCCCAGAAATAAATATTATAAAACATTACTTATTATGAAAATACTAAAATTACAAATTAAATGCAAATTTTAGTGTTTATTCAGCAGCATACATCGCATTCCTAAAGTAAGGCATAATCTTTCACTTGTTATTCTTCACACTTTCTAGGAGATAGGAATTGGCCAAGAAAATTATGACAAAGAGAAGTTCAATAATTTTTACAATCTAAATCCGTAATAACTCTCTTATCACTTCTACTTACATCAAAGTAATGCATTCAACAGTCTAATGATTAAAATATAGATATAGATTTTGAGCAGTAGTGGGATTAATGTTAGTAATAGCTTTTTCCATTTTGAATCATTTGATTAGATTCATGAGTTTAATATTACATTGAAATTTATGGATATTTTTAAAGTAGTAATTCATAAGACTTTAATTATATAGATAGTTCACTTTGCATATTCTATTTTGCTTCATGATCTTAAAATATAGGTTATTTTAAAACATAAAGTACAAGTATCTCAAACGTTTAAAGGTTGTAGACATGAAATACTGTTTTCAGTTGATAGGGGTTGCTTTTCATATAATATCATTCATGTTAATCTCACCTCAATATTAGGTAGAGGAACTTGGTAATTGGTTCAGACCTCACCCCTATCTTAAAGCATTTCTCCCCAGGTAATGTCATACAGCACAAACAGATGTCATCTGCCAATGGGCTTCCCAGTAACCTGGACCAGAAAACCAGGCATGAAAGCTTTTAACACACAGAAAACTTTCTTTTCTTTGTTTCTGTAATTACAAAGTCATGATATATATAATATTTTCTAACTTGCATTTTTAAGTCATACATTATGATATTTTTGTATCATTAAATATATTCTTCTATAATATCCATTTTTAGTGACTGAAAAGTATTTCACTATTTGGATGGACTATAATTCCTGTAACCAAATTCCTATTGTTGAATTTTCTCCTTTTTAAATAGATAATACTGCTTTGAACATCCATATAGCTAAAATTTTGCATATATCCATAAACCTAGAAGTGTAATTGTTATCTTGTTCCGTGTTAAGAGAATGTAAAATCTTGAGACTGTCTTAGAGAAAGGCATGTGACGTGCCCATATGCTTTATCTATACAATATTCATATTCCTAAACCATCAACATCAATCTGTATATTATTGTTGTTGTTATTATAGTATCTACCAATGCAATAGGGAAGTGGTATCCCATTTTTTAAATGAACACTTCTTTGGTGGCCACTGAGGTTGAGTATAGTCTTACACATTTTCAATAAGCTAGCCAGAGGGACTTGGGTTGGGCATTTTATAAAGGTCTCTAAGTATTTCTCCCAGAGGACAAGAATTCCATCAGCTTGAATGTTCCCAGAACCCCCAACCTAGCTTTACATGAATGCCATTAAAATTATAGATATATATTGTTTACTCATCTCAATGAAGATGAAAGTTCAGTGGAAAACTCTCATCAAATTTCCTTTTAAAATAAAAATTATTAACAGTTAATAGATTGAAAAATTGTAAAGCTATCATAAATAGATGCAACTGGTTTAAATGATTCCATTTTCTCTTCATGCTCTGTTGTATACATAAATCTTATTGAAACTGTATGTTTCCTTTGATGAAATGTTTCAAATATATATATAATCTTTTCAGTTTTTGAGCATTTACCTTCCTTTTTAAAGTAAGTCTATTCAAAAGGTAGTGTAACTTGAACTGAAAATATTTTGATCTATCCATGATTTTCAAATATATATTAAATGAGAGAGGGAGGGAGAGAAAGAAAAGGAGGAAAGGAAGAAGGAAGAGAGGAAGGGAAGGAGGGAGGGAGGGAGGGCTGAAGGCAAGTAGGTAGGCACACAGCAAGAGGAGAGAGAGAATGTACCCAAGGTGGAAGTGGAAGTCTTTTTATAACCTAATCTCAAAAATGATATGCCATCACTTTTACTGTTCTCTATATTGACCCTACAGACCAAATGGGTTCTGCATTAAGTAAATCAGAACCTTACAATTTCTTTTAACTGCCAATAGCCCTATTTTAGCCTGCTGAATTATATCATCTTTGAAATCTGTATGTAAATGTAATTAAAAAGAATTCTCTCATTCTTAATTTTAAAAAAACCTCTCATCTTTAGTGTTTTCTTGAGGATTTAATTTCTCTATTTTAAATAAAAATTAAAAAAAACTTTTGTTGTCACTCTCATGAAATGTCTAAGCATGTTCTCCTGTATGAATTTTCTTTCTTATAAGTATATATCTTTAGTAATATTTTTTTTCATTCATCTGGGTTTTTTTTTAGTTCTCATAAAGTTTTAGCATGGCTTCTTCTCTCCCAAAGATTTCAAATGAGAATTACTTCAATGGTAGCTTCATATCATTTGATATCCAAGTAGGAATGTCATTGGTCCCAAAGGATCCTTTTTGTTGTAGAATATCCTCTCATTGTTTTAAAACAACAGAGACATAACCGATTGTATAATCTTATCTTATTATTCTAGGTCTCCTAAAAACCCAGAACAGAAGATCATTAAAAGAGTGATTGCTCTTGAAGGAGATATTGTAAAGTAAGTACTTAAATTATTTTTTTTGAGTTCAAGTTTGAAATATAGATCTTCAGTTCAGTTTTAAATCACATTCCTTAAAAGTTACATCTCAATTCAAAGAGGATCAAAGCTTCAGAGACATTCCAAAAGAGCAATATATCTTTAGCAAGCATCATAAACCATTTCAGGAAATATGGCATACTTAAACTTACTGATCCTATTATTATCCTTTAATTGTAAGGCACAGGAGAAATAAATATTAATCGAATTGAAATTAACCACATTCTCTAAAATAACCATTCAATTATTGTTTGTCAGATATTAAAATTAGCACAATTGTTTTATATTATGATGCCACAGTTATTTTCAGAAAAATTCAGTAGCATTTTGTTATTTTAGAAGCAAATAAAAATACTCAAGGGTATCCTTTATAATCATAAAGATGGGAGAAAGCTAGGTTGGATGTGAAATATAAGCTTCTGAATCTGACAAATAGTGAAATTAGAAAAGAAGTTTATAACAGTCAGATGTTTTAACATGTAGTAATGTCTTATTTATTATTCTTGCTGATATATGTACAATAATATTTCAGATTCATCAGTTTAGTGTTTATGTGGCATGATGTGTGTCATTTTGATTGCTTATTTTAAATGTTATAGCCATATCTATATAATATGGGAGCCAAAATGCTTTGAAAATTCTGTTCGGAAAGTTTTCTGCTTCTGCTTTCCCAAAAAACATGATCCTAAAGTATATTAATGATAATAAAGATTAAGCTGTCTCACTAAAATGAACCTTAATAGGTTTTAGAGCAAAATCTAGACCAGCGATTCTCAAAGGTTAATCTGGGATCCCTGAGGGTGCCAAGACCCTTTCTGAGGATCTGTGAATAACTATTTTCCTAATAACACTAAGATTTTATTTGCCTTTTTCATTCTCATCCTCTCAGGAGTGTACAGTGGAGTTTTTCAGAGACTATATGATGTGTGATATTGCACCAGATTGAATGCAGGAGCAGATAAACAATCAGTTCCATCCGTAACAAAAAATAACTTTATTTTTAATTTTAAATATGTTCTTTTTCTTAGCATGTGAGTTTATTATTATTTGAAATGAAATCAATAAATAAAGATTTTCAAAAATTCTCTATTTTAATTTTTAATACAGTAAATATTGACAGAGCCACATAAACATAAATTCTTTGGGGTCTTTATTTTTAAGTGTGTAAAGGAGTTCTGAGACCAAATAATCTGGGAACTGCTGATGTAGGAATGCATGGCAAAAATATTCAAGTCAGGATTGAACTGCTCATTAGTGTGCACAATATTCATGGAGCTATTGTGGTATGCTTGTTACAATGGTGTATATTCATGAATATTTGTTTGGTCTTGTTTTCTTTTAATAGCTTTATTTGAAGTATAATTTATCATTTACAATTCGCATATTTTATGTATATAGTTCTATGAGTTTCAGTAAATTTATATTTACAGTTGTTTAGCCATTACTACAATCTATTTTAACGTTTCCATAAGTTCCCTCTTGCCATTTGCAGTTACCTCCAGCACCTCTCATCTCAACCCGCCCCAGTCCTAGGCAACCATTGATCTGCTTATTTTGTCTATAGTTTGTGTCTATAGTTCCTCTATCTTGTGCATTATTGGTAATCCATTTCTTTTTATTGTTGAGAAATTCCATTGTAGGCTATGCCACATTTTATTTATCCATTCACTAGTTGATGGGCCTTAGGATTGTTTCCAGTTTGGGGCAATAAGTAATGCTATGAACATCTGTGCAAAAGTTTTTGCATGGAAATATGTTTTCATTTCCTTTGGATAAATATCTAGGAATTACTGGGTTATATGATAAGTGTGTGTTTAACTTTTCAAAACACTGCCAAACTGTTTTCTAAAGTAGTTTACTCTTTCATTTTTCCAATAGCAGTGTAAGGGTTCCAGCTTCTTTACATCCTTTCCAACACTTGCTATTGACTGTCTTTTTGACTACAGCCATCCTAGTGAGTAGGAAGCGATATCTCACTGTGGTTTTGACTTGCATTTCCCTGAGAACTAATGATGCTGAACATTTTCCATGTACTTACTTGGCATTCGTATATCTTCTTAGGTGAAGTGTCTATTAGAATCATTTGTCCATTTTATATTGGGCTGTTTGTCTTCTTAGTTTGAGTTATAAAAGGTTCTTTGACTTTGATTATTTTGGGAGTGAGCATTCCAGGAAGGAGGAATGTGTGTGTGTAATGATGTGATCTTAGTAAGGAGAAAGTGTTTGTAGGATGAAAGAGTTTAGTGTCATTTCCTATAGGATCTGCACACTAAGTTGGAAGAACCAGGTAACTCTTTTCCTTTCTCCAAGAAACTATCCAGCCTTCTGGTTTTCTGTAGGAAACTGAAGGACAATAAATTTGGAAAACCGTTTTACTTCCATCCATGAATATCCAAAATATTCTTTTAGAATTTGGAAAGCAGTTTGTGTGGCTATGATGCAAATACCATTTAAAGAATGAGTCAGCAAACCTTAAAAACATTATACCAAGTGAAAGAAGCCAGTCACAGAAGACCATGTACCATATGATTCCATTTTTATGAAATGTCCAGAATATGCAAATCCATAGAGACAGAAAGTAGATTCCTGGTTTCCAGGGTCTTGGGAGAGGGAGAAATGGGGAGTTACTGCTAATAGGTATGTTTGTTTGTTTGTTTGTTTACAAATGGGTGAATTGAATCTAAGATTCTTTTATTTTTTAACAGTGTTATTGAAATGTAATTCGTGTAATATACAGTTTACCCAGTTAAAGTATATAATTAAGTATTTTTACTGTATTCACCGAGTTGCACAACCATCACTAAAATCAAATTAACGTTTTAAACTCCCCTATAAACAAACAAACAAACAAGCCTATGGTGATACACAGGAAAATTACAACTAATGTAACTTATGGTTTATAGTTAACAGTAATATTGTAATATTTTTGCAGCAATAACAAGGAAGATATATGAATTCTAAGGGACAACAACAGGGAGGTGTGAGGGGGTATTGGATTTTTCCTTTTGGAGTAATGAAAACATTCTAAAATTGATTGAGGTAATGATAGCACCACTCTGATGAAAATGAGGCACACTGAGCGTACACTTTGAATGGATTGTATGAAGCATGGGACTGTATAACACAATGGATCCTTTGGTGGAAGATGGACTGTGGTTAATAGAACAAATATGAAACATTCTCTCATGAACTGTAACATGTATATAATACTAATACGGGGTATCAATAACTGGGTAGGTTGGGGGAAAATACACTAAATGTAAGATATTAACTATAGTTAATAGTAATGTTTTTTGGGTTTTATTTTGTTGTTTTGTTTTTAATTTTTTTTTTTTTTTTTTTTTTAGGAAGCTTTAGATTACATAAATGTTACATAAAAAATCTAGGGGAGTTGGGGGTAGTGAGCTGATGCCCATATGGGCAAAATCTATGATGAGGTGGAAGTGGGTGGTTGGGCAGTAGTAATGTTTTGACAATGTGCTTTTATAGTTTGTACAATTGTTTCACAATAATGCAAGATGTTGGTGGTGGGGTAATGTATGGGAGCCCTGTATGATAATATACATGTTTGTTTTCTAAGTTCACAACCTTTACTATACTTACTGTTAATATGTGTTCATGTATGAATGATAAACTTCAATAAAAATTTTAAAAGAACAGTCAACAAAACAGGCAAAAAATTTCATCTGTGTAAAGTAATTAGGAATTAGTAACAGGATTAGGAATGCCAAGGCCTCCATTTTGCATTATGATCCAAAGACAACACAGTTTTTAATTATTATGTATCATCATTGGTAACTAGCTGAACAGTCAACAGTGTGAGATTGCAGAGGATTGTCAGACAGAACAAAGCTCTGTACAATCAGAAATCCCACAGCAGACCTCTCTGTGTAAAAGACTAACTTGTTGCTTTTCTGAGAGAAATCTGAGCACATTTCTTTTAAGGTATAGGTCTAGGACCTGCTCACTTGACTAATTAATCAACTGCCTTTGGGCTTAGGTGCCCTTCCTTGATCTAGTGAGCTGTGGCTTGCTTGGGTAGCCAGTCACCTGGTACAGAATTTGTAACTAAAAAGTACCTCTTAGACGGGGCTTGTAGGTATGCCAGATACTATGAGGCCTCCTAGAAGCAGACGGCACAATTAGTATCCACTTCGCCCAGTATTATCACCCTTCGAAACTTCAGTTAAATAAAACTGTATCTGCTCTCCTTGGTAGTTGATTTGACATTATTCTCTGGGAGACATGAACTTCTTTAAGTGTTTGGTTTTCTTATTATAAAAAAACCCACAAGCCTGTAAAATTCAAACAGTTCCAAATAATGTTAGAATGAACATCCTTGCACAGACACCCTTGTATAATAAGATTTTTATAAAATAGGATTGTTACAAGTGGAATTAGTGAGTCCATGTAAGTTGTTCTTTTGTTGTTGTTGTTGTTTTTAGTTCTAGTATATACTGCGAAATTTCCCACCCAAGAAGTTTGTGAATTTACACTTTTTCCAATACTGCATGAAATACCCTTTTCAAAGGAAGTTGATTTAAAGGTCATATGCAATGGGGAAGTTAAAGTCTTCAGATTCATAAGTCAAAACATTTCAACACAAATTCTGAAATTAGTTTTACATGATCAGGTTATATTTCATTTAATTAGTTCACTGACAGTACCTTTCATTTAATAAGCACTGGTCTAGATACTAGAAAGTGAGAAGTGAACAAATGAGACAAGGCCCTTGCCTTCTGGGAGCTTACATTTTAATGGCTGAAAGCATACAGTAAAACAAGAAAATTTATAACACATAATGCAATGTCATGAGTGAGAAGTACTATGAAGAAAAATGAAGTAGGAAAGGGGAAATAGAGTGATGGTGGGGACCTGGTGGTGCTAATTTACGTAGAGTGTCCACTGAAGATCCCTCTAATGAGAAGATGTATGAGCAGATGCACAAATTAAGGGAGAGAGGGAGGGAGCTATACATGTATTTGAGGGAAGGGCATCCCAGACCAAAGGAATAACCAGTGCAAACCTGAGGGGAATACGTATTAGGTGAGTTCGAGGAGTTGCAGGAAGTCAACATGGACTGCATGTTACTGAAAGAGAGAAAATGAGGTAGGAGACTAGGACTAAAAGGTATGCAAAGCTTTATTGGTTATAGTAAGGACTTTGGGTTTTATTTTAGTGGATGGGAAGCCAGTGGATGGTTTGGGGCCATGAGGAGAAATGATCTGATTGATATTTTTAAACTATCTGTGTGGACAATGTCCCAAGTAAGTTACCAAGTAACTGATCAAAGCATTTCTCTCTTGAGAAAATAACATTCAGCTTCTTCCAAAAGTAGTTAAATGTCCTTGTTTATGACATGAATGATAACTGTCTTGATTTGTTATTTTCAGAATGACTCATAAAAGCAGTCACATTATTAGTAATCACAGTCATTATGTTGACAAGGTGAATAGTAGAGTTGGAGTATTTGTTCAGAAAATTCAGCCAAAAACTCCCAAGATTGTAAAGAAGAGACTTTCGGGGGTCAGAACTTTCTATCTGGATGTCAACATTGATTAAAATCACAAGGCAATTTGCTTGATTCTCTGTATTATTTAGCTAGGAATGCAGTCATTTTCATAATGTTAACCCAAACTGGTATGCTTATCTATAACACTGAACAGTGAAATGCTTATGAAAGTAATATTAGACAGACCCATTAGTTGCACCAAACATTTCTCATAGTTATTTGCTTTTTCTTATTAATTTGTTATACTGAAGCACTATTTTAGTAAAGGATAAATGAATGTAAATTCAATGTGAATCAACCACAAATAAAATCTCTAAGGTATCAACATTTTTTGTTGGGACACTTGTATGTCTATCTCACAAATCTTCTCTGTCCAGTCAGAAATGAAATCCAGCATCCTTTTGCCTCTTACTTGGTAAATATATTATACATATTTTGGGTATCTGGGGGTTCCATCTAGTGAGCAATCTCAATGAAATATGTGAATAGAGGCTTTTTAGTCTCCAGTGGGAAAGGTAACCATATAACTTATCAACTAAACTAAGACACTTTTGAGAGTGAAAGAGGGTGATAATGAACACAAACTGGGACTGCCAAGACAAACTGGAACAAATGTTCACCCTACCAATGAAATGTAATCTGCTTTATAATCCACTTCACATAGTTAGATTTTGCTTAGCTTGTGGTCCTCCTTGTTCAGGAGAATTCCAAGAAGTGTTCACAGAAAACAGAATCAACTCCTATCCCTGAGGAGGAATTAGAGTACAGCAGTATCAATAGTCTTGTAGCATGACCTGCCCACAGCATAGTCATTTTCCCACTGGTGAGTACATTCTTTAACAAGTAATGATATTGCAAAGTAATCTGTGATAGAGAATCACAATACCTCTCTCACTGCAAAATAGTTAAATGGTAATTCCTCGTAAACTCTGGAGACTGTATTGTAAAATGTCAAAAAACCCTAATTTATTAAAAATAACTTTCTGCTATTAGCAAAAAGTATGCATTAAATCACTAAAAATTAAACATTGTAAAGCCTGTTGATTCTAAATATAGTATTGAAGATACAGAAATCAATATTAGCCTATCACAGATGGTTGAATCATATTATGTTCCAGCAAATGATAAAGCTTTATAAGAAGAAAAACAGAACTAAATTGAGTTTTCCCCTGTAAAACTATACATGATGCTTGTTTAATAACCTCTTTTTTATAGTTGGTGTAGTAGCTCTGAATAATAGAAACCTAATGTGTCTACACGGCTTTCCTTGAAAACCATGCACTGATTTATACATTTTTGGTAGATTAGGAAGTTAGGCATGCTTGCTGTGCTAAAAGGAAGGAGATATGAAAAGAAACTTGTGTCCAGGGACTCTGATGAATATTGGTGAATAGAATGTTTTAGAGCATTGAAGGTAGTAGTTTTACTTTGTAGCTCTCAAATGAGAGCTGCTTAGGTGGTTGCTTTTGAGGACAGAAAGGTCTTTATATGCTAGACCCCAGTGTTGTTTGTAACTTGAACAGAGAGTTCTTTGAAATTTTTGAGGCACGTTAGCCTGGATTAATTTGAACCCTGAATCTTCCCAAATTGTTACAGCATTGCACATTCTAGATAAGGACTAAACAGTCAAAATAAATGCCCTAACATCTGTCTAAGGGTTTAGTTACCACTAAATAAGAGGCATTTGTGACAAATAATCTGTTTCCCTCTGTATTGTCAACTTTAGAAATTACTAATATTTTTTGGACATTCTTCCTTACTCTTGCTAAAGAATTATAATTCTTTCTCAGTAATGAACTATAAATTGGTAGGTAACACATATCTTTATGGAAATCTTCCTGTGGTAGTTTGAGATTATTTATAATTCCAAAAGAGAGATTATGTTTGCAAACTGGTCTGTTCCTCTGAACGTGATAACCCTTTGATTGTATTAGATTCAGCTGAGATGCCTTTGATTAATGTTAAGATTAAGGCTTTGATTCAACCACATCATTAGAGTGTAACTCAGAGTTGAGTCCCATTCCCCTTGGTGGGCTGATAAAACAGACTGATAACAGTAAGTAGATACACAGAGAAGAACACAAAGGAAGACAGTTCATTAGACAGGGCAGAGGCCCCAGGAAGAGAGATGAGCCTGATAGTCTACACCTGACTTTGTGAAAAAACCAGAGCCACTGAAATGAAATGAGCCCCAGAGAGAGAGAGACAAGCCTTATGCTAGCCTGTAGCTGAGATCAGAAGATGCTGGGACACACAGCCAGAGGAAGGCTGAACCCTGGCAGACATCGCCTGCCATCTTGCTTCAACACACGGCCAGTGACTTTGGATGCGAAAGTACCTCTTATGGTACCTTGAGTTGGACTCTTTAGGGTCTTGTGGCTGTAAACTGTGCCAAATAAATACCCTTTATAAAAGTCAACAGAGTTCTGGTACTTTGCATCAGCACCCCTTTGGCTGACTAATACTCTTACTTTTATGTAGTTGTAGGAGACTTTATCACACTACTGCTGTATCAGTGAATTAAAATGGAATTGGAGAGGAACAGAGATAGCTCAAGCAGTCAAGTGCCTATTTCCCACATACAGGGTCCCGGGTTCAGTCCCCGGTACCTCCTAAAAACAACAAACAAACCACAAACAAACAAATGAAAAAACCAATTCAGGGAAGCCACTGTAGCTCAGTGGTTGAGCACTGGTTTCCACATATGAGGTCCTGGGTTCAATCCTCAGCCCTGATTAAAAAAAAAAAAATTGAAACTGTAATAAAAATTATGCCTTAGCAACAGATATCAGAAAGATAGCCACCTTTAAGTTTATATGTAGAAATGTTGATGATTATGTTTTTTCAGGTTCCAATTATTTATAAAATTAATCTTACAATATAGAAAGATTTTTGAGGCACTGCACCCCATATGCTATGTACACGTTCATCTAGGAGAATGAAAGGGGCTGGGAGTCAGTCACCATACAGATTTAATTATTTTTCCCAATAATGGTAACACCCATTATTGTGAACCTCCATCTCCCTCCATTCGTAGTTTCTCTGAGTGGTATCTTTTTCTCCCTTAATCCACCTGTCTCTTGAATAGGGTTATGTTTTAGATATGAAAATCTTCCATATTTATTCACTCATGCATAATCACTCACTTATTCATTCAGTGTGGCACAGATGCCATGAGCACAGATTTTAATTTAGACTGCCTCAATTCAGGTCCCAGCTTTGCCACCTAATGTGTTACCTTGCCAAGTTACTTAATACTTTAAATCTCATTTTTCTCATCTGTATAATGGAAATTCATATACTTCATAGAGCTGCCTTAACGATTACATGAAATAATGAATTTAATTTGGTTAGCCCAGTGCCTGGTACATAATATTAGATAGTATTAGTGGCAGTTGTGATGTAATCACTACTTATTGCATGTCTTCAATATTTACTATGTGCTAAACACTGTGCCCGGTTCTGGGAATATAAATTATAAAAGTCATGGAGAGTTCTTACCCTTATGAAGTTTGTAGTCTTATGGAAAGACTGGCAACAGCAATGCAACAGGGGAATTGCCTTCATGGACATGTGCCCCAAACCCACTGAAGTTTAGTTGGAAGAGCACCTGTTCACACTGAAGGGCTTGGTGGTGGTGGAGACAGCTTTCAGGTTGCAGCTTGAGAAGAGGAAGAGATCTATAGCCCCCTTCTTAATAGTAAAATAGCTGCATGTTTAGGATGGAAAATTCAGACAAAACTGGAGCACATGAAGGAAAAGAAAAGATCCCCTTTTCTCTTATCCTTAATCACTCTCTCAGAGGAATAGCCTGGTAAGCATCTATAGGGAATCGAATCCTGTATGCCACAAAAGACATGGTCAAATCTAATCTGCATTCCTGTGGCTGTGGACCCATTTGTAAATAATAACTCTGAATATGTTAAAGTGAGTCAGGGTGTGGGTTCATTTGTGAATAGGGTTTTCAAAGATCATATTTAGGTGTGGCCAAATGAAATCAGGATGAGACTTAATCTGTATGAATGGAGGCCTTGTAAAGAGAGGAAATTAAGATGCAGTCAGAGAGAAGCCAGAAACCAGAAGAAGCCAGAAATCAGAAGAAGTAAGAGAGGAAAGAGATTGCCATGTGATAGAAGACTGCCATCACCAGAACACTACCAACTCTGGGAGAGAATATGACCTGGCTGCTATCTTGATTTGGGACTTTTAGCCTTCAAAACCATGAGGCAATAAATAATTGTTTAAACCAACCCATTGTGTGGTATTTGTCATAGCCCCTTGTGGTAGTTTGAGTCTTTTCTGGATTCCAGAAAATTATGTTCTCAAATTGGTCTATTACTCTGAGTTTGGGACCATTTGATTGGATTGAATTAAGTTGAGGCCTTTGATTGGATTGCTTCAGTGGGGTCTAGCCCAGGGTGTGTGTTGGTCCTCTTGCCGGAGTCCTTTTTAAACAGGAGAGAAGAGGCTGCAAAAACAAAGAGAAATGCCCAGAAGCTAAGAGAGAAGACCCCAGGAGCCAAAAGCAGAAATCAACAGAACACAGAAGCTAAGATGAGCCACTAGAGTCAGAAGCTGAAAGGCCTGGAGGAGAGGGGAGAGGTGAAAAAATGCCACCATTTTGCCCTGCCACGTGCCTGATCACCCACAGCTGCAGCATGGGGAGAAAGCATCTCCTGATGAAGCCTTAATTTAGACATTTTTCTCAGCCTCAAAACTATAAGCTTTTAAACTAATAAATCCCCATTATAAAAGCCAGCCCATTTCTGGTATATTGCCTTGGCATCATTTAGCAAACTAAAATACTCCCTTGGAAAATTAAGATAGCATCCTTCTAATATGTATCACTTAGTAGGAAAATGAAAGGATTGGGAAAATATAAATTTTTCAACAGTTTTTTTCCCTTGAATATTCTACAAAAAATATATTTGAGATCTATCTATAAGGATTTGTGTTTCCTAATGTGTATGTTATACTAATCTACCGACCTAGTAGACTAGTATATAAATATACTATATTATATATATAATATATTTTCTATACTACATAAATATGCTAGTATATAAATATAGTATATAAATGTATCTATTGTCTTAGTTGGCCTTAGATAAAAGGCCATGGTCTGAAATAACTTGTGTGCTTCAGGTAGGAAACACATTGGCTTAGCTTAATTAGTAAAAAGCTCCCCAACAAGGAGCCTAGCAGTATGCTCTGATCTGGCTCCATTCTAATCCACATCTTCTTGCTTCTTTCTAAGAGATAGTCATCGGTTTCGACATTTTGAAATTTTCCACTAAGCTTCTTTCTCCTTGGGCTGGCTTTGGGACTTAACTTTTCAATTATTCCACCCTCCCTCAGAGATTATGTGAAGTGCTCCTTTGGAGTGTGATGTTTTCTATCAGGAAGTGTATCACATCTGGAGCTTTCTTTACTGTTGGTTCAATTACATTTCTGATTGTTAGTACATTCTGAAGTTGTAAACTCCAGGTAAAAATATAGAGAAATGCTAACTTTTATATGCTCCTTTGAACTAAATTGTTATTTTTCTTTTTTTTCTCTGCTTACAGTAATGTAAGTCTGTCAAATATTTTGAAAGTACATATAAGTATAATTATCTCAATAGGAAGCTAAAAAGACTGTCTTTTAACATATTTTAATGAGGTTTAAGAAGCATACTATAAAAATATGAAGCTATTTTGGCCTAAATAATTATTTAATAATTAAAGAACAAATAACTCTTCCATTTTTGTGCAATTTTGGTTAACCTTCTTTAAACTCAACATTGAGACACTGTTTCTCCTTCCAAATATTTGGAAGAATTTCATGCAGGAAGCAGATATGCTCAAGGTATTAATTTAATTCACTATGGATGATTTTTCTGTAAATCTGTATGATTTTTCTATAAACCTCTAACTATAATAAAAAGAATATTAATTTTTAAAAACTGACAATGCTTAGTGCTGGCAAATATGTGGAGCAGTTGTTATTTTCATACATTGCTGATAAGAATTCCAGAAGATAAAACCACTTTGGAAAACTGACAGTTTCTTATAAAGTCAAACATAATGCTTAACTCTACAACCCAGCAGTCTAACTCCCAGCTATTTACCTAAGTGAAATGAAAATCTGTGTCTACACAAAAACCTGTACAGGAATGTTCATAGCAGCTTTATTTATAATCACCAAAAAACCAGGAAACCTAAATGTCCCACAACTGGGCAATGGATAAACAAACTGTGGTAAGTCTATGCAATGAAATGCTACTCAGCAATAAAATGGAATTAACTAGTGATATACTAACAACATGGATAATCTCAACTGCATTATGCTAGGTGAGTGAAGCCAGACTCAAAAAGTGATATAATGTGGATTCCATTTATGTAAGATTCTGGAAATGGCAAAACATAGGAACAGAGAACAGATGAGTGGTTTTTTGTTTTTTGTGTGTTTTGTTTGTTTGTTTTGTTTTGATCACAGATTAAGGTCTGGGAAGGGTTTGACAACAAAAGAAAGGAAATTTTTTGAAGGAGTGGGTGGTGATGCAACAGTGCTGACCTTGATTTTGTTCTCACGTGTTCTCACGACTCTATTCAATTTGTCAAAACTCAGATCTGTCCCCTAAAAAGAATGAATTTTACTGCATGTAAAATTAAAAAGCAATGTTTGGAGGAGAAATTTCATGCAAGAAGCAGATATGTGTTCAAGGTATTGATTTAATTAGTTATGGATACTTTCAAAGTTTTATAGATTTTTTTGTATAAAAGATTGTTTAGGTGTCTAAGGACAATGAGAGGATAGCATGCTCTGATGGAAGGAGTGTTGTAGTTGGAGTAAGATGATAGATATTCAATCCCAGCTCTGTTCCTTACAAACACTTTGACTTGGGGAAGTTATTGACTCTAAATTTTGATTTTCTTTTGTCTTGCTATTTTCAGGGACATTTTAAAAATCAAATAGAAGAAAACATATATGGCCCAATACCTTGTAACCTTTAACACACTATCAAAATTTAATATATTAACTAATTTTCTCTTTAGCTTCCATCTTTATCCCCAGAGTTTAGGAGAGCACCTTGTACTTTTTATATTATTAATTTTTTCTTGTCATTGTTGAAATAATTTGATTGTACTATTAGGTTAATATGTAGATTCATATTTTGTGAACCCTAAAGATAGAAGAAACAAAAACACTTTGAAAACTCTCCATGCAAATAATCAAATACTGCCAACTGCATCTTTGGGCTTTTGAGCTGCTTCCTTCTGTACATTGTTACTGGTTCGCAAGAAATTCCACTTATGGTTCCTTTTGATGTTTGTTTATTCTTGTGTCTATAGAAGGGATAAGCATACTTTTTCTGTTAAAAATAATAGTTTCAGCATTGTGAACCATATGGTCTCTGTCACAACTTCTCGACACTATTATGATAGCATAATAGCAGCCATAGACAATACAAAAATGAACTTTCCTATAAAACTTTATTTACAGAAACAGGTGTTTGACCTGATTTGGCCATAATTTGCCAACCCTTGGTCTATAGTATATACTTTCATTCCCTTAACTTGGACATCAATAGAAAGTACAAAACTTATTTCTAGCCCTAGCTGATGGTTTCAATGGAAGAGAAGAATTAGCCTAAAGGCCATGGATGCCTTGGTTCTATTTCTGTCAGTTGAGGAAGAGGGCAGTAGGAGAGAAAATATTGAGCTACTACTCAGATCTTTGCTGAATTGCTGGAAGCCACATGGGTACACATGGATAATGAAGTATTTTTTTTTTTTTTTTGAGTTGGATGGGGAAGAGCTATTATATCTCAAAAACCCTAGAGGACATCTTAACTGGAGAGCAGCCATGATGCTCACAAAAGAGTATATTAAATTTCATTTTGCAAATTGTTCTTCTTAATACTAAAGAACTAGTCCTGCAGTTGGGAAAATCTTGTGCCGGCATACTGCCTCATGCTATCTATAGCTCTTATAAGGTCAACATTAGAACTCCCATATTTTGTGGCCATTGTATTAGTTCAGTCTGCCTGTATTGGACCAAAGAAGGAGCTAATGATGTAGGGGATATATATATATATATATTTAAAGTAGTTTAGTTTCTTAAATCATTCATGTGTTATGGAAAATATTTAGATGTTGTCTAACTTATGAGGGCTACCTGTGTATATAATAGTGTCTTAGTTATGAACAAATAGTGATTATTCCCATATTTAAAATATTGATTTTGAAACTAAAGTCTGTTTGCTGTTTTGTAAAACTTGACAATGTTTGTTGACAGAAATATTAATTGTAAATTGTTGATTTGAAAAATTAGTGTCTCCCTAGATTGTTTCCTGCAAAGTGACTCTGCATGAGAGTCTGAATGATTCAGACTAGCAGAACTAATAAGATTTTGAAATTGATCATTCTCATAGTTGAGATTCAACTGAGAATTTGAGTGAAAATGATTATTTTTTTTCATTATTAGGTGGCTGATGGTTGTTGATATTTTCTTTAGAAGAGTCAATTGTGTGTATATTTGTGGTATGATGAGTAGCAAGTCATTAACTTCTGCAACTGGACACCTGGGAACCAAGGAGATTTTCTACTTCGCTTATTAAACAAATAAATTCTACTCCCTGACCATTATGCCATAATTATTTTAATATGCAGCCCAGAGCAGGCAGTGATAAACTCTATGCCCCACACTGTCACACCTCTAGGTGTACTGATACTTCTAAGGAACATTTCTGGGGTCTGGATTTCAATTTTACATACATCAAAAAGTTAATGACTAATCTTTTATTATAATATGAAAAGGAGCAAGTAATACATACTAGAATGGAGTTTAGTGGATAGAAAGCGAAAACAGAAATATTTTTTATTTGAGATGAAAGTATAATAAATAAGTTTACAAAAGCATGGAATGTGATAATAAAAGAGATTCGAATGGACAGATTAGAATTTGATATAAGTATAGAAAAGTAACGTGACCTATAATGGATTTCTGGGGCTGTGTTTGGGGAATTATGTAAATCAAGCCTGGATTCTAAATCTAATAGAACCATCGTTAATATCAAGAGAGTGCTTACTGCATGATGGAATTCAAAATGACTCCTAACTTTATATTGTTTCTAAACCCTGAATATCCTCCCATAACTTTCAGAAAAATAAGATGTTTTATTAAAACTTGTAAGAGCATTAGCAATAAAGTGGAAGGAAAACTAGAATATGTTGACACTTACATTAGCAATGCACAAAAATTTCCCGTGTGTTGAGCCAGCAATAAGTATTATTGTTTTAGTCTTTGCTAATATGAGAGGTGAAAAATGTTTCTTATTGTTGTTTTAATTTGTATTATTTTTATTGCTAGTAAGAAGGAATATTTTTATACATTCCTTAACTTTCTGTTTCCCTTTATAAGAGCTGTCTGTTCCAGCCCATTTTTCTAAATGTTTGTAAATATTGTGTTCTTATAAGTTTGCATATATTTGCGTATGTTAACCCCTTGTCATATTTAGATCAAATATATTTGCAGTTTGGGATTTGCCTTTTAGTTTTATTCATTCCATATATTACTTAGAATTAAGTTTTTAAAAAATCACTTAATCGTATTTTTTATTGTTTCAGATCCTTAAAGTAGAACTTTAGAAATTGAATTGTTTGATATAACTTTTGTACTTCTATGTGTTGACTTTTTAATTATTAGTGAGTTAATGGTAGTCTGAGTTTTACAAATATAATGAAATATGAGTTAATTATATATTTTATAATGTGCTTTTTTCAATGTTTTTATGTTACAAAATCTAGAAATATTTTATTGAATACCATATATATGTCCATGTATACTCTATACGTGGCATTGTTACCGTTTTGAGGGTGGTATTGTACTAGTAGAATATTTCTTACAATGTAACCCAGACCAGCAGCTTCAGCAACACCTGGGAACTTTTTAGACATGCAGATTCTGGATTCTCAATACAGCGATACTATATCAGAAACTCTGAGGCTGGGACCCAGCAATCTAAGTTTAACAAGCCCTCCAGGTGATTGTGATGTACAGTGACATTTTGACAAGCTGTTCTAGTATTAGCAGGCTCACCAATTAACTGTTTGAACTTGAGTTAAGTGGTTTAAAATGGTGTTACCTTCCTATTATATAAACTGTTACGTTTTAAATCACAGACCTCAATGTCTTCTTTGAGTTTGTTGTCCCTGCCTGACGGCTTAAGTTCCAGCATTGGGATTTGAGGTTGGGATTTTTGGTGGCAAAACATACACAGTGCTGTGGCATCCCCCTGGTCCCCTAAGGTATTTTCATGTAACCATTGTCATATCCTGACCACTTCGATCCCAGTCTTTTTCTTGGGAGTTTACTCCCATTTCTTCACAGTCTCTGCCCCTCTACATAACCTCAAAACTTCAGGGAAATAGAAAGCAGCTCACAATAAATTTGAGGACCCTTGAATTGAATGATTTCCAATATGACTTCTAGCTCCTAAATTCTATGATAGTTCATAATTCTCTAGGAAAAAAAAAAAAGGAAAGACAGTTGGGGAATTTGATGTAACTATGAATTCCAAAATATATAAAATATAATTGGACCATGCTTGTAAACTGTAATATATAAAATATAATTGGATCATGCTTGTAAACTGATCTGTTAATCTGGGCATGATTAAATTATGATTAGGGCATTGACTGGGCCATGCCCAGTTGAGTCCTACCCCTTGGTGGGTGGGGAATCGAATATAAAAGGCAAGGCAAAGAACAGAGTAGAAGTAGTCTTTTGAGAAGCAGTTTTGATGTTGGAGAAAAGGCCCCAGAAGAAGAGAAGTAAGCCGTTCACCTGATAGTCTACAGCTGACCTTGTGGAGGAACCAGAGGAGCTAACCCTGGAGAGAAACGCAGCCCCGGGAAGAGAGGAACACAAGAAGCCTGAACCCTGGCAAACTTCAGCAGCTGTCTTGCTCTAACACGTGGCAATGGACTGTGGTGAGGGAAGAAACTTAACACTTTATGGCCTGATATCTGTGGACTTCTACCCCCAATAAATACCCTTTATAAAGACCAACCCATTTTTGGTATTTCACATTAGCACCCCTTTGGCTGACTAATACAGTGCATAAATTTTGCAGAAGGATTAGCACCAGATATAATTTTCCCCCTTACAATGACCAGAGCAGCTCTTCCAGGGAGCTACTCTGTCCCAAGGACTTTCAGGGTGAGAGGCAGAGGGGTTGATCCCCCAGCTGAGTCATTCCCTATGGCTGCTGCTGTGCAGTGAGACAGCTAAGACGTTGGACTTGGAGATCTTCCAAAAGCTCAAGGGGCAGATGAGGGGAACTTTTTTCTCTTACAGTGCCCAGGGAGGCTAATTACCAGGCCTTCCTTATTTCCTCCCCAGATTACCACGGCTGCCTTGTTTTCTCTCTCTTATACTTGCCAATCCTTCCTCTACACTCCCAGAAGAACGATCTCTTAAAAAATGCTCATCTCATTACGCCTCCCTCCCTCAGAAGCTTGGCCTACCTGACCCCTTGCGACTGGCTCTGAGTTGGTGTCCAGCCGTATTCTCCCGTCCTGCTCTAGCCACCCCGAGGAGAGCCTGCAGTTGCTTGGCAGTTGTGTTCCCTTCCACGTACTAACGCCTTTGCCGGACACACCTTCCTTTTGTTTTGTATTATTTTTGCCCATAATTTCTAGAGATTTATCTGGTAGATATACTTGTACATGAGTGCAAAGAATAATTGAAACATTGTTCATAACAGCAAAAGACTGAACGCTTTCTAAATTTACATCAGTACAATTAAGGACATTATGGTACATTCATAAAATAATATAGAATGCTCTGGAAAAATTAAGAAGAAATGATAAATCTGTATTATACTCATAATTATATGCTTGTAAATGAGTAAACTATCTCCAAAATTAATAGTAAGCTTGTAACTTTTGCCTTTAGAGAAGGGAACTTGAGGGTCAGGCGTGAGATTTTTTACTGTGTACCTTTTAATACTATTTGACATTTTTACCTTGAGGAACATCTCTCTCTCGGAATCTCCACTGTATGTATATATACATGTTTATGTATATGTGTATGTATGTATATGTACACATATAGGTAAAACAAATGTGTGTGCACATATACCAAAGACTCAGTTCAGGCATCATCTATTTTCGAAAGACTTCCATGGTTGGATTAGATCCCTTCCATCCTCCTCTTGTGTACTGTGCTTACCCTATCATACATTTACCACTCACTGTAGGCAGTTTTTCACTTTCATCTTTTTCCTTTCGCATTCCCCCTTACACACATGCACACATATGCACACTCACTTATATGCAAGAGATCTATTGCCCCAGATTACAAAACTCATTCCTCTCTACTTTTGCTTATGTTTCATCTGTTGTTTAGCAGACCTTTCTCCATCCCCCACGTATATAATGAAATCCTGTATCGCTCCCTTGGCAGAAATGATTGTCTCTTTGTATTTCCATAGTACTTAATTGATCCTACAGGTGTAAGATGCATCTGATTGTATTATAGCCAGCTGTACACTTGTCTCTCTACCTGAGAACTTCCTGAGGTCAGGGACAGCAACTTTCATTTTTAGAGCCCAGCATCTCAGAAGGTACCTTATGAAATCTAACATGTTGAGGGTATGCTTAATAATTATTTGTCCGATTTAATGACTGCCAAAAGCTCTGTGCAACATTTGTAAAACCTCAATCCTGCATATCACTCTTTGAAATGATTCTTCTTCTTTTGGAAATACTCCAGCTTGGCCCAGTTAGTATCAATCCTTCCTCCTTACCTTTAAAAATGTAAATTCTCTAATTTTCTGAACAAAAGTTTTTCATGTTGCTGAAGATTAAGGAAAGCAAATGTTAAAGAAACGTGAGTCTCAGCTGTCTGTTTCCTTTTTTTTTTTTGCTCCAGCAGCATAAATGCTGCAAGGATTGTCCCAGCATAGCAAAGGTGACGAGAACATGCTTGTTTATTGCTGAAAAGGCCTAACCAGGCCTTGTGTAAGTCAGTTTGGGCTAAGTTATTCTGTAATAACTAACTACCCCCCAATTTTAATGGCTTATAGTAACAGAGGCTTGTTTCTCAATCTATTACATGTTTGCCATAGGTTACATGAAGTTCTGCTCCATGTTTTCTTCTTCTTCCAAGGACCCAGACTGGGTATTAATAGTGTCAAGGAAGTCTTGACTTGGTAGATACACTTTGTAAATTTTGGAAATTTGAAATAAACTTTTCTTGGAAAGAAAAACTATCTTGGGGCAGACAGAAAAGAAATCATGGTGGAACCATGGGTTGGATCTTAAGGCTATACTTGGAAGTGGCCCATATCATTTCATTGGCAAAAATAAGTCACATGGCCAAGCTTGATATCAACAACATAGGGATTTACAGCCCTCATTTAGGATGGGCAGCAAATATTTTCAACAATAACACAACATACCTGAAATGAAGAGGTTTTGCTCTTGTATTAATGTGTGTATTTAGCACACACTAATTGAGCATGTACCTTGAGCAGACTACATGGGGGAATGCAAAGCTAAGTCAAAGACTCTCTATAGAACTGAATGTCAAAAAAAGACTTAAAAATATACATATTATACTTCCCTTCACAGTGGTCAAGTGGGTGCTACTGAAGATAGTTCTTGGAGGAGAGAAAACTGGAGTTGTGATAGTGAGGAACTGTATGCATTGGCTACTGATCTTACATGTAAGGTGTACTGTTTGAGGATTCATCACAGCAACCTGCCATTTAATTCTCATCATTTTAGAGGTTTATAGTAGATATATAACATTGTTTAATAAATAAATATTTGCATGTGTGATAATACAGCAGTAACACTGACTTTACAATGCACTGATCAAAATAGCTGCCATTACCTTATTAACCATACTCCATGGGTGTTAGATTTGTGTAGTAGTATCCAGACTACTCCTATAGTAATCATTAAATAGTGTATTTTGATTATATTTCTTAACCATCTACCTATCTATTCAATATTCTATTTATTTATTTTTGTTATCAATTATTGCATTTAGTTTTGTAGATCAAAAATCTGCTTCTACTTCATGTAGGCCTGGGTTTCCTGGTGGCTTGGAAATTGCTATCAAGTTTACCCAGACTACATGGTACTAATGCTGTAAGCTGTGAGTATGTGTCCATTGGTAGATTATTCCTTATCTATTGCCTTTTAAATATATATTCAGACGGATAATATTTTAAGAAAGGATAAAGTATTTCAAGAGAGAAAAATCAATCTACTGATTCTAAAGCATACACAACTGTTAAATTTTAATTAAACTGGTTTGTAAGAAAGGGGACTAGAGACCAAGTTCTTAAATACAGACAGATATGCTTTGTAAATGAAGAAAAAAGCTAATTAAGCCAAGCATAGCAGCTTAATATTAATTTTTAAAACACTTCCAGTGTATTAGTTGTAAATCTTGACACTGATATTACATATTTCCTAATAACTTAGTCTACAATTTAAGTCCAACATTTGGTTGTCAGGGATTTCTAGTGAGTCAGAAAAATTAAAATTATGTTAATATTTATTGCAGGAAACTTAACTCTTTAATGAAATATAGTTCATCAATGAAAATAAAATGATGAACTTATAATTTGGAAATAGAAATTGTTATATAAGCCACAAATACAATTAAAGCAACCAGATAATTTTGTAAAAAAATATTTGATTACCAACAGATTGTATGCACAAAAATAAGACTTATAAAACATTATATATTCAGTTGTATTTTTTACCTTATTCCTAAAACTTACAACCAAGTTATACTCTCTTTTTAAAAATTTACTAAAGGATACCTATGTGATTTTACCAAGAGTTGACGGTGTCTCTGATTTTCTCCATGTACTCACTGAGTTTAACAGTGCATCCATAATTCTGAGAAGTAGGAAGAACAGCAAAAGCCTAATGAGCTAAAATTTGTTGTGACACTGTTAGAATCTAAGAAAATTGCAGCTACATTCAGTTACTGAACTGAGTTCATGATTACCCTTTGTGTTCTATTGTGCATGGACTCTGTAAAGGAACATTTTTAAGCATTAGATTTCACCTTCTCGATAGGGAACACATACAGGAAAACTTTAAAACTTAAAGGTGTTTAAATTAAACCTGCTGGGAATGAATGCTTTAAGTAAAACCAAACTGTGATTTATTTAAATTATTCACAAGTTTAAACCCCTTCTCTCTCATTCACCAATAAACCTCCTGCCTTATTTTCTAAATTGAATTTTGAAGTATAAATTAAGAATTGATTATATACTTAAATGCATTAATATAATTATAAGGCTTTCAAACCTTACTTAGTCATACCTGAAAATATTTCTTTTGCTTATGTTTAGTAAAAGGATTACAGGCACTTTTCATTTAAAAGACCACCAAAGAATAAGAAGATATTTGAAACTATCAATAGTTTTTCCAGACAGTTACAATAGCTGGAAATAAACGAAGATTTAGAAACAAATTATGCTGAGCAACGTAAATTGTACGGCATGCTGTCTTGTGGTGCTTCAATTGATATGTTATGTAGCCATGATACTGTCATCAACAGAATATCCCTGAAAATAGGATATTTCTCCCAGTAGATTTCTAGATAAAATGAAATGTGCTTAAGCTGGAGATGAGATATGCACAAACCATACATTCAACCCAACCGAAAAGGGTGCTTTTAACATAGGTTTTGCTTTCCATTTTAAAGACAGTATTATCATTGATTACACTGAACATAACTCCAAATAGTAGTGATTTCCTCTGTCATGCCGCATGAATGTCAATGGTGATGCCAGGTTCCCTAAGCATTTTATCAGAGCAGCTTCCTTCATGGAGCACACTGTCAGCATGTGATGTTATAATGATTAAAATACTACTTATAAGCAGATTAGTCATAAAGACTTTCTAAGTTCTTTTCTTTTCCTCCTGAGCCATCCAGTAATCTAATATAATCTTGTGTTTTTTCTTTCCCATGACACCTGAGGTTTTTCTTAATAGTCAGGTAAGATACACCAGGATATCAGGCTACTTGAGGGAACCAGCACATCCAAAGTCATTTATTGTGTTGGTTTAATTACTAATTTTCTAGAGTGACATACAATTGCATAACTGGGTCACAGAAATTTGAAGGTCAAATTCAGTTCACTAAGGTCCTTGATGAGGTCATTGAGGCCTGGAAAAGTTAGGTGACCTACCCAGGTTTACATAGCTAGCTAAATGAACCAAAACTCCACCCTCTAACCGTTAGTCTAGCTTGATCAGGCAATACTCATTGGAAATCTATAGACTTCAGTGCAGTTGTCTTTACTTCTGCTGGATGGATTGGCAATCAAATTAGAAGATTCCTAAGACACTTTTGTTCCTGAGATTCTATAACTTTATAGTTTCTAATGAATGAACATCAACTATGTATATTCTAAATTTTATTTCTATTTATCTATATTATTACATAAATATTTATATTATTTTAGCTTTTTAAATGGTTACCCTATTGTGATGTCTCTGAAATTAGATTTGCTTTATTTCCTCATAAGGAGGCTTGGAGCCAGTGGTGAAGTCATAATGTAGTACTACTGTTTAGTCCATATGAGTTTATAAAGTCAGGATCTATTTCACCTTGTAGCAGAATTGAACCCTCTACTGTGCGTTGGAACCCTCACTGGTCTTTCCTGTGTAAAAAATCTTCGACTGTACTTGCACTTTAGACCTTCAGGTGAAGCTTTTCTAATGGCCTACCAGATCCTTGTATATTGATTCAATGATGCTTTAGTTTGCTGAAAGCTGCTGGGAGAAATATACCAGAAATGGGTTGGCTTTTACAATGGGAATTTATTAGGTTAAAACTTTACAGTTCTGAGGCTGTGAAAATGCCCAAATCAAAGCCTCATCAGTGATGCTGTCTCACCAAAGATCGGCTGCTGGTGATCCTGAGCTCCTGTCGCATGGCAAGACAAGACACAATGGTGGCGTCTACTGGTCAGGGTCTCTGCCTTCTCCTCCAGGACCACTTTCTCCCCAACCTAAGCTGTGGGTGATCAGGCACATGGCAGGGAATAATGCTGGTCTGCTCCAGGCCTCTTTACTAGTTCTGCTTCAGGCCACTCCATCTGTGGCTTTTTTCTCTCCCAGGTTCCCTCTGAGCTGAGTTCCTTCTCTCCATCTCTGCAGGTTTTTCTCTATGTGTCTATGCTTTTAGTCCTCCATTTATAAAGGACTCCAGCAAGAGGACCATACCCCCCCCCCCCCGACAGGTCACACCCACTAAAGCAATCCAATCAAAGGATTCCACACCTACAGGAATGGATTAGCTCCAAGAACATAATCTTTACCGGAATCCACAAAAAACTTCAAAGTGCCACAAATGCATTCAGTGAGATACCCACATTTTATTTAAAGATAACCACTGAGCTATGCCTCAGTGCCTGCTTATATGGCTGCTCAATAAAGAGACATGCTTTTGTATGGGGAGGAACATTTGTCTTCCCTCAAATGGGGAAACAGTAGAAATCATTTGGCCTAAGGCAGGGATGAGAGATCAAGAAGTGAAATTTCACTCACTGCTTCACAGTGTTGGCAATACTTACTTTCCAGGTAACCCAGGAAATGGTGAGATCCTCAGGCCCTATGTCAACCTTTGTCCCACATGACCAGAAGCCTCTATAACATTATTTTCTGACTCCCTGTGTAGTAGCTTTATGATATTGTAATTGACACAGCTTTCTACAATTTTGCATTAGATCAGTGGTTTTCAAAAACTGAATAAACACGGAAACTCTCGTGACACTTAAAAATATGGATTCCTAGAAGTCAGCTTAAATCAACAGAATTGGAAACACGGAAGAATGAAGCCCAGGAACTGAGATTTTCAAAAGCTTACCTAGAACACTTTTTTGAAGAAAAAAAAAATACACTCACTGGGCCCCACTCCAAACCAATTAAATTAGAATTCATGGGGATGTTGCCCCAGGATCCATTACTCCCCAGGTGACTGTACTATGTTGCAAGAGTTGACATCCACTACTCTAAACTTTCTTCTAGTTCTAGGAGTCAGCTTTGGGAGCCCTAGCTATTTTCTCCTTAAAGGACCTAGATATGTAAGTATATGCAGAGCAAATAAAAGAATCTCTACCTGTCATTTTTATATTCATCAGTGAAGTGGTCTGGTAACCCCTGTGTCAATTGCAGAATCTCTACTATTAGAAACTCAAAATCAGTGTAATATTCATACTTTCTGATAGATTCAAGAAAAGTGATTTGCATATAAAATGATCTAACATTTAGATCATCATTCTATCTCACTCTGCTATCTCATCTTGTGCTAGAAACTAAATATGATATTTTAAGGATATTCTTCCTTCTAGGTGTCTATTAGGAAAAAATCAATTTTCTTTTTAATCAAAACTATCAATGTTCACCTAATTCAAATGTATTAGCCATAATTGGCATACATATGTGAAATAGTTTCAGAGGGACTGTTTGGACCTTCTTGTTTCATTTTAAGAAAGGTGTTTATTGGTAGCAGATTTTTAGAACAGAAATATTTTCCTGACTTATTATTTCCAAGTCAGACTGTCTTAGAAAATGCTGTCACACAGCACTTTCCCACAATCCCTCATCTAGTCTCCTAAAGTATTTTGTGTAGCCCTTAGCTGTATTACTTTTATGATTAAATGCCTGCCTATCCATCTAGATTGAATTCTTTAGCCCACAGGCTTTTGAACACCATTGTTTTATACTCCTGCCTACCTCCCAACACCTAATAGAATTCTGACCCCATACTAGTATTCCATAAATATGTGTTGAATCATGTTTTGATTATCCAGGCTACCTTTTTTTTTTTTTTTTTTTTTTTTAAGGAAATACTGGGCATTGAACCCAGGACCTTGAACATGGGAAGCAGGAGCTCAACCACCAAGCTACATCTACTCCCCGATGAGAGCTGGCCTTTTCATTTTGTTTGTTTTATTTTTAGTAGGTATCGGGGATCAAACCTGGCACTCCTGCTTCCCCAGACTACCTTTTAACGAGATAGATCCTGTAAAATAGGTTTGCCTGATACCTGACAGATGAAAAGTGAAAATCAGTGGTTTAGAAGCAAAGAAGAGCTAAACTGGTGATATGCATAATAGAGGAAGAAGAAGGTAGAGTGAGGTCTAGGAGGGAGGGTGTGAGGAGTAGAAATGGGAGATGGAAAGTGTCACAAAGTCCAGTGAGATGAAGAGAAATACTCAGAGGACAGAAGCCTACTGCGTATGGCAAATTTTTCAGTACCTCTTTTAAATTCAAATGTTTGATGTATGTCCATTCCTGATAGCAAACAGCAGGGTCCTTGTTTGCATCCTTGTTGGCACAGTCATGAAACTCAGACAAGATTCACAGAAGGAGAATCCAGAGGCTGAAGTAATGGGAGATTACTGCCAGGGCATGGTACAAAGTATAAAATGGGTTTTGTACTTCCACAAATGAGAAATTGGTGGTATGAACTAAGTAGAACTGGTTTTACAAAGCATACAGTGTCTGAGCATGAACATCCTATCTCCAATCCCCATTCCTATCCCCAGGTCAGTAAGGTTGAACCATTTGAAACAGCCATTTTGTAAGTCAAAAATGACCATATATAAGCAATTTCATAACGTCTACATTAGAATGACTAGAATCATGTAACAGAGAGGCTTGTCATTAGTCTCAGAGCTTGTGAATCACTCCTAGAATTTAGAGCACCCCAAACCTGTTCTCAGATATGTAAGCTATTTCTATGGAGTTCCCTACTCCCCCAGCTTCTTCATCCTCAAATTGTGCAGCCTGGGTGCACATGAGCCTAGTAAGCCACTCCTCTTGATACTACATTCACAGTCTGAGAAGGGACCTTTATCATCATATGGCACTGTATGTCATTTCTTACTGTCTTTGCTGTTTGTGTTTGTTTTTATCACTAATTAGGAAGAGAAATCTGGAGAGAGAGAATATGTACTTTTCCCTCATGAAAAAGAGCCTCTGTGGACAGGGCTGGCCTTACAAATAGTCAGAGGCCAAGGGCCTTATCCATCAAGGTAGGCTTTGGTGGAAGAATGGGAATGCCTCTGAGCCAACAGTCACACCACCCTAATATTTTAGGATCAAATACGGGTAGCATAGAGTGAGGCTGAAGACTTTTTCTAAATCTTTAAGAGTCCCATGTTAAAAAGCACATACTTTTTATAAAAGCATCATATAATTTGTCTCTTCTAATATTATAATAGGGCTTAATTCAGTTCAACAAATTCTCTACTGTGTATCAACTGTACTCAAACAGAAGTGCCTGAGAATGGAGGGAGGAATAGGTAGGAGTAGGGAGATGAAATAAAGGGGGTGAAAATTATCCAAAGACAAACCTCAGAGATTTAACCATTCCTCAGGCAGCCCGGGGCACTTCTAAATATTTCAGCCTTGTTCCAAGTGGTGTGTGCCAGAGAACCCAGTGTTTAATCGGTGCCTCACTACCCATGTGCTTCAATCTTTGGGCATCTGCTTATCTGGTTCAAATCCAGCATAACTGTTTCGCCACCAGTCCCCTTCCTCCAAGTCGATTTCTCTATGTAGCCTACTGTGAAAATGAAGGAACAGTGCTTTCAACTGTGTTGAATACTTAACTGTACATGATAAAGCTAATATAGCTGTCATTTCCACACGTTTCTTATTTGTGATAATGTTTCAAGTAAATACAGTGCCAGCAATCTTAAAAACCCTGTGGCAAAACTGAAGAGTTAGAGCTCTTCACTGATATAATATTCTGGAATAACATTTTCACTAGTTTGCCTTATTACTGAGGGTGTGTGTAGTAATATATCATGCTAGAAAGTTCTATTGCATTAGCCAAAAAGGCAACATGAAATTTTTTACACTATTCTTTTAATTATATCTTTCATCTTCACAGCATAATTCCAAATTTAAATTCCCACGGGGAGGATCACAGTATTAAAAGCATGTATATAAAGAAAAAGTAGGTGACATAACCTCCTTTATTTCTAAGGTAAAAATATCAAATATTTTCTCAAATATCATCTGACTATGTAAAAACTGTATTCAACTTCTGAATTTCAGAAAGGGCATAAGCACATAAGATTTTCAATGCATTTATTATTCATTCTTTCATTCATTCGTTCATACACGAAATAGTTATTGAGCACTTACCATGTAAATGGTGTTGTTCTAGACAATGGGGATAAATCGGTAAAGCCCTTACTCCTGAAAGTATATTGAACTGTAAGGAGTTAGGGGCCAGGAATGGAGCATAATGACAGACCACACACAAGTAAATAAATAAATGATAGTGGTAAATGCTATGAAGAAAATAGAATAGGGTTAGGTAATAACCACTGACTAGGTTCAGAAGGACAGAGGTGTACCAGGGTTTAGGTAGGCAGGCAAGGTGGGCTAGACCTGATTAACAGAAAGGAATAAACCTGTGAAGATACAGGGAGTAGGTGTTCAAGGTAGCAAGATCCTAAGGTGCTAATAAGCTTGGCATGTGTGAGGAAGGAAAAGAAGGGCCCTCTGATAAATATGAAGTGTACAGTAGTGAGCAAATGAGGGCAGAGAATGAAGTAGGGTCAGACCATGTAAGCTCTAGTCCATGGCAGAGCTTACATTTTAAGTGAGATAAGAAGCCACTAAAGGGTTTGAAGCAAGGGAGTGACATGATCTGATTAGTTTGTTTAAACGATCATCAAGGCTGATATTTATCAGACTGTAAAGGGAAGGGACAAGAATACAAGCAGGGTGCAAGGGGGCTATAATAAAGCAAGAGAGGGTGGTGATGGGGGCCAGGGTAATGGAATAGAAATGGAAAGAAATGACAGCAGATGGATCCTAGATATGTTTTTGAAATCAAGTAAAAAGGCTTGCTGTGTATTAGATGTAGGGGCTGAAATAAAGTGAGGAAACAAGGTGCTCCTTGAGTTTAGGTCTGAGTGACTGGATACATGGTGGAGACATTTATGGAGATGGGGAAGATGAGGTCAGAGGGAAGAACAAGATAGGAATAAGTCTCAACAGAAATGAAGTATAAATTACCTGAACTCTAACCCAAGAAGGATTGCTTTTGCTGTTGTCAATGCTATCCCTTCTGACGGGTTGGTGACATCTTCATTTCCATGACAGCCCTTGTTTTAGTTCCCTGGCTACTAAATAGATACTTGCAATGGGTTGGCTTAAACAGTGAGAATTTATTTGCTCACAGTTTTAAGGCTAGAAGAAGTCCCAAATCGAGGTGTTATCAAGGTGATGCTCTCTCCCAGAAGACTGTGATGTTCTGGGGCTAGCTACCTGTGATCCTTGGTTCTTGACTTTTCTGTCACATGGCAGTGCACATAGTGACCTCGTCTGGCTTCTCTGTGTTCTGTTGACTTCTGGCTTCTTCCCTTGACTTTCTCTCATTGTCTGAATTTCATTCTGCTTATAAAGGCCTCCAGTAATAGTATTTAGTCAGTAATTACATCCTGATTCATTTGGGTCACACCTTAACTCAAGCAATTTTTTCAAACAGTACTATTTATAATGGGTTCACACCCACAGGAATGGGTTAAGATTAAGAACATGTTTTTCTGGGGTACATAGCTCTAAGCCACTACAGCTCTATATGCATCTAGCCCAGGGTAGACCCTGATCCTCTTCAATGTCTCCATGGAAACATTTTGGACTCTCCTGTACAACACATAGAAATAAATAAAGTGCATTTTTTATACTTCTCCAACTCAGGACTCTCATCCTAGTCTTGATGCTCTGCTTTCCATCATCCATTTAGCTGTCTGTACTCTTGTCAATTATAGCACCTCCCCCTCTAATCCTCCTCAAGTCCTTGTATACACCATTACAACCCTTATTCCTGTGCTCACCTCCCTGAAAAAATTGATTTTACATTCATTTAGTTTTCAGGTACCTTATGATGGCCTTAGAGGGTGTTTTGAGATCACACAATTTGTCATTGATTCAACCATTGTATAGCGATCATTTTTATGAAGAGCATTGTGCTGGGCACTAAAGAGATTTTAAATGTGTTCAAAAAAAGTTGTTGCTTTTCATAAACTTAAAGTATAACTGAAGGTATAAAACACATTCAAATGAAATGACTATGTAATAATACTACATTATTAGGTCTGGGGAAGCTATGGACTGATTTTCTTATCTGACATGGTATAATTACTTAGTTCATTAAGGTTATAGTGATAATGATAGTAAATCTAATCTTCTCTTATAACTCCAACCTTCTCTAGTAATGCAAATTATTAGCATGAAAAAAATAAGCTTTGGCTTTCATGTCAAAGTTTAAGCCCTTATTTTGCCATTTCCTTTCATGTGTGGCCCTGGGAATATTTCTTAACTATCCAAACTTCACTGTCCTCTTCATCAAAATGGGAATAATAATAAAAACTTACCTACATGGTTGTTGTTAACTATTATATGTAAAAAATTGTTGGGTACATGGTAAGAAGTATTTGCTTTCTTCTCCTTTCTATTATCATTATAATTTGCTGGCAGAAATGGTGTAACCAATGAAAGTTTCCAGGAACAGTCTGCCTTAAGAATGGGTCAATCACTGGAGCAGCTCAATATGGGAAGGAGGATGACATTGGTGGAATAATGTAAAAGAAGCAGGGGACTATGAAGGAATCTAGTTGGTAGAAGAGCTGGCCACTGTTTTTCCAAATAATTCTACCACAGAGGAGAAGGAAGTAAAGGTTTCAGTTCAATAAAGAAGTTTTATGGTTGTGCCATGTTGAAGCAGCTTGTAACTATGTATTGACTTAACAGGGTTCCTGATTTACACTGCTCAGTCTTAAGTTTAATGAAATGACTAAGAACAGTGTACTCATTACTTGCAGAACTGATTACTTCTCCTGAGTGAAATCTGCCACTAAGAATAATGAGTCTCTCTCTTGACAGACTAGTATTTAATATTGCAGTTATCTTCTCCCATATACCACTTCCTTTTGTGGTCATATTCTTGTTAATTGGGAACTAGAAGAAATTCACAATTCAATCATTTAGTGACATTTCTCTTTGTAAATGGGATCTTCTCTATCACTTTTTTGAGCACCAAAGAATCAGACAGTAAGTGACTCATTCCTGATTTAATGCAAAACTTTTTGTTATTTAATCATTTTGAGACAGCCATGGGTCTCAAAAAAAGGAAAGCATTTCAGATTCTTATAAGTCATGAGCCTGCTTATGAAGCTGTTGAGTAGCTTGTTGAATTATACAAAGTTAAGTTCAGAAAGTCAATCTTGATTTACAGCTGTTGCATGAACAATGCAGTGCAAGCTCAGTGAAGCACATTATCTACAAATAATACCCTGTACTTGCATAGAAAGAAGAAAACTTCATTTTATATGATTAATGCATAAGTGTTTTATAAACTGTGAAGCACTCTACTTATATAAAATGGAATTCACGGGCAACATTTATGGGGCCATCGGTGGACCTGTCCCAAGGATAATGACTTCCTGTTCATGTTAGAGATGATAGGGAACCTTAGTTTTCAAAATGGGGGAAAATATCTTAGTGTTATTTCATCCTGTGCATGGAATCACAGGTTTACATGTTTTGTCAATTATAATGAGAGCAACTTCCTTAGTCACTAAATCCAGTGGGTATTAAAAGTCAGCCATTCTGAAAATACAAAGTATAAGATATAGTCCTTAAGAAGAATTCCTAAGACTTTGATCTCCTTCCATATTCATTCCCAATAGACAAATACCTTTGCTAAGTTATCAGGGGACTCTGCAAAGATGGGGCTGTAGATACACTTAAGCCTCATTTGTATTTCTCCTTTTTTCTGACTTGCTGTTTAAAAGCAGAGTAACTTTGCTTCTGTCCCCACATGAGGGGAATCTTTTGCCATTTTTTTAAAAAGCAAGTGATAGAGAAGCAGACAAAGCTGGGTTAGTGATCTCAATAAGGTGTCCCAATATACAAATTATAATATTGAAAGGGAGTGGAAGCTTGTGGCTTGATGGAGATTATCTGTGTATCCAATGATGTCTGATATGACAGAAAACAGCAGCAGGAGTCTATGGCTTGGTCACTGCACATTGTGACTTTGCTTGATACATATGTTTCAGAGCAGAACCCCAGCCAGTGGCTTTAGTGCAAAAGAGAAACAGTTGTACACTCTTACTAGATTGTATAGCTCACACGTGGGCTGGGGTTTAGGGCAGGTCTCCAGGCTCAGAGGGGAACTGAGGCAGAAGACTGGTTACATGGATGAAGCTTGTAGTGTGACCGTTACAGCCAGTTATGGTGGCGGTACAGAAAAGTCACTTGAAACCCACAGTAAGGATCCCAGTTCTCAGGGGATTGCCTCTACTGTGCATTCCTTGCCCTAGTTACGTTGGGCTCTGGAACCAAGTGTGACTGAGCTACCTTCATGGGGCTTGGTTTCTGAAACTGTGAAGACCTGAGGAAGGCAGGGTTAGCCAATTCTGCAGGGCTATTGCTGAGAGATAGAATGCCTATTAATGCTTAGAATGTTCAAATCCAATATAATGTCAGAAATCCTCAGTAAGAATAACCCGAAAAGATACGTAATGGGAGTGTTAGGCCATGCCAGTGTCTTTCTCTTTTTCCTTTTCTTCTGGAGTGTGTCTGTTTTTGTATGCATTTCTGTCTGATTCTCTGTCTCCCTGTATATCCCTGGGAAGATCCATCTTTCTGTGACTGTATGTATATACATCAGACTTTTTAAAATAATCTTTTTCCTTCTGTTTATGTATCTTTCTCTGTCGATCCTGATTTTCATTTGCTCTATTCCATTTTTAATCTCTTCCTTAACCAGACAGAATACAAAGGTGAAAGAGTATATACACACATACACACACATATGTATATACACACATATGTATTATATATGTGTATATATATACAGTTGCATGCATGTATGCATGTGATACAAACATTTTTTACTATATTTTGGATAAGAAGTTTTTATTCTTTGCCCTTAAATTGAAAAACAGAAGAATAAAACACTTTATTTCCCTGTTTTTGAAAATATTAGGTCTAAATTAAATGTATGTTGCTTCTGTCTTCAATTGATGCTCTCCATGGGCTATTGAGTGGCTTTAGAGGTTTTGGTTGTTTTTTAGCAGAGACAAGGAAAAGAAACTCATTTTGTTTCATTACTTCTTGTAGGTCATGATAAATATATTGTTTTAGCCAATCTTATTTATTTATTTCTGGCTCTGTTCTAAAAACTATTTGAGGCTATGCACAAAACCTATAGAACAGGAGAGGAAACATATAAAGAAAAGGAGAAAGTTAGGGTGGAAATAAGTTAAGAGAGCCTACAAAGCTGTTAAAGGTGGTCATTGATTTGGCTTTGAGTTTCCTATAGGCAAAACTTAGAAGTAAGCAAGGTCACTGTTCCAATTATTGAATAGTACATAAAAAATCTCCTCAAACTTAGAGGTATGAAACAAAAGGATATAGTTTTCTATCATTACTATAACAAATTACCACAAATACAGTGACTTAAAAAAACACATATTTATAATCTAACATTTCTGTAGATAAAAAGTATGACATAGATCTCACTGGGATAAGAGAGAGAGAATAAGAGAGGCAGGATAAGAAAGTAGAGAAATAGAGACAGAAACAGACACAGAGGAGGTAGGTTTATTGCCTGTTACATCATAGTCTGCAAAATCATGCACAGTCACTTTTCTCTCTTTCTGTTTATTAGAAGTGAGTTACTAAAAAGCAAGTCCCATATTCAAGGGAGGGGAATTGGATTGAAGAATTGTCAAAGAATTTGAAGATGTGATTTAAAACCACTGTAGTCACTGAAAAAGATTTATGTTATATCCTGAACAGCTTTTCTTTGAGACAAGAAGTAAATAATTTTTTTTTCAGGGATCCAAAGGAAAGGACACAATCTGTGATGTAAAATACAATGGCCTGGTGCAATAATACAATTCATAGAGATGTTTATTTTAGTATTTCTAGTTGCTAAATAAAGCCTTATTCTAGGTATACAGGTTTCCAATGGACTCAATAAAATCCAGGCAAAACCTTAGAGAATATGGAAAAATTAATGGAATATACATCCTTCAATAGATCCTCCAAGATTATTTTATGATAAAACTTTTAAAAAGGCTTCAGCATCAAAGAAATCAGGATTATATTCTTTGACCAGAACCAAGAGTAAAGATAACCTGTGTAGCCAGTTGAGAGCAGATCCTCAGGTTTGTTAAACTAGTTTGGTGTTTCATTCTTAAGTGAAACAGATTGTCTCATTACCAAATACATTTCTTTCCACGTACTTAGCAGTTTAAGATATAAATAAACACATCATCTTAAATGGTTGTTTTAGCATTTCAGTATAACAGTCCCTTAGAACATAAATTTGCTATTCTTGGGCTCCCATTCTTTCACAGGATATGGCTATAGTAATTAACTTTCATCATTAATATTTTTTGCAGATGTTTAAATTTGATTGATAGATTTTTAAAATTTTGGATTTTGAATAAAATGAATAGAATCCAGTATAGGAGTTATTTAAATTAGTTCCTATACTATCTGTTGTTAAATCATTTCTTACTAAAAAGGCCATATATACTTTTGTTGTTTATGCCCTCATATTTTTGCATTATCTTCATTAATACTTTTCCTGTCATGAATGGAGAATAGAGTCATTCAATCACTTGCATTCTTAGCAATTAGTGTACACAGGATCAGTGTTCTACTTTCTCTGCAATTAAGTACATGGTATACATGCTATTCAATGGATGAATAAAAGATAATTACATAGCATACTTAATAGAAAGCCAGGTTCATCAACTTTTTAATGTTCTTTCCCTACTTCTAGCTGATAAAGTGGATTATTACAAAGAACTTCTCAATGCCTTGACAAATAGCCTCATATATTAACACTTTTAGAATGCAGCATCTATTCTAAAAATATATGGCAAAGTAGAGCTATGAAAGTATTTGGGGGAGGGACCTTTTGAAGAGTTTATTTTCATTTTTAAATATAGCTTTTCATATACTCTATGTTAAAAGAACTTTCAAATTGTGTATGGACATAATCTTGAAGTTAGAGTTAGCTCATTAAGACCAACTATCCCTAAATATGTATAGCTGTTTATTTTTTTTAACTTAACTGTAATGGTTTAAGATATAAATAAACACATCATCTTAAATGGTTGTTTCACATACATCATATGCTTAGTGCTAATGCATTCCTGTGGGTGTGAACCTATTGTAAGTGGGACCTTTTAATTAGATTACTTCAATAAGGCATAGCCCAGAGTGGGTCCTAATCCTCTTTTATGAACAGAATGAATACAGAGAGAGAAAGCCTCAGAAGCCAGAAGCTGAAATCAACAGAACCAGAGAGAGAGGAAGCCAGAAGTTGAAGCAACGAAACTTGGAAGAAAAGTGAGAGACCAGCAGATGACTCCCTGTGCCAGTCTTCAGGGAGAAAGCATCCCCTAATGATGCCTCGATTTGGACACTTTCATGGTGTCAGAATTGTAAGCCTACAACCTAAAAAAAATCCCTTTTTTATATATTAGTAAAAAACAATCCATTTCTGGTATATTGCTTTCAGTAGCTTGCAAATGAAAACATCAACTTACTAAAAAAATCAAACATGTTCACACGGTTAAATATCTCTCTATAGAAAATAAAAGCTTGCCTACTTTTGTCTTTCCTCTTTAGTTCTAATATCTTTGTTACAATGTTTTTTCCCCTACATCTTGTGTTATGATTTGATATTTTCCCCCAGCAATACAAGTTTTAAAAGAATACATTTCCTTGTGCCATATTCTTGTCTGCTTTTTCTTGGTTATCACATAAAGGCATGAATGTCTAGATGTAGCTTTAAAAAAATTAATTGCCCTTTCTGTTATCTTTCCCTTACAGAAAGTATCCTTAACACTTTCTTGCATGATGTTAAAGGCTCTAGGGCAGTGTAAGGGCAGAGACGTATACTAGGACATTCTTCCAAATGAATCAAGTGTGTATGAACTCTACTTTGGAGTATTGATTATAGCACATAGATGGGATAAAAAGTGAAACACCCTACAACTGTTTGTTTTTCTCTAACTTGATATTCCTGTCCCCTTAATGATGATACTATTATACTTTATTTACATTATTAAAATATCCAACACTTAAAATAGAGCCATCTCGTCCAATCCCCCATAATGACAGAAACATGATAAATCTGGTAGCTGCGTCCAAGGGGACCCTGTGACTGACTGGAAGGATGGAGCCCCTGAAGGTCATTTTGGGTAAAGCTTCTGCCCAAATGGGACCCTCCAAAGTCTTCTAACATCCAGGATATCCTTTCCCTGAGGATGAAGATAAGTAGGGTAGGGATAAAACAGAATCCTGATTCCTATCCACACCATTTTATCTGCCTCCAGAACTGCAAGCATTTTCACCAGGAAGTCTTCTCAATTTTGCATCAATAAAGTGGATCAAAGGAACACTGGAGTGAAAGTGAAACAATGCTGTCTAAATCCTCATTGACAAAAACCTGGCTTCATGTTGATAAGGCCTTGTTATTCAAATAAGGCAGTATCCCATGTGAAGTCATAAAGTGAGGGAGAGAAAGTTTTAGATAGTAGACAGAATTCTAAATAAGGGTGTGAACAGGTACTCTGTCAAATATTAGACTCAATTAGGTAAACTAGCCACCACGGAACAAGGTAAGCTGAACACTATCTTCAAGGCCATTCAGAAGGTCCATGGGGATGATGCCTGGGCAAATGTGAATCTGGATTTCTTTTGTCGAAGGCTAAAAGTAAAGCTATAATGTGAAATTATCTATAGTACGTTGAGATATAGCACTATTATTTTCCTAGGAAATCAGTTTCAGTCTATCTCAAAGGAAGGCTTAACATTGTAGTAATAAGAAATAATGTTCTAATTTTAAAATGAGATCTTTCAGTTTACAATTTAAATCAAATTAACAATGTAGTGACAATATATTTTGGCTATCTACCAATAATAAACAGTGACTAAAATATTTGATTGTAAAGTTTATTTTATAGCCTGTACTTCATGAAAAATTAATGCTTAAATGTACTAGGTTTAATAAATAAAAAGATAGAATCTCCCTTAGAGATAAAGTGACCTGTCAAATGCTTTATTTTAATTAATTCTCAGAATGGTGCCGTTTAACTAGAAATCCTCCTTTTGCTGTGTGTATGGTCAAGCAATTGAATTTTCTCAAGAAATAAGAGTAAGAATAATAATAATAGTATTTATCATTTCTTCATCACTGAAAGTTGGTTCAGAATCAGTAAAAATTCACCATTTATGTATTCTTTTTCTTTATCGTAGTCAAGGAGCTAAAATTCAGGAGGGATGATTTCTGGGATAGGGTGTCATGGTGGGTGGGTGGGAGCTTAAGCCTGGGGTTCCTGCATGGGTTTAGTCACAATAGCTGCTCCAGAGTAGCTTCTTTATAGAGCGATATTTGGAAGGATGAAACTTCTTGGAACAACTAATCTAGCTGTTGACTGTGGCATGCGGTGGGGCAAATCAGAAAGTTAACCCAAGTTTTATCTTGTTACATGTAAAATGGATGTCTTGTCAATCAATCTAATGAGAAAAACATTACATCCAGGATTTGCCGTAAAGCCAAACAGGGTTTGCTCGTATTTGACCAGCGTTGTTATCTGGCACAATAAGACAGCCTCAAATTTTCATAATGGGTCGTTGAAGAATTTTTCACAATTCTAAACAGAAGAGTATTGGACCAGGGTCATTATAATTTCTGTGGTTCCCTCAACCTAACCCAACCAAGAGACTAAGTGAAGTAGAGAAAAATAACATTTTAAAGCTTCAAGCGTTTATTATGGATTTTTAGTAATTTTTTTAAGTGTCCTGGGACAATGGTTATGTCATGCAGTTTTAGTTGGTTCAAGTACATTGTATTTTTTAAAAAAGCCTTCTAAATGATTATAGCAAATTATAGCAAGACCCAAATTAACTGAGGGTTTTATATCTTTAATATATGTGTCTAGAAAGTTTATTTATTCCTGATGTTTGTATGCTTCTTTAAAGTTTATAAGCATTACCATATACATTATCTCCTGAGCGCCAGCCCTTCCAACAACATCTTAAATAGGTAACTATTATTTCCACAATTTTACAAATGCTTCTATTTTCAAAGCAAATTAAATTATTAATTTCATATTACTTGAGCACTGTGAATGTTATGCGGGAGTAGTAGAAAACACTAATGGACTAAAGCTTATTCTTATTTAGCCAAAGGAAGTACTGAGACTGTTGATGTGTTTTTGTTTCTGTTTCTGTTTTTCTAAGTTCCAGCATTGGTACAATTGCCTTGCAGTACACTGACACTAAATATGACACTTTAGAAAAGATCATTCTGACTAATGCCAAGGACTCTAGAGAATTATTTAAAAGCACCTAACTGCCTGACCAGTTATGTTGGAGTAATCTACTGTTAACTTCTAGGAGAGATGGAGTATCCTCCTTGTGCCAGAGCAATTTATACTTCCAGTTTTCAAATATATGTCAAAATAATGTTTCTTGTGGTATGCCATGGGTAGTTAAGCACATTTGTTATTCCATGATCCAAGCTTTCACTTTACTAAATAAATGAAAATATAATGTGAACCCAGCCAGTGTTGCAGATCTGAAAAGGAGAACAGAAGAACCACCTAGCAGATGGGAGGGGCGGTCATCTCAGGCATTTCTCTCCCTGGCCTGGTTCTCTGCAATTCTTATGTGCAGTTTGCAGTGAAACCCTTCCAAGAAAGAATAATCTGAAGAAAAGCATCTTGTCCTCTTTCACCTAATTGGATAAGAGAAAATGCAGCAGAGTAATGAGGGATGTACAGAGATGCTTGTGCCAAATTGCCTCTTAAGCTGACAGTGGAGGAGCTTGTGCCTAAAGCGGGTAAGGATCTCACTGTGGGAGTCTGCAGCTAGCATTCTCCCACTAGAACAGGGTACGTATAGATGCTCCTTTCCTCTGAAACCTCAGCAGCCTGGCTGACCCTCAGGGGTAAGGAACCACCTCTGGTTTTAAATAATAGTGGAGAACAGAGAATAGAAAAGTGAATTTTGTATTTTTATATATTTACTATGTATCAGAGTTCAGCCAATTTCATACAGTGAACAGCATATAAAATAACATTGCTCAAAATTTATCCCACTTAAATATTTCAAAATATAAAAGAAAAAAATCTTAAACAAAAATGTCTATTTAAGAAGCTGGCCATTTGAATTCCTATTCCTTTTTCTCTTTAAAATAACTAGACATTCAGTAAATTAAAAAAAAAAAAAAAAAAAAAAGTCAAGATCCCTGAAGATATAAAGGATATTAGTGGAAAACCTGGTAAAATCTGAATAAAGTATGTAGTTTAGTTAATAGTTTTAAATCAAGGTAAATTTTTAGTTTTGAAAATTGTACTATGGTTATATAAGATGTTAACATTAGGGAAAGTTGGGTAAAAGGTATAGGAGAACTCTTTCTACTATTTTTTGTAACTCTTCTGTAGTTCTGAAATTATTTCTATATATATTATAAATAAATATATATATATATATATTTTTAAGTCAGATCAATTACTGGGGGTAAAGGGATAGCATGAATAAGAACTGTGGTAATTAGTGAGATGTACACCATAAAGATAATTGCTTTTTAAAAACCTCTAAGTGTAATGGGATCTGGAAGAATATTTAATATAAAAATACTTTTCAAAAATGTTGGAGCACATAAGAACAATTCACTGCACTAGGACTTAAAATTTTACCTGAGGCCTAACAGTCATCCCATTAATTCAGGGTAAAATATGGAAATATGGATACTTCTTACAAAATATAAGAACAGGACAGGTTACTTCCAAATATGTTAAAGGAATATCTCTTCAATGGCCTTTCTATCACAAAAACGTATGTGAAAAGTTTCTTAATTCCCCAGAATGAATCAGCTATCCTTTCCTCTGTAGACTCCTATTGCTTCTAGTACCACCTGTTACAGCACTTAGTGCGTTGAAATGTGTCCCTAACTAGGCTGAACCTTCCTCAAAGGCAGGAACCTATTTTTTTTAAATTTCCCCTAGTTTTAGCTCACAGTTGAAGCTTGCAGAATATTTTTTTCAAGGTGTCAGTGAATGTGTGGGGAAAAAATGTGTACATAATAAAGCATTTTGTAAGAGTACTTCTCCATAGTGAAAGTGAGGAACGATTATTGTAACAAATCAGGAGAGAAACACTTCCCTATCATGCCCTTGCCATCTTGAGGGTGCTTGAAAATATACCCTCACTGCACCAATAGAATTAAATGTAAATGATCCCGAAAACAAGTAGAGTCTCTATGAAAAAAGCCTTGGATAGCATAGCATAGGCTCAATATTTGTTGGTTCTGTTCTAAGTCCACTTAATGATTTCAAATCATGGTTACTTGACGGTATGAGTTAGTTGAATGTACCTTAATCACAATTTTGTACCTCTGCTAATTTTTGTCTCTTTTGTCTCATTTAAGTTAAGTCATAATAGGGCAAGTCAATAAAAATTTAATAGTAATGAATTTGTCATTTTAAACACTCTATTTAAAGTAATGAAATAAAAGTTACATTTGAAACTAAATATTGCTGAAAAGGAAAAGTAATGCAAAATCAGTGTATGGAAATGTATCATCCTCAAAAGGCCCTGAATGGGTTTTCATTTCATCAAAACATCGCGTTCATGGTTGGTGCGTTTAGTATGCACTGTTGCTGCTGCTGTTTGAAGGTTATTAAATTGACCTAGACTTTATTGGTGTTCACTCTAATCTACTCAGTTATCTTTTTGAGTTGTGTGTTTCTGAGAAAGATGAATCACCAACTTCCATTGGCATATTAGGTAGTTGTAAAGATTTGATAAAATGCTAATTAATAATGAAAAAACTGAGTCAATATTTTGATTAAAATTTTATTATACTTTTGAAAAACATTTTGAGAAATTCTTTTTTTATTAGAGAAGTTGTGAGTTTAAAAAGCAATTATACATACTACATAGGATTCCTATACATCATCTCACCACCAACACCTTGCATTGTTGTGAAACATTTGTTACAAACTATGACATAGCATCCTCAAACTATTACCACTAACTATAACCCATATCTTACATTTGGTATATTTTCCCCCAACCTTCCCGATTGTTAACACCCTGTATTTGTTATAGTTCATCATTCTCATAATTTTTCTGATAGCCACAGTCCATCTTCTACCACTGGATTCCCTATGTTATACAGCCCCATGTTTTGCACAATCCATTCAAAGTGTACACTCAGTGGCTTTCATTTTCATCACAGAGTCATACTGTCATCAACTCAGTCAATTTTAGAACATTTTCATTATTCCAAAAGGAAAAATCCTCTACCCCCTTATACTCCCCTCTAGTTGTCTCTTAGAATTGATATAATATCTTTGTTGCCATTGCTGCAATATTATTACAATATTATTGTTAACTATTGTCCGTAAGTTACATTGGTTATAATTTTCCCATATATCATCATATTCTTAACACTTTGTAAAAAGAACATTCTTATATTTATATTTTTAACTGCTATCTTCATCTGCCACCTAACTCACTGTTATACATCTCCTAGATTATTCTATAGTTCTCTTTCAGTTGAGATTTATGTCCACAGACTACCTTTCAGCCCCAATCTTTGTAAATCAGCAGTGTTAGTTATACTCACTATGTGTTACCAACAACCTATTCATTTACACACTTTTACAATAAACCTTATTAAAAATTCTACATACATTGAACATCAATTACCATTCTCAACCCACATTCTATTTCCTAGTGACCTATACTTTAGAGTTTACCTCAGTGAGTTTACTCATCGTTTTAGTCCACATTAGTGAGACCGTACAATATTTGTCCTTTTGTGTCTGGCTTATTTCACTCAACATAATGTCCTTGAGTTTCAACCATGTTGTCATATCATCCCGATTTCATTTCTTCTTACAGCTAAATAGTATTCCATCGTGTGTATATACCACATTTTGTTTAGCCATTTGTTGATTGATGGGCACTTGGGCTGGTTCCATATTTTATCAGTTGTGAATAATAATCTGCTATGAACATTGGGTGCAAATGTCAGTTTGCATCCTTGCTTTCTGTTCTTCTGAATATATTCCTAGTAATGGGATTGCTGGATCATATGGAAGTTATTTATTCAGCTCTTGAAGTATTGCCAAACTGTCTTCCACAGAAGCTACACCATTCTACATTCCCACCAACAGTGAAGGATTGTTCCTATTTCTCCACATCCTCTCCTCTCCACTTAGTTTTCTGTGATTTTTTAAATGATTTTTAAAATAATGACTATTCTATAAGGTGTGAAATGATATCTCATTGTAGTTTTGACTTGCATTTCCCAAATAGTGATGTTGAACATCTTTTCATGTGTGCTTTGGCCATTTGTATTTCCTTTTTGGAAAAATGTCTATTCATGTCTTTTGCCCATTTTTTAAGTGGGTTGTTTATCTCTTTATTGTTGGGTTGTATGATCTCTTTATATAGCATGGAAATCAAACCCTTTATCAGATATGTGATTTCCAAATATTGCCTCCCATTGAGTAGGCTGCCTTTTCACCTTCTTGACAGAGTTCTTTGTAATACAAAGGCATTTAATTTTGAGGAGATCCCATTTATCTATTTTTTCCTTTCTTTGCTCATACTTTGGGTGTAAGGTTTTAAAAACCAGCACCTACCACAAGTTCTAGAAGATGTTTCCCTACATTTTCTTCTAGGAGTTTTATGGTTCTAGCTTTTCTATTTAGGTCCTTGATCCATTTTGAGTTAATTTTTGTATAAGGTGTGAGATGGGGGCCTCCTTCCTGCCTCTCTCCCTCCCTCCCCCCTCCCGCCCTCCTTCCCTCCTTTCCTCCTTCCCTCCCTCCTTTTCTTTTATTTTCATCTTTCCTTTCTCCCTTCCTCCCGCCCTCCCTCCTTCCTTTCTTTCCTTTCTTTCTTCTTTCCTTTCCCTTTCCCTTTCCCTTTCCTTTCCTTTCTTTCCTTTTTATTGATGATCAATAAAGCATTCAATTCACCCAAAGTGTACAATCAGTGGTATTTGCTATCATCATAGAGTTGTGCATTCATCACTTCAATCATTATTAGAGCATTTTCATTATTTCAAAAATAATAATAAACAAAAAACAGACAAACAAGAAAATTCCTCACCTCTCAATCTCTCTATGCTTCTCCCACTGTATATAGCTGCTGTTTCTAGCTATTCAATCCAAAGTGTATAATCAATGGCTTTAGTAAAATCACAATGTTGTACATTTCATCATCTCAAAAATTTTAAAACAATTTCATTACGCAAAAAAGAGTCTACACTCCTTAGCATTCCTTCCTCAGACCTACAGAATCACTATTTTCCTTTCATCTTTATAAATTGATTTATATTTACATTTTATATAAATGGAATCACATAATATGTAGAACTCTGTGCCTGGTCTCCTTCACTTAGTACAATGTTCTTTGTTGTTTTTTCTTAACCTGATATTAACATTTTGTACTATTCACTCACAATAGTTTAGCTTCAAAGAAAAATGGTCTTATATATGCAATTCTACCCATATTCATATTTCATATAATATATTTATATTTCACATAATATATTTAGTTCATAATAGGTCAATCATATAATATTTGTCCTTTTGTGTCTGCCTTACTTCACTCAACATAATGTCCTTCAGTTTCATCCATGTTGTCATATGTTTCACAATTCCATTTCTTCTTACTGCTGCTTACTATTCCATCATGTGTATAATCCACAATTTGTTTATCCATTCATCTGTTGATGACACCTGGGTTGTTCCTGACTTTTGGCTATCGTGAATAACGCTGCTATGAACATCCGTGTGCAGATATCTATTTGTGTCACTGCTCTCAGTTATTCTGGGTATATACCTATCAATGGTATTGCCAGGTCCCATGACAAGTCTATATTCAACTTCCTTAGGAACTGCCAAACAATCATCCACAGTGGCTGTACCATTCTACATTCCCACGAACAGTGAATAGGTGTTCCTATCTCTCCACATCCTCTCCCAACATTTACAGTTTTCTGACTTTTTAATAGCATCCAGTCTAATAGGAGTGAAGTGATATCTCATTGTAGTTTTGATTTGCATTTCCATAATCACTAGTGATGCTGAACATTTTTCATGTGTTTGTTTGCCATTTGTATTTCTTCTTTGGACCATTGTCTTTTCAAGTCTTTTGCCCATTTTTTAATCAGATACTTTGTCTTTTTATTGCTGAGTTATATGCTCTCCTTATATATCATGGGTATTAAACTCTTATATATGATTGCCAAATATTTTCTCCCATTGAGTCAGCTGCCTTTTCACCCTTTTGACAATGTCCTTTAAGGTGCAAAAGTGTTGAAATTTGAAGAGGTCCCATTTATCTATTTTTTCTTTTGTTGCTTGTGCTTTGGGCATAAGGTTTAAGAAACTATTGCCTACCACAAGATATTGAATATTTTTGTCCTACATTTTCTTCTAGGAGATTTATGGTTGTTGTTCTTATATTTAAGTACTTGATCCATTTTGAATTAATTTTTGTATAAGGTGTGACATAGGGATCTTTTTTCTTTCTTTGGATATGGTTATCCAGGTCTCCCAACACCATTTGTTGAATAGACTGTTCTGGTCCAGCTGGGTGGCTTAACAACCTTGTCAAAAATCGCTTGACTGTAGATGTGAGGGTCAATTTCTGAGTTCTCGATTTGGTTCCATTGGTCAATTTGTCTGTCCTTCCTTATGCCAGTACCACATTGGTTTTCTATTTTTTTTTTCCTTTGTTTGTTTGTTTGTTTGTTTTACCACTGTAGCTAAGTAATATGCTTTAAAGTCAGGAAGTAAGAGTCCTTCAACGTTCTTTTTTAAGACTTTTTTTGGCTATTTGGGACCCCTTACCCTTCCAAATAAATTTGATTATTGACTTTTCAATTCTGCAACAAAAACTGATGGGATTTTTATTGGGATTGCATTGAATCTGTAAATCAGTTTGAGTAGAATTGACATCTTAACCATATTTAGTCTTCCAGTGCATGAACACAGAATGTCCTTCCATTTATTTAAGTCTTCTTCAGTTTCTTTTAGCAATGTTCTATAGTTTTCTGAATACAGGTCCTTTATATCCTTGGTTAAGTTTATTTCTAAATATTTGATTGTTTTTGTCGCTAATATAAATGGAATTTTTTTTCTGATTTCCTCCTCAGATTGCACATCAGTAGTATATATAAACACTATTGATTTTTGCATATTAACCTTGTATCCCGCCACTTTGCTGAACATGTTTATTACTTCTGGTAGCATTGTTGTGGATTTTTCAGGATTTTCTAGATACAGGGTCATGTCATCAGCAAATAGTGAAAGTTTTACTTCTTCCCTTCACATTTGGGTGCCTTTTATTTCTTTGTCTAGCCTAATTGCTTTAGCTAGAACTTCTAGCACAATATAGAATAATAATGGTGACAGTGGGCATCCTTGTCTTGTTCCTGATCTCAGCAGAAATGCTTTCAGTTTTTCACCACTGAGTAGAATGCTAGCTGTAGGTTTTTCATATATGCACTTTACCATATTGAGAAAGCTTCCTTCTATTCCTATCTTTTGGCATGTTTTCATAAAAAAAAAGTATGCTGTATTTTGCCCAATGTCTTTTCTGCATCAATTAAGAGGTTCATGTGATTTTTCTCCTTCAATTTATCAATGTGGCTTATTACACTAATTGATTTTCTTGTGTTGAACCACACTTGCATACCTGGGATAAAACCTACTTGATCATGGTATATAATTCTTTTAATGTGCTTTTGGATTCTTTTTTTCAAGTATTTTGTTGAGGATTTTTGCATCTATATTCATTAGAGATGTTGGTTTGTAATTTTCTTTTTTTCATATTATCTTTCTCTGGTTTTGGTATTAGGTGATGTTGGCTTCATAGAATGAGTTTGGTAGCATTCTTTCTTGTTCAATTTTTTGGAAGATCTTGAGCAAGACCATTATTAGTTCATATTTGAATGATTGGTAGAATTCACCTGTGAAGCCATCTGGTCCCAGGCTTTTCATCTTTGGGAGGTTTTTGATGACTGTTTCAATCTCTTCACTTGTGATTGGTTTGTTGAGGTCTTCTATTTCTTCCAAAGTTAGTGTAGGTGGTTCATGTGTTTCCAGAAATTTGTCCATTTCATCTACATTTTCTAATTTTTTGGCATACAGTTTTTCATAGTATTCTCTTTTGATATCTCTTATGTCTGCAGGGTCAGTGGTAATGTCCCCCCTCTCATTTCCAATTTTATTTATTTGTGTCTTCTCTCTTTTTTTCTTTGTAAGTCTAGCTAAGGGTTTGTCAATTTTGTTGACCTTCTCAAAAGAACCAACTTTGGTTTTGTTGATTCTCTCTATTGTTTTTTTGTTCTCGATTTCATTTATTTCTGCTCTGATTTTTACTATTTCTTTCCTTCAGCTTGCTTTGGCACTAGTTTGCTGTTCTTTTTCTAGTTCTTCCAGGTATGCAGGTATATCATCAATTTTAGCTCTTTCTTCTTTTTTAATGTAAGCATTGAGGGCTATAAATTACCCTCTCAGCACTACATTTGTGGTTTCCCATAGGTTTTGATATGCTATATTCTCATTTTCATTTGTCTCAAGATATTTGCTGAATTCTCTTGGAACTTCTTATTTGACCCACTGATTGTTTATGATTGTGTTGTTTAATCTCCATATAATTTTGACTTTTCCCTTTTTCTGCCCACTATTGATTTCCAGCTTCATTCTGTTATGATCAGAGAAAGTGTTTTGTATAATTTCAGTCATTTTAAATTTATTGAGACTTGTCTTGTGACCCAGCATGTGGTCTATCTTGGAGAAGGATCCATGAACACTTGAAAAGAATGTATATACTGCTGTTTTGGGGTGCAATACTCTATAGATGTCTATTAGATCTAATTCATTTATCATATTATTCAAGTTTTCTGTTTCTTTATTTATCCTCTGTCCAGATGTTCTATCCAGTACTGAGAGTGGTGTATTGAAGTCTCCAACTGTTATTGTAGAGACATCTATTTCTCCCTTCAGTTTTGCCAGTGTGTACATCATGTATCTTGGGGCACTCAGGTTAGGTGCATAAATATTTAGTATAGTTATTTCTTCCTGGTGAATTGCCCCTTTTATTGTTATGTAATGACCTTCTTCATCCCTTATAAAAAAACTGTATATCCCTTATATACAGTTTTGCATTTGAAATCTATTTTGTCCAATATTACTTATCACTTCAACAGCTCTTTTTTGGTTACTGTTTGCATGAAATATCTTTTTCCAACCTTTCACTTTTAACCTGGTTGTGTCCTTATGTCTAAAGTGAGTCTGTTGTAGACAACATATAGTTGGGTCATATTTTTAAATCTATTCTCTCAGTCTGTGTCTTTTGATTGGGGAGTTCAAGCTATTAACATTCAGTGTTATTACTGTAAAGGCATTACTTACATTACTTACTTCATCCATTTTGACCTTTGGCTTTCAGTTGTCGTATCACACTATAGTCTATCTTTTTACCCTTTCTAATATTCTTCATTTTTACACTCTTCTCTCTGTGTCTCACCCTTGTGTTTCCTTTCAGGCTACAGCTCTCCCTTTAGTATCTCTTGTAATTCTTGTCTTTTGGTAATATATTCTATCAGTTTTTGTTTGTCTGTGAAGACTCTGAACTCCCCTTCATTTTTGAAGGACAGCTTTGCCAGTTATAGAACTCTTGGCTGACAGTTTTTCTCTTTCAATACATAATACCACTTTCTTCTCTCCCCCATTGTTTCTGATGAGAGGTCAGCACTTAATCTTATCAAGTTTCTGTTGTATGTGATGCTTTGCTTTTCTCCTGCTTCTTTCAAAATCTTCTCTTTATCTCTGATATTTGTCATTCTGAATAGTAGGTATCTCGGTGTAGGTCTGTTTGTGTTTATTCTGTTTGGAGTGCATTGTCCTTCTTAGATATTGCTATTTATGTTTTCATATGGGTAGGGAAGTTTTCAGTCATTATTTCCTCAAATATTCTTTCTGCCCCTTTTCCATTCTCTTCTCCTTCTGGAATGCCGATAATACATATGTTTTTGCCTTTCACATTGTCGTTCAATTCCCTGAGACCCTGTTCCATTTTTTCCATACTCCTCTTTCTGTTCTCCTGTCTTTTCCAGTTCAGATGTTCTGTCTTCAAATTACTGATTCTGTCTTCAAGCAGTTCAAATCTGCTCTTATGTGCCTTTAATGTATTTTTAATCTTATCCAGCATGTCTTTCATTCCCATAAGGTCTGTTACTTTTCTTTGTAGACTTTCAAATTGTTCCTTATGTTCACCCAATGTCTGCTTATTATCCTTTATCTCTTTAGTCATATTTTCTTGCAGTTCTTTCGATTGATTTAGGAGAGCTGTGTGATTATCATTGATTAATTGCCTTAAATCCTGAACCTCTTCAGAATATTTGATTTGTTTCTTTGGCTGGGCTATCTTTTCCTGTTTCCTAGTATGGCTTGTGTTTTTTTGCTGATGTCTAGGCATCTGATATTTTGGTGAATTTACTCTAATGGCCAGTTTCTCTCCCTTGCCTATTGTTATTATTTTTTCACAGCTCTTTCATATTTGGTACAACTTATCCTAAGTCTTTAAAATTTCCCAACATAAGTTACCAAAACCATGCCAGGGACTCACTAATGGGGTGCCGACTTTCTCCCAGGGGTGGGGTAAAGAGAGCTCTAAAAACAGTTTTTGTCAATGTAGTTTCCAGACTCGCCAGCAGGTGGTGCTTGTTGGCACACCTGTCCATGGAGGTGTATCTCTCTTGGTTTTCATTTATTTTCATCTGGCCAGAGCTGAGATTCAAAGTGGGCTCTGCTGGGTGAATCACTGAGGAAAAATCCCCCGACTCCCTCTCCCTTTTCTCTTGTAACAGCTGGCAGGGAGAAAGTTGCCTGCTCCCCTTTCAGTCAGCTGGAATGTGCCAGGAGTTTTACCCCCACTGAATATCTCGAAGGTGGGGAGGGGAGCCCTTCCTGGCAGCCAGGACATTTAGTAACTCACAGTTTGTTGTTTCAGCTTCTTTGTCTCTCTGTCCCTCACCCTCCTGGGACTTGTGAACCACTGTCCTGGACTGCTGACCTCCAAAGCAGGTCCCTTGGGCAGTTTTTGGCTCTTTCTCCATTGATTTTGTGAGAGCACTGATCCTTATCTGCCTAATCCTACATCATGTTCCCACAATCCTTTTTAATATATGTTCTCACAATCCATATATATATGAATATCCAGTTCTCCTAGCACCATTTGTTGAGTTGACTGTTCCAACTCAGGTGGGTGGGTTTGCCAGCCTTGTCAAAAATCACTTGAGGGGGACGGATGTGGCTCAAATGGTTGGGCGTCCATCTCCCATATGGAGGGACCTGGGTTTGATCCCGGGGAACTCCCGGTAAAAAAAAAAAAAAAAAAAAAAAAAATTACTTGACCATAGATGTGAGGGTCTGTTTTTGAACCCTAAATTTGATTTCATTGGTCAATCTGTCTATCTTTATGCCAGTACCATGCTGTTTTTTTACCAATATAACTAAGTAATATGCTATAAAGTCAGGAAGTGAGAGTTCTCTAACTTTGTTCTTCTTTTTTAAGATATTTTTGGCTATTCAGGGTCCCTTGCCAAATAAATTTGATAACTGGCTTTTCCATTTTTGCAAATAAAGATGTTGGATTATAAAAGGGACAACCAGAAAGATGGCGGAAGAATAAGAAGGTCCTAGAGTCAGCTTGTGCTATAGGGCAATTAGTAATCACCTCAAGCTATCTAAAGCACTTGTTAGGGGGGTCCAGGAAGCCAGAGGGCATCCTGCAACATCCTTAAAAGGATGGAATAACGAAACTGCCCATCTGCATAGAAGATTTGTAAGTAGAGCACTCCATGCTATGGAGATCAGTGCCCATCCTCCACTGGCAGCACAAGGCTCCTTGGGAGCTATTCTGTGGCTGGAGTTGGAAGCTCTACTTCCCAAAAAAGGGGGAGAAAGAGACGGTTGGCCACTAACTTCAACCACTAAATTCAGCTGGCTAAAGTATAACCCTAAGAACAGCTAAAGTTTGAACCTGTCCAAGTCAGAAAGAGGCTGGTAGATGCAATTTTGACTCTACCCCCAGCATGAATGGGAGTCGGGCTCATTGAAAATCACAGTGACAGTAGAGACTGGCTTCTTTCCATCCAGATTGGACTTCAGCCCTAGCCTAGGCTTTAGCCTTACCTCTGGCAGGGAGGAAGCTGGAAGGACCTGTACCAGTCTTTCCCAGTAACTGCAAGTACATTCGGCTGGCACAGACTGTATATTCCAAAGTCTACTGGGGCAACAGCGGTCATTTTGGACCCACACAGCACAGATTGCTGCCCACATCTGCAGCTCCATCCCCACCTCAGGCAGAGGAGGAAGGGGCATGAAGCTTCATCAGTCTTTCTGGGCAACTACAGTCTAGGCCTGCATGACTTGGACTATTACACATAGCTGTGGCTATGTCCCTACCACTGGCAAAGGAGAAAGGAGGAAGGCACTTCATTGGTCCCTGGGGCAATGTAAGCAGCTTGAGCCTAACAGGTTACAGCACGAACTACATCCTCGGCTCCTATTACACAACTGGCAAGGGGGAAAGGGCAAGAAAGCCCTAAACCAAAGAGAGAAACTATACCCAGATTAAATACATCTAATAAACCAGATGCCAAGACACCAACAAAAAATTACAATCCATACCAAGAAACAGGAAGACATGGCCCGGTTAAAAGAACAAGATAAGCCTTCAGATGACATAAAGGAGTTGAGATAACTAATCATAGATGTTCAAACAAATCTCCTTAATACATTCAATGGTATGGCTAAAGAGATAAAGGTTCTTAAGAAGACATTGGATGAATACAAAGAAAAATTTGAAAGCATACATAGAAAAACAACAGATCTAATGGGAATGAAAGGGGCAATAAATGAAATTAAAAACACATTGGCATCATATAACAGCAGATTTGAAAAGGCAGAAGAAAGAATTGGTAAGCTTAAAAAAACAGACTCTGAAAATGAACATGCAAAAGAACAGATGAAGAAAAGAATGGAAAAAATTGGAACAAGATCTTAGGGAACTAAATGACAGCAAGAGACATGCAAACATACATTTCATGGGTGTCCCAGAAGGAGAAGAGAAGGGAAAAGGGGCAAAAGGAATATTTGAAGAAATAATGGTAGAACTGTCCCAACTCTATTGAAGGACATGTCCTTGTCCGAGAAGCACAATGTATTCCCATCTGAATAAATACTAATAGACCAATTCCAAGACACATACCAATCAGAATGTCAAATGCCAAAGACAAAGAGAGAATTCTGACAGCAGCAAGAGGAAAGCAATGCATAACATATAAGGGATACCCAAAAAGATTGTGTCAATTTCTCATCAGAAACCATGGTAGCAAGAAGACAGTGGTATGATGTATTTAAGATACTGCAAGAGGAAAAATTCTAGCCAAGAGTCTTATATCTGACAAGATTGTCTTTCAAAAATGAGGGTGAGTTTAGAATATTCACAGATAAACAGAAACTGGGAGAGTTTGTAACCAAGAGAATGGCTTTGCAGGAAATACTAAAGGGTGTACTACAGTCAGAAAAGACAGGAGAGAGAGGCTTGGAAGAGAGTCTAGAAATGAAGATTATATCAGTAAAAGTAACTAAAATTATCAAAAGAGTGGTGAAATTAAAATATGATAGATAAACCAAAGGTCAGACAGGGTGAAATAAGAACTGCCTTTACATTAATAACATTGAATGTTAATGGATTAAACTCCCCAGTCAAAAGGCATAGACTGGCAGAATGGAGAAGAAAATATGAGCCACCTATATGCTATCTGCACGAGACTCACCTTGGACCCAAAGATACCAATATATTGAAAGTGAAAGGCTGGAAAAAGATATTTCATGAATTCAGTAACAACAACAACAAAAAAACTGGAGTAGCTATTCTTATATCCGATGAAATAAACTTTAAAAGACATTAGTAATACGCAATCTGAGCAGGAAGTCAAGGGAAAAAATTCCATTTACAATAGCAACTAAAAGAATCATATATTTAGGAATAAATTTAACTAACAATGTAAAGCACTTGTATTCAGAAAACTACAATGTACCGTTAAATTTAAAAAAGACCTAAATAAGTGGCAGAACATTCCATGCTCACAGATTGAAAGACTAAATATCATTAGGATGTCAATTCTACCCAATTGATATACAGATTCAATGCAATCCCAATAAAAATTCCACCAGCATTTTTAAAATAATTGGAAAACGTGATTATCAAATTTATTTGGAAGGGTAAGGGGTCCTGAATAGCCAGAAACATCTTAAAAAGAAAAAGAGAAGTTGGAGGACTCTCATTCCTGGACTTTAAATCATATTACCTAGCACGAGTGGTAAAAAACAGCATGGTATTGGCATAAAGATAGACACATAGACCAATGGAACCAAACTGATGGTCAGAGAGAGACCTCACATCTATGGTAAAGTGATTTTTGACAAGCCTGTCAAATCCATCCAGCTCAGGCAGAACAGTCCATATACAAATGGTGCTGAGATAACTGGGTATTCATAGCCAAAAGAAAGAAAGAGGACCCCTTTTTCACACCTTATACAAAAATTAACTCAAAGTGGACTAAAAAAACAACCCTAAATATAAAAACAAGAACCATAAAGTTTCTAGAAGAAAATGTAGGAACATATCTTCAAGACCTGGTGGTAGGTGGTAGATTCTTAAACGAGATAAGAGGAGGACTGAGATGGATCTACTGATGCTTAATGTGTGTAGAAGTTTTAATTAACTTTACTGTAAAAGTGTGGAAATGTATAGAGTTGATGGTAACACATTATAGTGAATAACAGCTGGTTTATAAATGGGAATGTGGCTGGAAAGGGTAATCTAGGGATGTAAAAGTCAATTGAAAGGGAGATAGAGAATAACCTAGGGACAGAATAACACAGTAAACCCAGAGGTTGATGAGAATTGTGGTTCATGATACAGATGAAAGAACGTCTTTTGTGAGCTAGAGCAGATGTACATCACCATTGCAGGGTGGTGAGAATGGGGAGGAGCATGGGAAAACTACAACTGAAGTGACTATGCACTGTGGTTAACAGCAATACTGTAATATTCATGCATCTATGCCAGAGATGTATTGTGTTGATAATGGGGGAGTTTGGAAAAAGTATGCCAAATGTATGCTATGGACCATGGTTAGTGGTGATAGTCTGATGATATTATCTCATAATCTATAATAAATATTTCACCACGGTGTGGTGTGTTGATAGAGAACTATTGTATGGGCATTCTGCAAATGTGCATGATTGTTTTGTAAGCTTACAACTTCTGTAATAAAAATATATTTTAAAAAAATAATAATAGAGTGGGTTGGGGGAAAAATACACCAAATATAAGATATGGACTATAGTTAATAGTAAGATTTTGATGATATTCTTTCATAATTTGTAACAAATGTCTCACAACAATGCAAGGTGGTAGGCTGATGTATGGGACCCCTGTACGATGTTACGCAGGTTTGCTTTGTAAGTTCACAACTTTTACTATATACTTATTGTTTATGTAGGTTCATGGTTAAATATTATAAAAATAATAATAATAGGGTGGGTTGAGGGGGAGATATACCAAATGTAAGATACTTGGGTTAGTAATAATATTTTGAGGATGCTCTCAGATCATTAGTTAAAAATGCTTCACAGCAATACAAGGGATTTGTGGTAGGGTGAGGTATGAGAGCCCTGTATGATGTTATGCATGTTTGTTTTGTAAGTTCACAACTATTACTGTACACTTATTGTTTATGTATGTTTATGTATGTGTGATATACTTCAAAAAAATTTTTTTTAATATATTGGAATTTTGATTGGGATTGCATGGAATCTGTACATCCCTTTGGGGGAGTTAATATCTTAATGATATTTAGACTTCCAATATGGGAACATAGGGTGCCATTCCACTTATTTAGGTCTTCTTTGGGTTTTTTTTAATAATGTTTTGTTCTTTTCTAAATATACATCCTTTATGGCCTTGGTTAAATTTATACCTAAATGTTTGATTCTTTTAGTCGCTATTGTAAATGGAATTTTTTTCCTGACTTCCTCCTCAGATTGTTCATCAGTAGTATACAGAAATGCTACTAATTTTTGCATATTAATCTTGTATCCCTCCACTTTGCTGAACTTGTCCATTAATTTTATTAGCTTTGTTTTATTTAAAGCAACTCTTATACAAATATTCAGACAAGTAACTGCAAACATTTTTGTAACAAATGGAAAAATAGATATAATGACCCTATTGGAAAATTTACTACTCAAAAATACAGTAACAAGTCAGCAGTACTCCAGCAGTCACCTACTAATTTCTTGATCTGTTTCTTCATGTTCTAAGTCTGATATGATTTTTGCTATATATTTAAAATTGTTTCTTCTGCTTATACATTGGTAATATTTTCATTAACTTCTAACCTGTTATACATTTGGGGACTTTAAAAAAATTTTTAACTTGGTAACTGCTTGTTTTTCTTGTAAATTGTTATTTGATTTTGAATAGATAATACATTAACATGGTTCAGAAATTTTAAAAAATGATGCACAGTGGAAGACAGCCTCCCACCCTGTCTCCCACTTCATTGTTCTTCCTTCTTCACCCAGAGACTCTTTAAACGCATGTACAAGCTAAAAAGGACTCACTACTTTATACTTTCCTTTTTTCCCTAGGATTTTTAAATCAAAGAGCATAGCTGGGAGTCAGACTGACTGGGATTTGAATTCTAGTTCTCAGTTTGTTTATATATAAGATGAGGTAATCATATAGTCCCGGTCATAGTGTTGTTAGGAAGATTAAGTAAGAAAAATAATTTTAAAAATCCTATCTCTGTTTCTTAGATGCAGATAGTGCTCAGTGAATGTAATTATTGTCATTATTCATAACTTTCGAATGAAAGGAAGAGCATGAAAAGGAAAAAAACATTGATTTCCTAGGACTGCCATAACAAATTACCATAAGCTAGGTAGCTTAAAACAGCAGAAATTTATTGTCTCAAAGTTCTGGAGGCCGTAAGTCCCACATTAAGGTGTTGGCAGGGGTGTGTTCCCTAAAGGTGCTCTTTGGTTGATTCTTTTCCTTGCTTTTTCCAGCTTCCAGTGCTGTTGGCATTCCTGCACTTTTGGCTGCATCCCTCTACTCTCAGCGTCCCACTTTCCTTGGCTTTCTCCTCTTCTCTAAGTGTCTCTCTGTGTGTCTCTTATAAGAACACTTTCTCTTTGGATTCAGGACCCAGCCAAATAATCTAAGTTAATCAGATCCTTATTTATACCTGCAAAGAACTTTTCCTCTAAATAAGGTCACATTAACAGGTATTTTGGATGAGGATGTAGACGTATCTTTTGGGGGCTACCATTTAACCCATTACAAATGTCTTTTTGTGATTTATTTTGTGATGATTTGATCTATTCACAGATAATGTGTATTCACAGATAATGAGGACTTTAATGTGTTACAAACTACAGTATTGCAAATATAGTAGCATTGATATGTATTTTGTTTTATTATCAATATCACATGTAGTAGAAATTTACTGGCAACCTGTGAAATAAAAAATAATCAAGTAATGATAATAAAACAGCCACAAACTAAGAAGAAATACATTATTTTTTGCTAGTACAATTATTTGGTTTTCCCTTTGATTCTATATGTGTATTTGTAACAGGTGGAAGGAAAGTAGGGGGAGATGTTAAAATATAAAAGCCTGCACTGAAGGGTTTTAATCCCATTTGATAAGAGAAACTTGAATTGGCTTGTCACATCTTCAAGGATTCACTTTTACTCTCTGTTGTAAATTTTCTATCCCAATGGTGTCCCACCTCCTTTATATAATAGCAGAATGACTTATCCATTCTGTAATAGCACAAAAGAGTTGGAAGATATAAAGACACCAGATGCATTTCTCTATATATTTTGGAACAGAAAAAGTAGAGAAAATGTTAAATTTTTTGTTAGGAATCCATATGACTCTGCTTCAAAGAATCACCATTTCTAAGAGAGAAAACTCTTGATTGCACTACAAGCATTCAGAGAGAGGCACCTTATGTTAAAAGCTGCATTTCAATGTCAGTATCATCATAGTCACTGCAGTTTGTATATGATGAAACTATCCAACAAAAGCACTGATTTCTCATTCTGATTTTAATTTTTTGTAGTTGATTAGCCTACAGTAACTCCACAGACCCATCAAGGTTGTAGAGAGCTAGAGCCAGTGCATGTGATATTATCTTTTGATAAATATGTATTTTAGTTTGAAGAATTAAAATAGTATTGTCTGCCTTAAACAATTAACCTCACACTGCATAAGGGATGCCTTAATAGACTTTAAAAAAATTTTTTATTGTGGTAACATAACATAAAAATTGCCATTTAAAATTTTTGGTGGTGATGAATGTACAACATTGTGATTATACTAAAAGTCATTGATTCTACACTTTGGATAGATCATACAGTATGTGAATATATCTCAATAAAACTGCTTTATAAATAAATAAATAATTGTGCAAGAATAGCAAGAAATAGCAGCTACGTACAGCAGGGGAAACAGAGAAAGATTGGGAGGTGAAGAATTTTCTTGTTTGTCTGTTTTTTGTTTATTATTATTATTATTGAAATAATGAAAATGCTCTAATATTGAAGTGATGAATGCACAACTATGTGATTATACCAAATACCACCGATTGTACACTTTGGATGAAATGTATGCTTTATTAATACATATCAATAAAATTGATTTGTTTAAAAAAGGAAAAATTGCCATTTTAATAATTTTTAAGGGTGCAATTCATGGACATTAATTATACTCACAATTTTGTGCAACCATCACACAAAAGTGTTGTTTAAAGAAAAGGAATATATTGTCTCATGGTTTGGGAGACTAGAAATCCAACATCAAGCTTTTGGCAGGGCTTGCTTTCTCTCGGTAACTGTAGCATTCTGGCAATCCTCCGTTACATGGCATTCCCTCTCTCCTTATATCATTTCCTCTAATTTCAACACATGCCTGGCTTCTATTGACTTTTGACTTCCACTGACTGACTGACTGAGTCTGAATTTCCTTGGCCTTATAAGGATTTTGATCAATGACTTAAAGGCCCACCCAGATTCAGTGTGGCCTCATCTAAATTGGATATTTGATGCTCCTATTCACAAATGAGTTCACCCATTAACTAAAAATAACATCTTCAAAGGGCCTATTTACAAATGGGTTCACGCCCACAAGAATACAGATTAAGACTTGAACATGTCTTTATGGGGGGCATGATTCATTCCCTAACAACTGTATCTATTTCCAAAATTTTTTCATCACTCAAACAGAAACTCTATGCCCATAAGGCAATTCCTCCCCATTCTCCCTCCTTTCCATGCCTGGGTAATCTCTCTCTTTCTCTATTAATTTTACTATTTTAGATATTTCATATAAGTGGAATCATGCAATATTTGTCCTTTGGGGCCTGACTTCTTTCACCTGGAATAATGATTTTGTTGTATTGCAGCACATATCAGCTCTTCATTCATTTTTATGGCTTAATATATTCCATTGTACATATACAGTATACCACATTTATTTTTTCTGTTAATATGTTGATAGACATTTGGGTTGTTTCTACCTTTTGGCTATTGTGAATAATGCTGCCATGAACTTTGGTGTCTAAGTTTCTGTTTGCATCTGTGTTTTTAATTCTTTTTGAGTATACCTAAGAGTGGTTAGGTGTGTTAGGGCTCTCCAGAGAAACAGAACAGACAGGAGATATATTTATATATGTAAATATTATAATATATGTATGTAAATATTAATAGATTTTTCATAGGAATTGGCTCGTATGGCCATGGGAATTTACAAGTCCAAAGTATAGGTCACAGCTGGAAACTCTGATGAAGGATGAAGTTTAATTCCTCAGGAGAAGCTGGCTGGCTGAAGTAAAGGCAGGAATTTCTCGATCATCAGTACTAGCTTTGAAATCTCTACCTGATTAGATGAGGAGACTCCCCTCATTGCTGAGGGCAAGCTCCTTTGTTGAGTATAGATGCAACCAGCCACACAGTCAATCAACTGACATAGGTTCAAATCTGTCTATGAAATACCCTCACAATATCAATCAGGCAGTACTTGCTTGACCAAACAACTGGTTACCATAAACTAGCCAAGTTGATACATGAAATTAACTATCACAGTGGGTCAGATGACAGTTCTACACTTGACTTTCTGAGGAACCACCCATCTATTTCTACTGTGGCTGTACCATTTTACATTCCCACTGGCAATGCACAATGGTTCCAATTTCCCCACATTCTCACCAACTGTTATTATATTCCTTTATATTTTCCAATAGCTATTCAACTGGTTGTGAAGTATTATTTCATTGTGATTTTGATTTGCATTTCCCTAATGATTCATGATGGTGACCATTTTTTCATGTGTTTACTGGCCATTTGTATAACTTCTCCAGAGAAAGTGTACTTGTGCCTTTTGCCCATTTTTTTTTATCTTTTTTTTCACACATCAATTTTATTGATCCATATTAATAAAGCATTCAGTTCATCCAAAGTGTATAATCAGTGGTATTTGGTATAATCATATAGTTACGCATTCATCACTTCAATCATTTTTAGAGCATTTTCATTATTTCAATAATAGTAATAATAATAAAGAAAAAATAGCCAAACAAGAAAATTCCTCACCTCTCAATCTCTCTATGTTTCCTGTGCTGTACATTGCTGCTATTTCTGGCTATTCTTGCACAATTATTTACTTATTAAGCAGTTTTATTGAAAGATATTCACATACCATACGATCTATCTAAATTGTATAAACAACAGCTTTTAGTACAATCACAATGTTCTGCATTCATCATTACAAAAAAATTAGAATTATTTCATTACTCCAAAAAGAAAATCTCCACACTCCTTAGCATGCTTTCCCTAGCCCTACATAACCACTAATCAAATTTCTTCTTTATAAATTGATTTATTTTATATAAATAGATCATACAATGTCACACAATATATTTAGCTCATAGTAATGCATTCATACAGTATTTGTCCTTTTGTGACTGGCTTCTTCACTCAATATAATGTCCTCCCAGTTCATCCATGTTGTCATATGCTTTACGACTTTATTTCTTCTTGCAGCTGCATAATATTCCATCATATGAATAAACCACAGTTTATCCATTCATCAGTTGATGGACACCTGGGTTGTTTCCAACTTTTGGCTATCATGAATAACACTGCTATGAACATAGGTGTGCAGATGTCTGTTTATGTCATTGTTTTCAATTCTTCTGGGTATATACCCAGTAGTGGTATTGCAGGTCACATGGCAAACCTCTATTCAACTTCTTTAGGAACTCCCTAACAGTCCTCCACAGTGGCTGTACCATTCTGCATTCCCACCAACAGTGAATAAGTGTTCCTATCTTTCCACATCCTTTCCAACACTTGTAGTTCTCTTTTTAATAGTGGCCATTCTGATAGGTATGAAATGATATCTCATCATAGTTTTGATTTGCATCTCCCTAATCGTTAGAGATGTTGAACATTTTTTCATGTATTCCTTTGCCATTTGCAATTCTTCTTAGGACAAATGCCTATTTAGGTATTTTGCCAATTTTTTAATTGGTCATTTGTCTTTTTATTGTTGAGTTGTAACATCTCTTTATATATCATGGATATTAAACCCTTATTGGATATGTGATTTCCAAATATTTTCTCCCATTGAGTCTGCTGCCTTTTCACACTCTTGACAAAGTCCTGTGAGTTGCAAAAGTGTTTAATTTTGAGGAGGTCTCATTTATCTATTTTTTTGTTGTTGTTGCACATGCTTGGGGTATAAGGTCGAAGAAACCACCACCTACCACAAGGTCTTTAAGATGTTTCCCTATATTTTCTTCTAGTAATTTTATGGTCCTGGCTTTTATATTTAGGTCTTTGATCCATTTTGAATTGATTTTTGTATAGAAAGTGAGATAGGGGTCCTCTTTCATTCTTTTGGTTGTACATATCCAGTTCTCTCAGCACCATTTGTTGAAGAGACTGTTTAGTCTCTTTGACATTGACTTGGAAGGTTTGTCAAAAACCAGTTGACTGGGGAAGCAGCTGTGGCTCAATCAGTAGGGCTCCCGTTTACCATACCCGGGGCCTCCTGGTGAAGGCAAGCCCGCCCGCACGGCGTGGTTAGCTGACCCAGCGAGCACAAGCAGCAAGGGGGGGAAAAAATAAAAAAAAAAAAAAAACATTTAAAAAAAAAAAAAAAAAAAAAAAAAACCCAGTTGACTGAAGAGGTAAGGGTTTATTTCTGGACTCTCAATTCTATTCCACTGATCAATGTTTCTGTCTTTATGACAGTACCATGCTGTTTTGACCACTGTAGCTTTGTAATACGTTTCAAGGTCAGGCAGTGAAATTCCTTCCATGCTGTTCTTCTTTTTTAGAATGCTTATGGCTATTCGGGTACACTTTCCCTCCCAAATGAATTTGGTAATTGCCTTTTCCAAAGTGGGCTGTTGGAATTTTGATAGGTATTGCAAGGAATCTATAAATCAGTTTAGGTAGGATTGACATCTTCATGATATATAGTCTTCCAATCCATGAACATGGAATATCTTTCCATTTGTTTAGGTCTTCACTGATTTCTTTTAGCATTGTTTTATAGTTTTCTGCATATAGGTCCTGTACTTCTTTGGTTAAATTGATTCCTAGGTATTTGAGTCTTTTTGTTACTATTGTAAATGGAATTTTTTCCCCTGATTTCCTCCTCAGATTGATCAATACTAGTGTACAAAAACGTCACTGATTTTTGTATGTTGATCTTGTATTCTGCCACTTTGGTGAACACATCTATTTGTTCAAGTAGCTTTGTCGTAGACATTTCAGAATTTTCTAAATATAGGATCATGTCATCTGGAAATATGAGAGATTTACCTCCTCTTTTCCTATTTTGAAACCTTTTTTTCCTTGCCTAATTGCTCTAGCTAGATCTTCTAGTACAATGTTGAAAAACAATTGTGACAGTGGGCATCATTGTCTTGTTCCTGATCTTATAGAGAAAGCTTTCAACATTTCCCCATTGAGTACAATGTTGGCTGTGGGTTTTTCATATATACCTTTGATTATATTGAGGAATTTTCCTTCTATTCCTATCTTTCGAAGTGTTTTCATCAAGAAAGGATGCTGGATTTTGTCAAATGGGTTTTCTGTGTTGATTGAGAGGATCATGTGTTTTTTTTCCCTTCAATTTGTTAATATGGTGTATTATGTTGATTGATTTTCTTATGTTGAACTAGCATTGCATACTAGGAATAAATCCTTATCATGATGTATAAGTCTTTTGATATGCTGTTGGATTTAATTTGCAAGTATTTTGTTGAGAATTTTTGCATCTGTGTTCATTAGAGTGATTGGTCTATAATTTTCTTTTCTTGTAGTTTCTTTATCTGGCTTTGGTATTAGGGTGATGTTGGCTTCATAAAATGTGTTGGGTAATTTTCCCTCCTCTTCAATGTTTTGGAAGACTTTAAATAGGATTGTTGTTAATTGTTTTTGAAATGCTTGGTAGAATTCGCCTGTGAAGCCATCTGGTCCTGGATTTAATTTGTTGGGAGATTTTTGATGACAGATTCAATCTATTTAAATGTGATTGGTTTGTTTAGTTCTTGTATTTCTTGTGGTATCAGTGTAGGTTTTTTGTGCATTTCTAGGAATTTGTCCATTTCATCTAGGTTGTCTAGTTTGTTGGCATACAGTTTCTCATAGTATCTTCTTATGATCCTTTTATTTCTGTGGGGTCAGTTGTAACTTCCTCCCTTTTGTTTCTGATTGTATTTATTTGCATCTTCTCTCTTTTTTTCTTTGTTACTCTAGCTAGGAGGTTGTCAATTTTATTGATCTTCTCAAAAAACTAGTATTGATTTTGTTGATTTTTTTTTTATTATTTTTTTGTTCTCAATTTCATTTATTTCTGCTCTAATCTTTATATTTCTTTCCTTCTGCTTGCTTTAGGATTGGTTTGCTGTTCTTTTTCTAGTTTCTCTACTTGTTCACTTAAAATCTTTGAGCTTAACTCTTTCTTCTTTTTTAATATAGGCATTTAGGGTTATGAAGTTCCCTCTCGAGACTGCCTTTGCTGTATCCCATAAGTTTTGATAAGTTGTTATCTCATTTCATCTGTCTCAATATATTTACTGATTTTACTTGCAATTTCATCTTTGACCCACTTATTATTTAGGAGTGTGTTGTCTATCCTTCACACATTTGCAAATTTACCTCTTTCCTATTATTGATTTCCAGTTTCATCCCATTATGATCTGAGAAGGTGCTTTATATAATTTCAGTCTTTTTATATTTATTGAGAGCTACATTGTGACCTAACATATGGTCTATCCTGGAGAAACATCCATGGGTACTTGAGAAGAATGTATAATCTGCTGAATTTGGATGCAACTTTCTATATATGTCTGTTAGGTCTAACTCATTTATCACATTGTTCAAGTTCTCAGTTTTCTTGTTGATCTTCTGTCTAGTTCTGTTCTAACGATATGAGTGGTGTGTTGAAGTCTCTAATGATTATTATAGAGATGTCTCTTTCCCTCTTAAGTTTTGCCAGAGGTTGTGTCATGTATTTTCGGGCACCCTAGTTACATGCATTGATATTTATCACTGTTATATCTTCCTGATGGATCGTCCCTTTTATTAATATATAATGACTTTCTATATCTCTTATAACCTTTTTGCATTTAAACTCTGTTTTGTCTGATATTAGTATAGCTACCACTGCTCATTTTTGGTTACTATTTACTTGCAATTTCTTTTTCCAACCTTTCACTTTCAGCTGGTTTGTATCTCTGGGTCTAAGATGAGTCTCTTGTAGGCAGCATATGGATGGCTCATATTTTTTTATCCATTCTGTCAGCCTATATCTTTTGATTGGGGATTTTAATCCATTCACATTCAATGATATTACTATAAATGCATTATTTACTTCCACCATTCTATTCTTTGGTTTTCATATGTCTCATCTTATTTTCATCTGTCTTTTTAGCTCTTTTCCTTATCCTTTCTGCTATCCTTTCTTCTATACTGTCCCCCAACCCTTTCTCTTGTTTTTTTTGTTTTTTGTTTTTTGTTTTTTTGTTTTGTTTTGTTTTGTTTTGTTTTCTTTCAGCTCTAAAGTGTCCTTTAATATTTCCGGCAAAGGTGGATTCTTTTTATGAACTCTCTTAATTTTTATTTGTTTATGAGTATTTTATACTCCCCTTCATATTTGAAGGACAATTTTGCTGGATAAAGAATTCTTAGCTGGCAGTTTTTCTCTTTCAGTATCCTAATTGTATCATACCACTGTCTTCTCACCTCCATGATTTCTGATGAAAAATCCACACTAAGTCTTAGGAGTGTCCCTTGTACGTGATGATTTGCTTCTCCCTTGCTTTTCTCTTTATCTTTGATATTTGACATTCTGAGTAGTATGTGTCTTGGAGTAGGTCTATTCAGATTTATTCTGATTGGGGTATGGTGTGCTTCTTGGACATGTAAGCTCATTTCTTTCATGAGAGTTTGGAAATTTTCAGCTATTATTTCTCAAATACTCTTTCTGCCCCTTTTCCCTTCTCTTCTCCTTCTGGAATTCCCATGACATGTATGTTGTTGCATTTCATGTTATCATTCAACTCCCTGAGACCCTGCTCAATATTTTCCATTCTTTTCTCTTTCTGTTCTTCTCTTTCTTCAATTTCAGCTGTTCTGCTTCAGTATTACTTATTCTTTCTATCATTTCAAGTATGCTGCTGTACGCCTCTCATGTTTTTATCTCACCTTTTGTGTCTTTCATTCCCATGAGCTCTGTTACTGAGGATTTCAAATTCTTCTTTGTGCTTGCTCAGTGTCTTCTTGATATCGTTTATATCTTTAGTCATATTCTCTTTCAAGTCATTAATTTGATTTTGGAAATCTATATGCATCTCATTAATTAGTTTTCTCAAATCCTGCATCTCTTCTGGGGATTTGATATATTCCTTTTCTTGGGCCATATCTTCCATTTTCTTAGTATGGCTAATAATTTTTTTCTGATGTCTAGGCATCTTATTCAGATGGTAGTTTACTCAGATGCTCAATTTCTTTCTCTTTCATAGGTATTTAGTGTAGAGAGGCTGTGTGTTACTGCTGCTCTTTGATTCTTGGTTGACCTGGATCATTAGGATTGTCCCTGTTAGTTGCTCAAAACTGGGCTCTGGACCCAATAATGGGTTGTAGATCTGCTTCCTAGGGCCTTGGGGTGGGAAGCTATGAAGGCCTGAAAAAAACTCTCATTTATTTTTAATTTTATCACATGCACTTCCTTGGTCTGCCAGTGGATGACACTCTTTGGGAGCCCTTTCTGTTCAATGTCTGGTTGGAGTGTGTTTGCTGCAACACTGACCAGATCAATGTGATAGAGGTTCCTCTTGCAGGCTAAGAGCCTTGTTATTCAAACTTTCTCAGAGACTGTTCTCCAGCCTTCTCTGGCAGCCCCCTCCCATTTCCTGAGTAGGAAATAATTCCACTCCCCTCTGCATCCTCAACAATCAGTCCTAGATAGTAGAGAAGGAGATTGGGGATAGGGGTAGGATCTCTTTAGTCCCTTGCCAACTACCAAGGCAAACAATGGCATGGCCCCATCCAGCCTGGAAGGTCTTGTGGGACAAAGAAGACCAAATTTGTGGTCTTCTTTGTCCCACAAGAAGCTGAGTCAGCCTTAGGCTGAGTACCTCTCTCTCCCTTTTCCTGGGGTGGTGCATCCCAAACAATTAGTTCTGGCTAGAAAAGAGGGAGATTGAGAGAGTTGGATCTCTTCAGTCCTGTGTCGGCTCCCAGGGCAAACAATGGCATGGTCCCACCTAGCCTGGAAGGTCTGGTGGGACACAGCAGACCAAATTTGTGAGTCAGAAGCTGAGTCAGCCTTAGGCTATGTCCCTCTCTCTCCCCTTTCCTGGAGTCACCTTTGTAGTGGGCTCAGAGGCCTGAGAATTCTAAAATGTCCTTAGTGTGGGGGAAGGTTCTGGCAGCAGTAATTGCTGGTTTCAATTCAAAACTTTGCCATTGCAATTCCCCTCCTTTGTCCCTCTGTTCTCTGAGTGGTGTACAGCCTTTACCTTGTGTCTTAAACCCTAGAAGATCTTTTTTCAGGCTGTTTCAGCCTGTCCTCTAGCTGTTTTTCTGGAGGAGAAGAGAGTCCCATGTCTTTCTAGTCCACCATCTTCCCAGAAGTCCTCCTGCCCATTTTTTAATTGGGTTGTTTAACTTTTTGTTATTGAGTTGTAGGATTTATTTATATATTCTGGATATTAAGCTTTTATCAGATACATGATTTGCAACTATTTTCTTCCATTCTAGGGAGTGTCTTTCACTTTCTTGACAATGTCCTTTGATGCACAAAATTTTTTAATTTCGATAAAGTCTGGTTTGTCTATCTTGTTGTTGTTCTTTTTGTTGTTCTTTCTTTTGGTGTGCTATCTAAGAATCCATTGCTAAATTCAAGGTCATGAAGATTTTCCCCTATGTTTTCTTCTAAGAGTTTTATGGTTTTAGCTCTTATGTTTCAGTCCTTGTTCCATTTATAATTAATTTTTGTATATGGTATCAGGTAGGGGGCCAACGTCATTCTTTTGCATGGGAAAATCCAGTTTTCTTAGCACTTTCTTTAAGAAGGTATTCTTGGCCTTGTCGAAAATGTTCTTGACACCCTTGTCCAAAATCAGTTAACCATTTGGATTTATTTCTGAACTTTCAATTTTCTTCTCTTACTTGTCTTTAATTTACTAGTCTATCTGATAGGAATGTTTTAGGAGATGACATGATTTTCATAAATAACATAGCCTTTAGTATATTATTAAACTTTTCATCCTTAAAAGTTTTTCTAAATCCTATTCAGAGATATGTTTTCCTTTCTTACATAATATAATATTTTCACTGATGCCAGTTTTGTGTCTATGTGAATTTTTGAGGAAGGTGAAATGTAGCTCTACTTGTTATTTGCTACCCAACAAGATATGTAATTTATTCTTGACCCTTTGATGTTCATAGAATCTCATTGTCAGATCTCAACCTGGAGGGCATTTGTTGTGCATACTCTCTCACCTGTTGTTCAATACCCTGTACTGAACTAATGTTACTAATGTACTAAGACCTTTCTGGACAGAAGTGAGACATCTATTTCCACTTTCTTTTTATCTGAGTGTGAGAAAGACTAGACGTATCCTAGCAATCCTAAATCAGACTTGAACTTTTCTTTGACAACAGAATATGAAAAACAACAACCTCTAATACTTACTGCTCCCTGGGGTACTTCTTAAGTCCTCACTTATTCATCTTTGAGAGACTCTTTCCCTGCAATATGTTATTTGCCACCATCCATTGCCTCTCTAACCATGCCTCTCCTTTCTGCCAATGTTGCATATTAGGATTTGCAGTCACTGAATGAATACAAAATAACAGGTTCTCATACTGTGGGTTGAGAAGAGATCCAGCTTTGAGGTGGAATGGGAAATGTTGCTACCCCAATTTTGGAGTGGATGCAACTATTTCCTAGAAAATATCTGGCATATAGTCAAACTTTTTGTTTGCTTTCTTGTTTTTTATTTGCATGCTATAAAAAAAAACCTAAATTGTATGAAATAAAGGTAAGGGCTCCTCTTCCTAAAAAAGTGCCCCATAATCCTACTCCCATGAGGTAAACATTCTTAACATTTAAATGTTCTCCTTTTATAATTTTTAATTTCATAGAAACTTATGTTTCTTTTCTTTAAAATCCAGGACTTGGATTATCTTTAATTTGTTATTTCCAGTCAGAGATCCATTATCTATATCATGAAAAATCTAACTCAATATTTGTTATTTCTTCCAGGCATTACAAAATTTGAATGTGCTGTGATTTTAAATCATCTACTTACTGTTGAAAACAAGCATTGTTTATAATTTTTTTTCTCTTACAAACAATGCTGTAGTAATCATTCTCATGCACATGTCCTTATGCAGGTTTGCAATTGTTTCTTTTGGATAGTGTCCCAAATTTGCTAGGCCAAAAAAATCACACTTTTAAAAAAATTGATAGGTAAAACCAAATTACCTATTTTAAAAAAAAGATATGGATGACTCAGCCTTACTTCATTTACAGTGTGCTGGAGTGTTTTTGTCTTTGGTTTGTTTGTTTCTCTTTATGCATTTTATTTATTTATTTATTTATTTATTTATTTATTTTTAATATTTTAAAAGATGCTTAGATTACATAAATGTTACACAAAAATTACAGGGATTCCCATGTTCCCCACCTCCCACACCTCCCACAACCTCCCACATAAACATCTTTCATTAGTATGGCACATCAACTGCAATGGATTTACACATCCTGGGGCTTTGTCACTAAGCATGGACCATAGTTCACATTGTAGACCACACTCTCTCCCACACAGTTCTGCATGTTATATGCTTATGTAAAATGGCCTATATCTGCTGTTATAATGTCACTCAGGATAATTCCCAAGTTCCGAAAAAGCCCCTGTGTTACAACTGCTTTTACCTCTCCCTGCCCCAAAAGCATCCAGTGGCCACTGGCTACACATCAATGTTGTAATTTCTTCCATTGCTTGAATCACAGTATGTCTACAACAGAATACCAGTAAGTCCACTCTAGTCCATAGCTCTTCCCCCAATCCTAGGAGTCTGGGATGGTGATGTCCACTCCACCTTCAAGTGAGAGGGGGTTTATATCCCATGGATAAGATGGATGGCATTATCCTGCCTGCAGCTGCAGACTCTCTCCATTCCCTGGGATATCCGTTGTCCATTATCATCTCCTTGCCAGGTGTCATGGGTGAGTCCATTGAGCTGTAGAGTAAGAGTTGCAGCTCCACTGAGTTTCCAGGCACAGCTGGCACATGGGCAGGCCAAAGGCTCCAGTCTCTGGAAGTATACCTACAAACTCCAGCACCACATATAGGTTTGAATAGAAGGGACTGATGGAACATGTGCAGGGAGGACTTATTTGAGTCCAACTCTGTCACTCTCAGGAGCACAGATTCCAAAGTAGGGCCCACTGATAAGGCATCAATCTCTGGAGCTATCCCCCCTTATATAGGACCTGGGTATCTCCAGAGTCCTCAGGAGCCCCTCTATTTGGAGTGATATCCACTTTGGTGTTCTATGAGATCCTACTGAGGTGTGCATAAGTGTTACCTCTGGGATGACCTCCCGACTCTCTTTGAAGTCTCTTACCCATATGAACTCATTTGCCTTTACCTTTTCCCCCTTTTATTCTAGGTCTTTTTCCAGTCATATTGCCAGTTGGCACTTGGTATTAATCCCTCATTGCCAGGGAGGCTCATCCCTGGGAGTCATGTCCCACACTGGGGGGAAGGTAATGCATTCATTTGCAGTGATAAAAGGAAAAATGTTTAAAAAAAATTTTTTTTTATTTTTTGTTTTTTCCAATTTTTTGAATATCCCAATCCTCTAATTTTATTTTATTTTCAGTGTTTTTTTTTTAAGTTTCCATGTATTTTATCTCTTACATTTAAACTTACCATTATTATTTCATTTTCCTATTAATTGTATTTGGCTATTACATGGGCTTCATCTTTAAGTATGGTTTGGATCACAGAAGGGTTACATTGGAGGCGGGTGAGGATCATTGGTGGGGGGTGTCAGGGATGGGGGTTTCATGGGAGGAAGCTCACCTGAATAGACATAAAAGATATGTAAAATTGTTCAAATGATCAAGGGGTGGGGCATGGTCACAGTGGGTGGAGAATCACTCAATAAATGAGAGAATACTGAATTCCCAGCCTGGAGAGCTCTGCCACATTCTCCAAGGGAGCAGCAACAATCCCCCAAGTGCAGGGACAGTGTCTGGCAAAGGAGGATGGTCCACTAATGGGTTCTTGTTATTGATGACTAACCTTATGAGTCTTTGCTCTTGTAATTGAAACTTAGCCTACTGTTATGGGATGCCTAAGGGTTGCCACCTGAGAGCCTCCTTGTTGCTCAAATGTGGCCTCTCTCTAAGCCAAACTCAGCATATGAATACATTATCTTTATGCATTTTAAATGTCTTTGGAACTTAGAAGCCTAACCAGTGTTTTCCAACATTGGATATACTATAGAAAAACTCATTCTAGGAACACCTTCTGCCTTTCAAAGAAGAAATTTCTCAGTGCATTCAGTAAAATGTTAGTAGAGGAAATTATTTTGATACATATTTACTATCCCATCAAATGCCTAAAATAAGTACATGAATTTTCCAGAAAATTTTGAATAGAAGTTGAAGGATTAGACAGTTTAAAGTAGATAGCAATAATTGTCTCTTTCTTCCATGATATATTTGGGTAAAGCTAGAGAAAATTTTTATGTGTGTATTGCCAGAAACACAGAATAGGTGCATTGCTGTCAAGATGGGAATGTAGAACATTTGCAATTCTGTTTAGTGTAGGGGTTCTTATCAAGGGGTCCATGAGCTTGAATTGAAATTCAAAAAACATTATTCTTGTGGGAATGTGTTTGTGCAGGTGTGATATATTTATTAAATAATACACAGTGTAGTAAGGGGTCCATAGTTTTAACTTGACTGGCAAAGGGATCTGTGGAACAAAAAAGGTAAGAACCCCTTATTTAGTGGCATACATTTAATACCTGGCCCACAGAAGATTTTTTAAATCTCCCCTTTCAGCCTCTTTTAGCCACCTATACAAGGAAAAACTTGCTTTATTAGAAGTACTTAGCATTTTCATGTATGAGTGTGAATCCTTTACTTGTACAATTTCTGATGTACTATTTAAACAGAGACAAGTGATTTATTCTTTATTCTTCTGTTTTCATGTCCATGAAGACAGAATAATTTCCATATAATTGAAATTAGAACATGACTACTAAAATAAGGTTTGCTAAATGCTTAAAAGTCCTTGGAGGGAAAGGCATTTTTAGCATAAGTCAATGCCTTTTGATTTACATTTTGTAATGTATTTTTAATTTCACTTTTAAAGTTGAATTTGAATTCATGCATTTTTATAACTTCTGTCTTTTAGATTTAAACTTCATACCATATAAGATAGCTTAGGTAAATGATTATTAAGAAAACATGAAATTCTTGGTTGAGTAGTTTTCTTTCCTGTGGATGCCTATATATTCTAATTTTAATTTCTAGTTGTTTATAAACATCCATATTTATGAGTTGGCTTAAGCATTAAAACACAGGCAAAAATATCTTTTAAATTTATATGTGGAATTTTTGATGGTTTATTTGGACTCTATCTTAAGTAAGTGATTTTTTGGGTCCCTTCTGCTTGATTCTGAAAAGTTCCAATATCAACATTTCTTTTGGAAAAAATGCATACACAGACATACACATACACACACATTTGCACGTATCTTTATATGTACACACAGGTACATATTCATAAGCATATAAATATACCTTATATATATTTAAGAGTAAATTATAATGTTCTTTTTTTAATAATGATAAACTTTATTTTTAGAGAAGTTTTAGGTTACAGAAAAGTTTCAAAGCATGGAGGGGATGCGGATGTGGCTCAAGCTGTTGAGCGCCTGCTTCCCAATGGGAGGTCCTGGTTTCGGTTCCTGGTGCCTCCCAAAAAACTAAAAAACAAACAACAAGCAATCAAACAAAAAAACCAACGCAGTGGGGCCGATGTGGCTCAGTGGTTGCGTGCCGGCTTCCCACACATGAGGTCCTGGGTTCAATCTGCAGCCCCAATACCTAAAAAAAAAAAAAAAAAGTGTAGGGGATTCCCATATAACCCCTCCTCGCCCCCCCCCATTTTCCCCTATTATTCACATCTTACATCAGTGTGGTATATTTGTTACAATTAATGGACTAATATTGAAGCATTTCTACTATCTAAGGTCTATAGTTTACATTATGGTTTACACTTAGTACTGTACAGTTTTATAGACTTTAACTAATGTATAATGTCATGTATCTGTCATTACACAAAAGCTTTTAAATTTGATTAGTCCCTATTTATCTACTTTTTACTTTCGTTGCTTGTGCTTTGGGTGTAAAGTCTAAGAAACCATTGCCTAACATGAGGTCCTGAAAATGGTTCCCTCTGATTTCTCCTATGAATTTTATAGTTCTGGTTCTTATATTTAGTTGTTTGACCCATTATGAGTTAATTTTTATATATAGTATGAGGTAGGGGCACACCTTCATTTGTGTACATATGGACAACCAGTTTTCCCAGCACCATTTGTTGGAGAGACTATTCTTTCCCAGTTGAGTGGAGTTGGCACTCATGTCAAAAATCAGTTGACCATAAATATGCGGGTTGATTTCTGAAAGCTAAGTTTGATTCCATTGGTCTGTATGTCTGTCCTTATGCCAGTTTGGATTACAAATGTTTTTTAATAAGTTTTAAGACTGGGAAGTGTCTTAAACTTTTCAAGATGCTTTTGGCTATTTGGGGCCCCTTACCCTTCCATATAAATTTGATGATTGGCATTTCCATTTCTGCGAAGAAGACTGTTGGAATTTTGATTGGAATTGTGTTGATTCTGTAAATCGCTTTGAATAGAATTGACATCTTAGCAATATTTAGTCTTCCAATCCATGAACACAGAATTTCCTTCCATTTTTTTTAGGTATTTTAAAATTTTATTTTAGCAATGTTTTATAATATTTGTTTATAAGTCCTTTGCATTGTTGTTAGATTTATTCCTAGATATTTGATTCTATTAGTTACTTTTGTAAATGGAATTTTTTTCTCTATTTCTTCTTCAGTTTGTTCATTACTAATGTATAGAAACACTACTGATTTTGGAGTGTTGATCTTACCTCCTGCCACTTTGATGAATTCATTTATTAGCTCTAGTAGCTTTGTTATAGATTATTCAGGATTTTCTGTATATAGGATCATGTTATTTGCAAAAAAGAGGAATTTCACTTCTTCCTTCCCAATTTGGATACCTGTTATTTCTTTTTCTTGCCTAATTGCTCTGGCTAGAGCTTCCAGGACAATGTTGAATAACAGTGGTGACAGTGTGCATTCTTGTCTTGTATCTGATCTTATAAGGTAAGCTTTCCCTCTTACCATTTAGTGGATTTTTCATATATTCCCTTTAACATGTTGAAGAAGTACCCATCTATTCCTAGTTTTATGAGTGTTTTTATGAAGAAGGGACACTGGATTTTGTCAAATGCCTCTTCTGGATCAATTGAGATGATCATGATTTTTTCTTTTCCTTCATTCTGTTAACATGGTATATTATATTAATTGATTTTCTTATTTTGAACTACCCTTGCATACCCAGGGTAAATATCACTTGATCATAGTATATTTTTCTTTAAATGTGCTGTTGGATTTGGCTTGCTAGTGTTTTCTTGAGGATTTTTGCATCTATGTTGTCAAGAAATAGTGTTCTGTAATTTTCTTTTCATGTGGTATCTTTATCTGGCTTTAGTATAAGGGTGATAATGGCCTCATAGAATGAGTTTGGGAGTGTTTTCTACTCTTCACTTTTTTGAAGAGTTTGAATAGAATTGGTGTTTGGTCCTTTTGGAATGTTTGGTAAATTTCTCCTGCAAAGCCATCTGGTCTTTGGCTTTTCTTTGTTGGAAGATTCTTGTTTATTGGCTCAATCTCTTTACTAGTTTTTAGTTTCTTGAGATTATCTGTTTCTTCTTGAGTCAGTGTAGGTAGTTTGTGTGTTTCTCAGAATTTGTCCATTTAATCTAAGTTATCTAATTTATTGGTGTATGGTTGTTTATAGTATCATCTCAGAGTCCTTTGGGGTTAGTAGTAATGTTCCCCTTTATATTTCTGATTTTAGTTCTTTATGTCCTCTTTCTTATTTTTTTTTTTTTTTTGTCACTCTAGTTAAAGGTTTATTATGTTTCAAAGAACCAACTCTTGATTTTCTTGAGTCTATTTTTTAATTGTTATTATTTCTATTTCATCCACATACATTCTAATCATTATTATTTCCTTCCTTCTCATCATTTTGGGGTAGTTTATTCTTTATTGTCTAAATCCTCCAGTTTTGAGTTTCAGTATTTGATTTGAGGTGTTTCTTCTTTTTTTTAATGTAAGCATTTAGAGGTATAAATTTCTTTCTCACTTCTGCTCTTGCTGCACCATAAATTTTAGTATGTTGTGTTTTCATTTCCATTTGCCTCAAGATATTTCCTAAATTCCCTTGTGATTTCTTCCTTGACCCATTGTGTTTTTAAGAGTGTGTTGTTTAATTTCCATGTATTTGCAAATTTTCCATTTCTTCCTCTATTATTGATTTCTAGCTTCATTGTGTTTGGAGAAGATATACTGTATGATTTCAATATTTTAAAAAATTTATTTAGACTTGTTTTTTTGACCTAACATATTGTGTATACTGGAGAATTATCCATGTACAGTCAAGAAGAATGTGTATTCCGCTTCTGTTGGATGAAATGTTCTCTCTATATATATATGTATATCTGTTAGGTCTAGTTGGTTTGGAGTACCAATCAAGTCTTCTGTTTCCTTACTGAATAATGGATGTTCTATCCATTATTGAAAGTGGTGTATTGAGTTCTCCTACTATTAGTGTAGAATCATCTATTTCTCCCTCCAAATCTGTCAATATTTGCTTCGTATATTTTGGGGCTCCACTGTTATGTGCATATATGCTTATAATCATTGTGTCTTCTTGTTGTATTGACCCCTTTATCAGTATATGACATTCATTGGCCTTTATAACATTTTTTTTTCCCACTTAAGTCTATTTTTGCTCATATAAGAAAAGCTATCCCAGGCTTCTTTTGGTTACTACTTTCTTGGTATATATTTTTTCTATCCTTTCACTTTTTACCTACTTATGTCTTTGACTTTAACACAAGTTTCTTGTAAACAGCGTATAGTTGGGCCATGCTTTTATTTATTTATTTTTTTGATCCATTCTGCCAATCTCTGCCTTTTGACTGAAGAGTTCAACCTATTTTTATTTACATTTTCTACTGATAACACAGGACTTTATTCTGCTATTTTGCTATTTTGTCTTTCTAAGTCTTATACTTTTTTGATCCTCAATTTTTCCATTAATCCATACTTTCATATTTGATTTTTTGTATTGTATCATTCAAGTCCATTCTCATTTTCTTTCTCAAAATATTTTTCATATATTTTCTTTGTAGTTACCATCAGTTTAAAATTTAACATCCTAAATATATAACCATCATTTTTTATTTGAAACCAACTTCGATTGCTTACACAATCACTATTCCTATACCCCTCCCTCCCTCACCTTTTTTGTACTTGTTGCAAATCATATCTTTGACATTGTATATACAAAACATAGATTTCTCATTACTTTTTATGCATTTTCATCTTAGCTTCTGTAAGAAGTAAGAAGTGGAATTACACATACCAAAAAATAAAATCCAGTATTACTGGCATTTATAGTCACCCATATGGTTACGTTTACCATAGATCTTTATTTCTTTATGCTGCTTTTTTCACTGTCTAGTGTTCTTTCCTTTCAGTCTGAAGAAATCCTTTTAGCATTGCTTGTAGGGCAAGTCTCATGGTCATGAATTCTCTCACCTTTTGTTTACCTGGGAATATCTTAATATTTCCCTCATTTTTGAAAGAAAGTCTCACCACATATTAAATTCTTGATTGGTAATAATTTTATCTCAGTATTCTAAGTATTTCAACCCACTGTCTTCTTTCCCCCATGGTTTCTGATGAGAAATTGGCATTAAGTCTAATCGGGTTTCCCTTATACATAACATGGTGATTTTCCATTGCAGCTTTCTGAACTCTCCCCTTGTCCTTGGCATTCTTCAGTTTGACCACCATGTTTCTGGACATAGATCTCTTCAAGTTTATCCTGTTTTGTGTTCATTGTACTTCTTGGGCGTACAAGTCTTTTTCATATCTTTTTCTCAGTTTGGAAAGTTTTCTGATATTATTTCTTTAAATATTCCTTTTGCTTCTTTTTCTTTACCTCCTCGGAACTCCCATAATGCATATTTCAGTATGTTTGATGTTGTCCCAGATCTCTCTTAGGCTATTTTATTTTTTCCTAATTCTTTTTTCTTTCTGCTACTCAGCCCCACTCATGTCAATTATTTTGTCTTCAGGTGCACCGATTCTTTCTGCTTCCAGCTCCAATCTACTGTTGGAATCCTCCTGGGAATTTTTCATTTCAATTATTGCAATCTTCAACTCCAGTAATTCTATTTGGTTCATTTTCAAAGTTTTTATCTCTATAATAAGATTTTCATATTTTCATCCATTGTTTTCCTGATATCCTTTAGTTCTTTTTCCTTCATCTCCTTCAGCATATTGAAGATCATTTTTTTTTTTATCTTTTTCTATTATGTCCATAGTCTTGTTGTCTTTTTTGATGTTTTCTCAATGTGTATCCTCTTCCATTGGATGGATCATCATTTCCTCTTTCTTTTTGTCATGTAATCTTTTCTTTCACTGTGTACATGTTACTATTTTAAAATGTTAACTCCGGGATACAGTCCCTAAGCTGTCTGTTTCTTAAGATTTATTCTGGGATTTAGTGCCTGAGTTGTGTGTTTCTTGAGTTTGTATCCAGCTAGTGATTGACAGATTTTCTTGAATACCAGGAGATAATAAAACCAAACAAACCAATGCAAAAAACACTTTTCACATCTTTGCAAATTGATTTTGTGTTGTTGGCTCATGCTGTCCTTCTGGGTTCAACTCTCCTAATCAGAAAGCCAGTCTGAGGTGAATGCAAAGTGTAAGGTCCTCCTTGTCTTTTCTAAGCCCGTGTCTTGTCCTGTGCTTGTGATTGCTAGTGGCCTTTGGAGTTACCCTGTTTATAGGAATTTAAATATTCCCTCTAATCCCTAGGAAAGAGACCTTATCCCTCTCCAAGTTACTCCCTTGTAGGACTTAAATCAGGTAATCCTTTGACCCAGGCTACCCAACTCAATTGTTTCTTTTTTTTTTTCCACGTGTGGAACAAATCTTGACTCATTACTTCCATTCTCAGTTCCATTCTTCATTTGGAATAAGAAACAGTTTTGTTTCTAAATGACCTGGCTAGATATTCTGTTTGGCAGCTAGAGGGTCTATGGTAACTACTGCATCTGTAATTAAGTGAATTTTAAATGTTCACTTTTAAACTTTTTTTCTCCCTTATGCCTCTCTTCAAGAAAGATGTTGAATTAGTTGACATTAGTAACATACATACTTTAATAAATCTTATATATTATCCATAAATATTGTTCACTGATGAATAAACTCATTTCATCATCCAAAAATTATTCATTGAGTACTAAAGTCTAGATTCCATTGGGCTGTCCTATCTTCTTTCATTAAATCTGAACTAGGTATAGCCCAGTTTGGGCTCAAGGACCTAGTGTGTTTTACTCTGTAGACCTGGGTCCTTTCACTCCATACCTGCCTTAATCATTGTTCTCAAGTTTACTCAATTTCTCATCTATGACTTCATATCCTATTTTTGTCTCTGAATTTGCCCCTTGGACTTACAAGATTTTGCTTCTCCAGATGAATACTTAATCCATGCCACACCTCCCAAATTTTTGTACTCACCCTCTAGCTTTGTTCCCTTCCAGTTACTGTCAATTCCTCCTAGCCTTTAGGACCCACCCTGCCCAAACCTGGCCAGCCTCCCTTCTCACCCCCCATTAGAGAAAGATCAGACATAAAAAGCCTTTACAATACACTATCTGATATAACAAAAGGAACATGTGTCCTACTAAAAGTATGTGACCCAAAGGTGAGAAACATTTGACAGTCATATTTGAAAAAGTTTTCTTGGATTTTTTTCTTTTTTTCTTTTGAGAGAAAGGAATATAAAAAAGTCAGTTCATTTGCTGTTGGAAAGAAAAAAAGCTAAAGAACACAAAATCTGCTGTCAGATCCTGGACTTCTGCCACATTACAAGGCAAAATGGCAAGTCATTTGGTCTCTTTCTGGGCCTCTTCTCTTTGAGCTTCTCAGGGGTCTCTCTCTAAGTCTCTGTGCTCTGCTGATTCCAGCCTCTGACCTCTCTCTCAGCCTCTTGGGGCTGCAGGCAATCCTGAAGTCCTTTCTCAGGCTGGGTAAAAATGGTGGTTCTCTTTCTCTGTGTGTTTATGCTTTCAGTTCTCAGTTTATATAATACCCTAACAAGAGGGCAGAGACCTAACCTGGGTCACGCCTCACTAATGCAGCCCATTTAAAAGTCCTAAAGTGATCTAATCAAAGGTCTCTTAACTGAATCTAATGCAATCAAAGGACCCCACACCCATGAAAATGAATTAGTTCAAAGAACATGACCTTTTCTGGGATTCACAAAACTCCGAACTGTCACAAATAGGCTATGCTAACTATTTATTGAGGCACCTAACCAAGTGAATAAACATAATCACTGGACTACAATCCATAATTCTTCCAGTAAAATGCTGCATGTTTTGGTCCCTGTTCCCCTCTTTTACCTAATTTCATACTACTCTCCCACAGTCTTTGCCTCCCTGCTGCTGTGGCCTTTTATCAGTTTCTCAAATGCTCCAGGTTTCCTCTGGGTACAGGACTTTTGCATATACTCTCAATTGGTCTGAAAATTTCCTTTCTTTCTCTTCCAAGCTCCCTTCATTCTCCCAGGCTATGTCATAGTCCCCTATTATAAGTTTTTGCAGCTTCAGTTACCACTCTTTCATAGCGTTGGCACAGCTATGATATTACATTATTGAGTGAATACTTGATCAATGTCCATCTCTCCCCCTAGACTTGAAGCAACCTAAAAGGGTAGACTGCATCTGTTTTTGCCTACTTTTGTATACCAGTGCATGATACCTACAAGGCTTTCAAAAAATAATTATTAAATTAAATTAACTGGAATTTAAATTTAACTGTGAATCCAGTTATTTTACCACTCCCTATTACAATTTTAATCTGTAACATTCTTATCCCTATCATCTAAACCATCCAAAACCATCCAAACCCCAGAGGAACCCAAACACATATAAAAAGATTTCTAAGCATATATCATTGAAAACAGGGTTTCTGTAGTTATATACTTATCTATTTAGCCAAAAATTAATTTTTTTTACACAATAGAGATGACATATTAATAGTTCTTTAAGAATGTGGTACCATTCTCCTCTGTGAGGTGTTAACTATGTTTTAAAGAATCAACATATACCCCATCCAAGGCACAATTATAACACAATAAAATCTGAAACACCTCAAAGCTCTTCATATTTCAATAGAAGGATCATAATGATGTTACTAGTTGACTTTGTTATACAGAGTTTTCTTAGTACAGTGAGCACTAAATCAGTTATCTGGCAAGTTCATATTAAAGGAAAGATGTTCAAAGAATTATTCCACAAAGCTTCTCAAGCCTGGATCTTCAAAGAACACCTGCATGGCTTAGTGATACTAAACTATAAATAATTTTGAGAGAGGGAGAAATTTGATGGCTTAATAAGGAAGGGATCAGTTCACACTGGAAAATAATGTTGCTAGATTCAGGGATACTGTTTATAAAAATAAGGCTTTTTTTTTTTTTTCTTCTTTTGAAGCTAGTTTTGTGAATTTCTTGGAAATACCTGCTTTAACTTTGTTACTCCTTTCTGGAATTTACCCATAAAACAAAAGCTATTTAATATTTGAATGTAGCCTTCTAGAAAAAAAAAACCTCCATGATGAATGTCTTCAACTCCTCCCTTTCACTCATGACCAACACCCAGTCATGCAGTAAGTACTGTGAGTTCCACCACAAGAATAAGTCTTGACTCCTTCTTGCCCTCTCCCTATCCATCCGGTCAGTGTCTTAGCTCAGCAGCAGTAACTTCTTAAGTGTTCCCCCCAACTCCAGTATGGCCCCCAACCCAACCCAATGCCTCCCTCTTCTGCTGGCATTGTTCCTTCTGAAATGCAAATTTGGTTATCCCCACATGTAAAACCTTTAAATTTATTTGTTTACAATAATAACAAATAAATACTATAAAATATTAAAAATTTACTACATGCCAGGCCTGTATGCCTTGTATGAACTCATGATTATGCTCAGAACAGTAAATCTAGAAGCTGTTATCAGTCATCACTTTGGATCAATAATAAAGATAATGTTAATTGATTACCTCTTTTGACCAGGCACTGTTCCATGCACTTTACAGTATTAACTCATCTAATCCTAACAACAACCTAACAAATAAACAATGTTAGTATTTTCCTTTAAATTGTGGGAACTGAATCACTTAAAATTATAGGAACTGAATCACTTAATAGGCATTAAGTCCTTGCCTAAGTTTATTTTATTAGTCAGCCAAAGGGGTGCTGATGCAAAGTACCAGAAATCTGTTGGTTTTTATAAAGGGTATTTATTTGGGGTAGAAGCTTACAGTCACAAGTCTATAAAGAGTAAGTTACTTCCCTCACCAAAGTCTGTTGCCACGTGTTGGAGCAAGATGGCTGCTAGTCTCTGCAAGGGTTCAGCCTTCCTCTTCTTTCTAAGGCTCCATGGTCCCAGCTCCTTCCATTCTTAGCTCTAGGCCAGCATAAGGCTTATCTTTCTCCTTGGGGCTCATTTCTTTGCAGGCTTTCTTAGCTGTTCAGGGCTCTGGTATCTTCAACTACACATTATCAGGTGAACGGCTTGGCTCTCTCACTGGGACTCCAGTGTCCAAAACTAAACTCTCTGTGTTCTCCTTCTCTGTGTATTTACTTCCGGGGGCTCCAGCATCAAAACTCAAACTGTCTCCTCTGCCATGTCGTTTTCTCTGTGAGTCCAACTGACATGACCGAATCAAAGCCTGAATCATAATTTAATCAAGTAAAAGTGAAACCTCTGAATCTAATACAATCTAATATTCCCAGAGGAACAGACCAATTAACAAACATAATCCAATAGCTATTTGTGGAATTCATAAATAATATCAAACTGCTACAGTCATGCAGCTAATAAGTGGAGAGATGGTGTTCAAACCCAAGACGTCTGGCTCCAGAGTTCATGCTCTTGAACCGCTGCTCTATACTGCCTTTCCAAATCTCCATAACTGTATAGGCTGGTCAGAAGGCTTTTTTCTCCAACCTCATTTCTCACTGAGGTTGCATTCTCCTATCTTGCTTTCTATTTTGCCACACTGAGCTGAATGGATGCTCTTTTAAATAGATCTTTCAGCTAAACTAAAAAGATTAACTCACGTTCTCTATTCCCTTTGTAAAACACATTTTTGAGGCCTATGATCTGAAATGCTTACTGCTAAAAGGTTGCTCACTAGTAAAACTTGTACTTTTGACTACATCAGTGTAAAAGTATGCTTAAAAAAACCAGTTGTGGTTAGTCCCAAACCTGTTTATTTAAGGTGTACCTATTATTGTAACCATATAATTTAATTAATTATGCAAATTTGAGATACAAGTAAGGGAAAAACCATTCAAATATTTTGAGAGACTTACAAATTGTGTGTGTGTGTATTTAAATGGCTGTCAAATGTGGCAAGACAACTGTGAAAGCCTAGGAAAAATTTGTAAAAATCTAGGATTTTTGACTCAGATTTTGTCACAAACGTCTTCAAATTCTTATTCCAATGTAGACAATTAAAACTGAAAATTGTAAACAGTACAAGATGGGCATGGTTTATGAAAGAAAGACTTCTCAGAACTTTAACTTGAAGGTGACTTGTATTTATCGTGAGTAACACATGATTAAGAAATGTATGTTTTGTTTTGTTTTTTTATGATTCCATACCTTTGCCATTTTTTAAAATTTGCCTGGCAACTATTTCTCTTATTGGGCTGCATGAGAGGATCCCTAATTTCCTTAAATGTGGTTCTGTAAGTACCATAATACCCACATTCCAGTCAAACCATACATTTCAGTGTTCTTCTAATATTAACCCATGATACACTTTATCATCTTTTATCCTCTGCCTCTCAGTGGACTTTCCCTTTGCCTTTTATGCCTTTTCCTAACCTTCTTTTCCTGTTAATGTCTATTCATCCTTTAGTTTTAGATGTCACCGGCTCTGGATTATCTTTTCAGACTTCCCAAGATTTGGCTAGATGCCCTTCTGAATGCTAGAAACAACTAACCAGAAACAAATGTATTGTAATTAAAATCTGGAGGTAATAAAGAATATATTCACTTTTTTACTGTTTTTCTTTTATTGGGAAGACTTGATAGGATTTAAAAACCTAATAATGAAAATGATTAATAGGGAGCAGATATGGCTCAAGCAGTTGAGCACCCACCTCCCACATGGGAGGTCCCAGGTTCAGTTCCCGGTGTCTCCTGAAAAAACAAAAATAAACAACAAGCAAAACAAATGAAAAAAACAACTCAGGGTATCTGATGTGGCTCAGTGGTTGCCTGCCGGTTTCCCAACATATAAGGTCCTGGGTTCAATCCCCGGCCCCCTCAAAAAAAAATTAATAAATTAAACCTTTCTAATACTAATATCCTATCCTCAATGAATCTGTGGGGAAATTGCAGACTTCACCATGACTTAAAGATTAATTATAGTATCATGTTGCTGAAGATAGAACCCATATAACATAACAATCATGCAAAATTTTAATTTCGAAATGATGAGATCCAGAACATTGCTATATTTTAGGATTGTGGTCAGGCTGAATCATTGGTAGGAAGAAAGACTTGTTCGTAATAGATGCACAACCACAAGGCAGGTTCCTAATTATGAAGACATAACTAAATAAGATAAGTAAATGATAAAGTAGGGCTTAGGTAGATGTAGAGGTTTCCATGGCAAGCCTGTTTTATCTAATCAAAGTGGTATTTTGTAATCATGAAGAGATTATAATTATAACCATTTATTATCTAAGTGGGATGATTTTTGATAAGGGTAAAACAGGATTGCTTTTGTTAGGATGAAATATCTCTCCAATCAGAAGATTATGGAGATTATATTAATTATGTAGTTCTGGTGCTTAAGAGGGAACTCATGCCTCTCTTGAGCTCACTTTTGTTGGCAACTTGCAGTTTAGCCTGATATGTGCTAAGCTATAAAGCTGAAATACCTAGATGTTTTGCTTGGTACTACTTGCTTTGCCTGGTGACAATTCTATAGCAAGCCCAGAAAGCAAGAGGGTGAGTTGAATGTAATTAGGCCTCAGTAAGGACCCTCACCCATAAGTGAAGTGGCCACACACCACTTCTGTACAATGAGATACAACCTATGGTGGTTTAAGGCTGTATATACCCCAGAAAAACATGTTCTTAAATCTAATCCATTCTTGGGGTGAACCTATTGTCAGTGGACCTTCGGATAAGGTTACTTCAGTTAAGAATGTGTGGCCCACCTCAATCAGGATGTCTTAATCCTATTATTGGAGTCCTTCACACGCAGAGTGAAATTCAGACAGAGGGAGAGAAAGCCATAGGAAGCAAGAGACTAGACATTAACAGAACCTGGAAAAAAAAGAGAGAGACCAGGAGATGCTACCAGGGGCCTTGCCATGTGACAGAGGAGCCAAGAGTCATGGGCAGCCAGCCTCAGAATGCCGGTCTTTGGGAAGAAAGCATCCCCTTGATGGCACCTTCATCTGGACTTTCTTTCAGCCTCCAGACTATGAGCAAATGAATTCCCATTGTTTAATCTGAACCACTCATGGCTTTTGCATATACAACCTAGGAAACGAAAACACTGTTCCTATAATCATTGAGAGCTTGGTAGGTGGAGAAAGCAAGGCCTCTGCTCTGGAGGATCTGGAGGAGTGGTTTCCATTGGCAGACTTGGTCACTTCCTTGATCAGTACCCTTCAAATATTCCCGTTTGTCTTCAAAACTGAATCTATACTTCTTAGATTGATATTTAAGTCTCTCTACAATCCACTCCCAACCTATATCTAGCCAAACCCAAAACTCGAGATGCTTGTAACATGAGCTCTCAATGCACTTTATCATCACCACACCTTCTCTCACACTTTGTGCTACTCATAACAATATATTTCTAGATTTTTAAGTTCCCAGATCAGAATTAGCCCAGTCAGAATTGATCATTTTTCTTAAAGGAGTATTGAATACTAGTTAAGTCTACAGGCATTTGAGTATCTGGGTTCAAACCTCTTTATTATTTTCTTGGTTTGACAAAGCCTAAATTACCATCATTAGGTTCAGTGCTTGGTACATAGTAAGTATTAAATAGATAGGAGGTTACTATTGTCATCATAATTATATATTGAATCTAGCATTTATTACATTCTGCTTTGTGTTATAGCTTCTAGGTACTTATTTCATCTCTTGTGCTAGATTATAAGGTGATTGAGGTCAGAAGCTTTGCTATTCTTAACTTTTTTTATCCTCCAGAGGCCTCCAAAACCATTTACATTTTAGATACCCATTTTAATAAATGTCAATTGAGTTGAATTGATAGGGATGTACCACTCTAATTATGTTATGAATTACCATAAGCTACAGTGAATACAAATGCTATATGTTTCAGTAATATTTATCTCTCATAATTTTATGGCTTTGATGCAAATCAGTCTATAAAATCTATAAAATGAATCCATTCAGATAGTACTGGTGCCCAATATTTAATTCTGAACTTTATGCATTTTGAGAGTTGGTTTAATTTATCGTCAGAAATTTATACCATTTCTATAAACTGTAAGCCATCAATATCTTTCAATGATTCCTTTATAACCTAATAGAAATTATCTAGTAAATTTCCTATCTAAAAATACAAGACAAAAGCTCTTCACTTATCAAGATTCTATTATTATTCTATTATTATACCAGGTACTTATACCCAGATTCAATTCAAATGTTTCTGAATGGGAGCCCATGTGGCTCAGTGGTTGTGGTTGTGCGCCAGCTTCCCACATACAAGGTCCTGGGGTGCATTCCCCAGTTCTGGTACCTCCAAAACAAACAAACAAATGTTTCTGAAAATTTAATTTATAAATGATGCTTCCATCATTGTCAGTATAATGCCCACAAGAAAAATATAAAGAGAAGTGCCGGTTTGTTTTTCATCATTTTGATTTTTAAAGTTCAATTAACACAAACTCGGTCTATCACCTTTGACAAACTATTTGAACCTCTGCAGGCCTCAAACTCCTTTTTTGAAAATGTTTTGCATGAAGATTTCTGAAATCATTTTCAACTCATGATATGATACTATGATCAAAATGTGGGAAACAACTTCAAATTGTTCATCATATTTTAATGAAGACTGCTACCAGAACCTATACTAATACATCCATTTATGTTTTTTGAGTTCTTGTTGAAAATATAGACAGGCACTGTTTTATGAACTGGAAAGACAGTGATGAGAAAAACTGTTAAAATCTCTGCTTTCATGGAATTTATAGTCAAGTGGGGGAGACAGACAAAAGTCACACAAATAATGAGATGGATTATAAAGCCAGGAAGTAGAAAAGTGCTATGAAGAAAAGTATTCTAATGGGTAGGGAGTGACAGAAGGAGCTATTTTAGACAGAGAGGAGACATTTAAACACAAACAAAAATTATGTTAGGAAATGCATCTGGAGGAAGAGCATTCCAGGCAGTAAACAGCAAGTGCAGCAAGACTTGGAGTCAGGAACTCTCTGGGTGTGACGAACCCAGTGTGCTTGTAGTGGAGTAAGCAAGAGATGAGGTAGCAGATGTGGCCAGGGGCCAGATCATGTAAGGTAGTGGTCAGTTCTCATGGAGGGGAGAAAAGGGAGAAAGGGTACTTACATCCCCCAGGGGATATTTGGCAACGTCTTCAGACATTTTTGGTTGTTAAACTGAGGAATAGGGATGCTATTTTATCTAGTGGGTGAAGCCACAGGTGCTGCTAAACATCCTACAATGCACAGGATAGATCCCAAAACAAAGCACTCAGTTCAAAATATCAATAGTGCCAAAGCTGGGGAGCTGATGTAGGCCCTGGAGGACCACAGTAAGAACGTTGTGTTTTATTCTAAGCATAATGGGAAGCCACTGGAAAATTTTAAACAAGGCAGGAGGATGACATGATTGCACCTATGTAAAGAATGTCAAACTAGAAGAGAGTAGAGAGACATGAAAGCCACCAGGAGGAAACTGCAGGAGTCTAAGGAGAAGATGATGATGGTGGCTCAGACCAGGTAGGAGCTGAGGAAAAAGGAATAGTGGTTGGACTCCAGGTAAAAATAAGTCAATCATGATGTTTTCAAATCCCATTTAGTTCTGTCTTTTCTATCTGGTTTCAAAGTTTCACACAGTGATTTATATCATTTAAAACGTTGCTTTAGGGCTTGATTTCTATGTTATATAAAGAGATCATACAACTCAACGATAAAAAGAAAAGCAACCCAATTAAAAAATGGGCAAAAGATTTTAGTAGACATTTTTCCAAAGAGGCAATACAAATGACCAAAAAGTACATGAAAAGATGCTCAACGTCACTAGCTATTAGAGAAATGCCGTTCAAAACTGCAAAGTGATATCATTTCATACCTTACAGAATGGCCATGATTAAACAAACAGAAAACTACAAGTGCTGGAGAGAATGCAGAGAAATGGGAATGCTCCTTCAGTGTTGGTTATAATGGTGCAGCCTCTGTGAAAGACAGCTTGATGTTTCCTCAGGAAGCTAAATATAGGACTGCCGTATGATCCAGCTACCCCACTGCTAGGAATATATTCAGAAGAACTTGAAGAAAAGCAACGGTGTGAACAGATATTTGTACATCAATGCTCATAGCAGCATTATTCACTATTGCTATGGGAACATCCTAAGCGCCCATCAATCAATAAATGGATAAACAAAATGTTATATACGATGGAATACTATTCAGCTGAAAGAAGAAAAGAACTTGGGGTGCATATGACAACATGGATGAAACTTGAGGATATTTTGTTGAGTGAAATAAGTCAGACACAAAAAGACGAATATTGTATGTCTCACTGATATGAATTGAATACGATGAGTAAACTTATGGAGTTAAACCATAGAGTATAGGTTATTAGGAAACAGAATGTGGGTGGAGAAGGGGGAGCTAATGCTGAGTGCATGTGGAGTGTTTAATAAGGTTGAATGTAGACGTGTGGAAATGGATAGAGTTGATGGTAATGCATTATAATGAGTATAACTAACACTGCTGATTTAGAAATGTGATTATGGATGAAAGGAGAAGTCTAGGGAAGTTAATATTAATTGAAAGACAGCAGATAATCTAGAGACTGTATAATATAGTGATTTTGATGGTAGATGAAGATTGTGGTTAATAATACAAATACATATACTTACCTGGCAGGGGAGATACCATGATCACAAAGGTGGTTTTCCCAGGGCGAGGCTTATCCATTGCACTCCGGATGTGCTGACCCCTGCGATTTCCCCAAATGTGGGAAACTTGACTGCATAATTTGTGGTAGTGGGGGACTGCATTCGCACTCTCCCCTGAAAAAATAAAAAAATAAAAAGAGAAACAAACAAACAAAAATAATACAAATACAAAAATGTTCCTCTATAAAAAGATGTTAAGAATATGGTGATACATCAGAAAAAATACAACTAATGTAACTTATAGACTATAGTTAATATTGTAATATTTTTGTAGCAAAGGTAAAGAAGGTACTATATTAATGCTAAAGGTAAAAAAAAAAGAATATGGGATTTAACTTTATGACATGTGAATATGATCAAGCTTTTTTTTTTTTTCATTTTCTTTGTTAACAAGGAGACTCTGGTCATGTCACTTAACCAATTTGTGCTCATTTATTTATTTTTTGGAACACTGGAGAAACAATTGAATTTGTTTTTAGGATTAAATAAGATAAATGTTCCTGGACAGGATTTTTTAAAGTAATGATTAACAATAATTTGTTAAGCTGCCTTTTGCCTATTATTTTACCTTTTGAAGTTGCAATAGTTTTTAAAAATTTTGCTTTAGGAAGTAAGCAATTGGTTTACATGGCAGAGTATCAGATAAATTTGTCTGTGGAGGATAGACTATTTCCTCAATATGAGAAATTACATCTTTTTAAAATTTGCCTTATTCACTTAAATCGAATTTCTTATAGGTCAGACATTCACTATATATATGAAGTCAGTGTACATAAATGTTACTTTTATGCCGTTTAATATGATTGAGTTACATTAGAAGTTAAAACACCTCATTAAAAAAGTTATTTCCTATTCTTCCTATCTGAATTGAACATTCCCTGAATTTTCTCTTCCATATGGAAAAGTCAGGCTTACCCTGAAGAGCAAGTTTCTAGGAATTTGAGACTTGCTCTCCAGTTCCTTATGATATAAAGAATTGATAGTAACTAGTCAAAGACATGTAAGAAACAAAATATTCTAGGAAACTTTAGTTGAACCTTATATGTTACAGTAAAGCCACTTGGCATGCAAGCACTCTGATCTATGACCCTATCAGCACTTTGTAGCCCAGAGAATTCATAAGTAACAGCCCTGCCATCATGTAATAATCCTATTTAGAGAGGAGAAAAATGTCTTTTCCTCCTTTCAAACAATTTACTCACTTCTTTGCATATGAATGTTGGTAGTCCAGCCGTTACAATATGAGTTTATAATACAGATTCATGTAGGCTAAAGGAATTTGGGTTTGAATTAGCAAAATCCCTTATTTTGGTAGTTTATAAAACCTTTTATTCATATTTATATTTTATGAAGAACAATCCACAGCTATCAAATGTGTAATCTAGGATGGCAACTCCTTCAAGAAGTCATTATGTATTCTCTATTGTTTGAATTAAACTGTTAAATAAAGATACTTTTAGTAACAAATGATTGGAAAAATGACTGATGATTTGTAAAATAATCCCTGCTAACTTTGATTCGGTGGCTCTGCTGTGTTGCAACATTGGTCATGTACGAGAGATCCCAATTTAATTTAACCAATTAAATTCCAATTGGTTCTTGTGATATAGTCATACATAGAAATGTTATTGGTATATAATTAAAACTAGCAAAATGGTGATTTTAAAAAAACTAAATGAAAAGTTCTTTTCAAAAGATACTGTATCATTCTATACTTTAAAGATCAAATATTTTCATTACTGTTGTAGACAATATATGATGAGTAGAGGAAACAGAGAAATAAATCATGAAGTAATAAAAATGCAGGCGTCCATAGAAACAGAGCAAAAGAAAGTAAATCAGTGAGTGCACATCCCTTGAGGAGTGTATTAGTCAGCCAAAGGGGTGCTACCCAAATAAATAAAGGGTATTTATTTGGGGTAGAAGCTTACGGTCACAAGGCCATAAAGCATAAGTTACTTCCCTCGCCAAAGCCTGTTGCCACATGTTGGAGCAAGATGGCGGGCGATGTCTGCGAGGGTGCAGTCTTCCTCCAGTCTCATCTCTCTCCCAGAGCTCATCTCTCTTCCTGAGGCCTCTGCCATGTCTAATGGAGCCTTCTCTCTTTCTTCACGTATCTGCTTCTCTGTGTGCTTACTTCCCAGGCTCCAGTATCACAGCTCCAGCAAGAAAACTCCAAATTCTTCCTCTGCCATGTCATTTTCTCTGAGTCCGCACCCACCAAGGGGGCAGACACTCAATGTCCCACTGACATGGCCCAATCAAAGACTTAATCATAATTTAATCAAGTAAGAGTGAAACTTCTGAATCCAATACAATCTAACATACCAATTTACAAACATAATCCAATATCTATTTTTGGAATTCATAAATAATACCAAACTGCTACAAGGAAAGAGTTGTCATTGTGTCTCAGAGGGCCAAAAAGTATTTTTAAAAGATTAAATCATTAACTTGAAATAAGAGTACAAAGGCAGAAGTTTCCCAAGCTTTTCATGCAAAAGAGAAAAACATGTTCCTTTCTAATGACTATGTAGAGTGGTGGCTACGTTTTTTCATTAAAAAAGAACTCGGGAAAAAAAAATAACTGACTTTGGTAGCTGGAGAAGTGTCTTCTGATTCTTTATGAATTGGATGACAGGAATAGCCAGTGCAGACTCAACTGATCAGGAAGCATTGCACCCTTCAATCTTTCTCTTCTAAATTAATCACAGAGGAGGAACAAGCCTTAGGGAGGTAGAGAATATGATTTTTGATTGATTGTTTGTTGTTTGTTTGCTTTCATCTTCCTTATATATAGAAAGAATACCAAACTTTTTGAACTAAATATGAATACATTTCAGTATCATTACTGAAACAGAAATTCTTACATTTATAGGCATCCTACCGGATCTAGCATTTGACAAATCCTTGGCTAGTTGAAGACCCTTAGATATGACAAAAAGAAAGGAGAGTTCCATGAAATCAGATTTTCTTTCTCTACCCCACCCCCAACATTTATTTATTGATTTATTCAGTCTATGAGGAAAGAGCACCAAATGGGAGGACCCCTGGAGATGTTATCTCCAAGTAACACTTCTAGTTTTTATAAAGTAGTGTTGTGTTTCAATCATTTATTTTTGGCTTGTTTCATTTCTATGAAACAATTATTATTAGCTTGTCTTTAATTCCTTATTTTATATTTTATTGTCAAATACATATTTTTATTTTTTGTTTATTGCAATTACTTTTTGATATGAATCCACAAATAATTTACAATACATGTAGGCATATTCATGGTAATATCATAGTGTTTTATTTTAAATGTTTGATTTTTTTTCTCCTTTTCTTTTTGTCTTTGCTCTTCTTTCTTCTATGCTCACATCAATTCCCCTGTCCTCTATCCATGTCTATAAACTAGTGTTTCTCTAACATAATTTTCTTTATTCTGGCACAATGCTTCCTATATCCACATTTCCATATATAGTGGCTTTTTGTCATTTTTTTCCACAAAAGTGGAAACATATCACATGCATTTTTCAGCTTTTCTCATTCAACAATACTTTTTAAATAAAAATCCTTCAAGGCAATTGATAGTTCTGATACATTCTTTTTATCAGTTGTATAGCATTCCATGGTATAGATGTACCGCAATTGATTCAACTGTTCACTTATATATTGGTATTATCTTTATTTTCAGTTTTTGCCTGTATGACCAATGTTGTAGTAAACATTTTTGAATATGTATCTTGTGATAGTATTTTTTATGGCATTGAATCACAGGAGTGGAATTGCTAGGTCATAAGGCATATGACTTTTTAAAATTTTTGATTGATATTGCCGATTGCTTTTCAAAAAGGTTATATCTCTTCCTATTTCTTTTAGCAATGCATGAGAGTGCCTTTACCCCTACATCTCTGCCAGCAATAGGTGTTAGAGCGTTTTTTAATATTTTCAGCTCTTGGTTATAAAGTCATTATCTTGTGTTTACTCTAATTTGTATTTCTCTGACTACTTATGAATTTGAGTTTTTCATATGTTTCATCTATAACTTGCCTGCCATTCATATCTTTTACCCATTTTTCTATTGAACTATTTAACTTTTTTTTTCCATATTTCACATTAGGTTTTACTATGTTATACAGTCCCATGATATATTTTTTGGTAATATACATGACCTTAGACTTTCCCTTTCATCCACTGTCATACCAATATAATAGCACTGCTAGCTACAAACAGTATGTTTTGCTTTCACCTTTTCTATTCATTTCCAAAGATTAATAAACAACATTTTTACCAATTATGTACAGGTTAACCCTCAGCTTTCCATTCTCTAACCTTATTCTATTTTCTGGTAACCTATACTCCAGTTAATAACTCTATGAGTTTACACAATATAATTAGTTCATAATAGCACAATCATACAGTATTTGTCATTCTGTGTCTGGCTTGTTTCACTCAACATAATGTTCTCCAGATTCATCCATGTTGTCATGTTTCACAACTTCATCTCTTCTTAAAACTGCAAATATTCCATCATGTGTATACACCACAGTTTGTTTATCCATTCATTGGTTAACAGACACCTGGGTTCTTTCCCTCTTTTGGCAAGCCAACAGAAGGCAACAATATAACATTCATTAGAGAGATTGGTCTGTAATTTTCTGTTTTTGTAGTATCTTTATCTGGCCGTGGTATTAGGGTGATGTTGGCTTCATAAAATGTGTTGGGTAATTTTCCCTTCTCTTCAATTTTTCGGAAGAGTTTAAACAGGATTGGTGTTAATTTTTCTCAAAATGCTTGGTAGAATTCACTTGTGAAACCATCTGGTCCTAGACTGTTTTTTGTTGGGAGATTTTTGGTGACTGATTCAATCTCTTTAAATGTTATTGGTTTATTTAGTTCTTATATTTCTTGTAGAGTCAATGTAGGTTGTTTTTCTAAGGATGTGTCCATTTCATCTAGGTTGTCTAGTTTGTTGGCATACAGTTTCTCAAAGTGTCTTCTTACTATTCTTTTTATTTCTGTGGGGTCAGTTGTAACTTCCCCCCTTTCATATCTGATATTATTTATTTGCATCTTCTTTCTATTTTTTCTTTTTTTAGTCTAGCCAAGAGTTTGTCAATTTTATTGATCTTCTCAAAGAACCAACTTTTGGTTTTGTTGATTTTCTCTATTGTTTTTTGTTCACAATTTCTTTTATTTCTGCTCTAATCTTTATTGTTTCTTTCCCTCTGGTTGCTTTGGGAATAGCTTGCTGTTCTTTCTCTCTTTTCTCCAATTGTTCACTTAGATCTTTGCTCTTTCTTCTTTTTAAATATAGGCATTTATGGCTATAAATTTCCCCCTCAGCACTGCCTTTGCTGTATCTCATAAGTTTTGATAACTTGTGTTCTCATTTCACTCATCTCAATATATTTATTAATTTCTCTTACAATCTCTTTTTTGACACATTGATTATTTAGGAGTGTATGGTTTAGCCTCCACACATTTGTGAATTCTCCCCTTTCCTATAATTGATTTCCAGTTTCATTCCATTTAGATCTGAGAAGGTGCTTTGTATAGTTTCAATCTTTTTATATTTATTGGGACATGCCTTGTGACTCAACAAGTGTTCCATCCTGGAGAAAGATCCATTAGCACTTGAGATGAATGTATAACCTGCTGAATTTGGATGCATTGTTCTGTATGTCTGTTAGTTCTAACTCATTTATCACATTGTTCAAGTTCTCTGTTTTCTTGTTGATCTTCTCTCTAGTTGTCCTGTCTAATGATGTCTAGTTGTCTAATGTTGAGGTCTCCAACTATTATTGTGGCGATGTCTATTTCTCCCTTCAGTTTTGCCAGAGTTTGCCTCATGTATTATGGGGCACCTTGGTTAGGTTAGGTGCATAGATATTTATGGCTGTTATTTCTTCCTGGTGTATTGGCCCTTTTATTAATATATAATTGTTTTCTGTATCTCTTATAACTTATTTGCATTTAAACTCTGTTATGTTTGATATTAGTATAGCTACCCCTGCTTTTTTTTTTAGTTATTGTTTCCATGGAGTATCTTTTTTCCAGCCTTTCACTTTCAGCCAATTTGTATCCCTGAGTCTAAGGTGCATCTCTTGTAGGCAGCATACAGATGGTTCATGTTTTTTTATCCATTCTGTCAGCCTATATCTTTTGATTGGGAGTTTAATCCATTCATATTTAATGATATTACTATAAATGCATTATTTACTTCTACCATTTTATTCTTTGGTTTTCATATCTCATTTCTGCATTTTATTTTACTCTTTTGTTTATCCTTCCTGCTATTCTTGCCTTCTACACTCTTCTCCAAGCCTCCCCCCTCTGTCTTTTTCTTTCTGGCTATAAGGCTTCCTCTAATACTTCCTGCAAAGGCAGATTCTTTTTTACAAACTCTCTTAGTTTCTGTTTATTTGTGTATATTTTAAACTCACCTTCATATTTAAAGGACAATTTTGCCAGATAAAGAATTCTTGGCTGGCAATTTTTCTCTTTTAGTATCCTAATTATATCATACCACTGTCTTCTCACCTGCATGTTTTTTTTTATGAGAAGTCTGCACTAAGTTTTATGGAGCATCCTTTGTATGTAATAATTTGCTTCTCCTTTGCTGCTGTCAAGAATTTTATCTTTATCTTTGACATTTGACATTCTTAGTCATATGTGTCTTGGAGTAGGTCCATTCGGATCTATTCTGATTGGGGTACCCTGTGCTTCTTAGACATGGAAATTCATTTCTTTCATTAAAATTGGTAAATTTTCAGCCATTATTTCCTCAAATACTCTTTCTGCCCCCTTTCCCTTCTGTTTTCCTTCCACAACTCCCATGATGTGTATGTTGTTGTACTTTGTGTTATCATTCAACTCCCTGAGCCCTGCTCAATTTTTCTATTCTTTTCTCTCTGTTCTTCTTTCTCTTCAATTTCAGCTGTTCTTTTTTTTTTTTTTTTTTAAGATTTATTTATTTATTTCTCCCCCACAGCCCCTCATTGTTTTTGTGCTCTCTGTCTGCTCTCTGTGTTCTTCTGTGTCTGCTTGTCTTTTCTTTAGGCAACACTGGGTACCAATCCTGGGACCTTCTGGAGTGGAGGGAGGTGCTGAATCTCTTGTGCCACTTCAGTTCCCCGTTCTGCCGCGTCTCCTATTGTTTCTCTTATGTGTCTCTTTTTGTTGCATCATCTTGCTGCGTCAGCTCTCTGCACGGGCTAGCACTCTGTGCAGGCTAGCTCTCCGTGCAGGCTAGCACTCCATGTAGGCTAGCACTCCACGTGGGCCAGCTCTCCACTTAGGCCAGCTTGCCACGTGGGCCAGCTTGCTTCTTACCAGGAGGCTCCAGGAATCGAACCCTGGACCTCCTATATGATAGACGGGAGCCCAATCACTTGAGCCACATCCACTTCCCTGTTCTATCTTCTGTATCACTTATACTTTCTTCTGTCATTTCAAGTCTGCTGTTGCATGCCTTTAATGTGGGGTTTTTTGTGTGTGTTTTTTTTGGCTTTTTTTTTTAGGTACCAGGAGCCAGGGATTGAACCCAGGATTTCATATGTGGGAAGCCAGCGCTCAACCACTGAGTCACATTGGCTCCCCTGAGTTGGTTCATTCATTTGTTTTTGCTTGTTGTTGTTTTTTATGGAGGCACTGGGAACCAAACCCAGGACCTCCCATGTGGGGAAGCAGGTGCTCAACCACTTGAGCCACATCCACTCCCTCTAATGTGTTTTTTGAGCTCACCTATTGTGTCTTTCATTCCCATAAGCTCTGTTACTTTTCTATTTGGGTTTTCAGGTTCTTCTTTGTGCTCACTCAGTGTTCTTGATGTCCTTTATCTCTTTTACCATATTGTCTTTCAACTCATTAATTTGATTTTGGAAATTTGAATCTCATTGATTAATTGTCTCAAATCCTGTGTCTCATCAGGGAGTTTGATATATTCCTTTGCTTGGGCCATTTCTTCCATTTTTTAAGTATAGCTTGTAATTTTTTGCTGATGTCTAGCATAGTATACATGAACCCCAAGCTGTGTTAGATGCCTCTTGTCCAGTTCCCTGTTATAAATTATGTGCATTGAACTTAACACTTTGAGTTGAAATTGTCTTTAAAATATTCTGTTTATCTAATTAAACTACAAATTCTTCCTGAGCTGGGTCTATGTCTTATTGATATTTGCATCTCTAGTGTCTAACAATTCTTGATACTAGTGGACACTTAATAAATATTCTTGGAACTAATTTGAACAGGATTCTTAAAAAAGATTTCTTTTTTCTAGCTATCCTAATTAGTATATCATAAGAAAAGCTAAACAGAGCCCTTAATTCTTATAGTAATATCTACCATTATTGAGGTCTGCTTTGCCAGATACTGTTCTAAAAACTTTACATGAATTATTTCATTATATTTCACCATACCTCTATGAAGTAGATATTACTGTAATCCTACTTTACAAGTGACATTCCTGAGGCCCAAAGGTCATGCAACTAGAAAATGACAGAACTGTAATTCTATCCAAGTCTATCTGACTTGGAAGCCTACATTAATTTTCCCTGTGCCTCACCACTTTCCTGTTTCAAAGTTATCCTACTGTTCTTTTTTATTATTATTATTATTAAACAATGTCTAAACTTTATGAAAAAGAGCAACATCGACAATCACGAACTTCCAAACCCCGGCCGCCTCCCCTGACGTCAGCCGGCTCTAGGATCTCCCTAAGTCCCAGTTCTCAGGAGTACCGATGGTCCCCTACTGCTGTGTTCCGAATGGTCCAAAGGAAAGCAGGGCGGGAGCGAGTTGCCGGAAGGCATTGGTGTGCAAGGAGCGCGCGAGAAGCGGCAGCCACCGGGGTGCCATGCTCTGGGTCAGGGATGCGCCGGGAGGCAATCCTGCGCGGCTCAGTTCTCCTCGGGCTTGTAGGCCGGCGGCCCGCTCGGCTGCAGCATCTTCTCCATCAAGTTGAAGCGGACTCGCGCCTTGCTCTCGTTCTCCGCGATGGCGAAGTAGTTGAGCAGGTCGAAGTGGCCCATGCAGGAGCAGTACAGAGTCCGGATGCTGGTTCACTAGCCACTCCCACTTGGTGGTATCCGCGTAGCCCGTGCCGATATACTTGGACTGCAGGTGCTCCAGCTGGCTGTGGATGGTGTAGCTGTCGGTCATGTCGCCGTCTTCCCTCTGCTCCCGGGGCGGTGAGCGAAAGGCAGCAGCGGTCCTGTTCATATTTTTAAAGAGATATTTTAGAAGAAGAGCCAATTGTTCGGTGAGCTCTTTAGCTCTGAGGCATTCATTTTTGGTTTTACTAGTAATTCATCTAAAGGCTCATTAATTTTGCTTGTATGAAACAAAAAATAGTGTAGATTCCATTTAATACTAAAAAGTTGCAGTTGTAAGTCTGAAATCAGAGCGTAAAGATGGAAGATTATTCATAATTCCTGAAATAGCTAAGCATTATTAGAACTTCCATTAAAAAGCACTGGAATGTGTTTTCCCTCCGTATAACTAGCATGTAGGAAAGGTCCACAAAATTGAATGATGAATCATGCAGAAACCCAAGAAATTATTTTGAGAGAGGATTTTGTAAACAAGTACAATAAAATTTATAATTATTATTAATTTTTTTGGAAAACTCATTATGCTTTACAAGTTCACTATTTATTTGAATTGCATTGCTTATGCATGAAATAATGATAGTAGTCACTATTTATATTCATGATAATGTTTAGTTTAACAATAGGTAAACTGTATGGTGTTTACATCATTAGCACTTCATGCAATGATTTTTTCATTTTAGCAATAATTAATTTATAATATATACATGTCAGATACATTCTTTACTTATTGAAGTTATTTTCTATATTCAAATAACTTAAATAATTCCTTTAATTATGGTATAATTACAATACTGTTTTCACCTACTTTAAAATTTTTGACTCAATATGATTTAAGGCAAGTTAATAATTACATATGTTATAATAGCATATAGAATATTTAAGAAAGAAAGCCATAATAATGTTTTTAGAATTAAATAATTTAAATATATTTAATTTTCCTATACAATAATAATGAATTTGGATGGTTTCATTATAATGAGTTATAAAATATTTCCCTTATTTTATGATGGTATTTCTCAAGGAAATGGGGTACTAAGAAAAAAGAAAAAAAAAAATCACATCTTTTTATGTGAATGAATGGGATTTAAATTCTGTACTTTCTCCTTTACTTTGTTAACTTTTATAAGGTTTTCATATCTTGATTCCAACCTCAGACAATACCATCTTTTGAACACCTATGCAGTTAGGAACATTTGCAATTCATTCATTTATTTATTCATCAATTCAACAAATATTTTATTGTACATATTTCTAACTTATGATATGTAGTCTGTGATAGTTTAGTTTGTCTTATAGTTATTTCACCGACCACTTTGTTGCTTGTCTTTTGAATCATGGTCTAAGTTAAGTCTTGATAGAAGGGGCTGGATCTTATTCTTTCTTTGTGCCCTCATCCCACCCTACCCCCCACCCACTGTGCTGTCAAAATCGTGGTCATTCAGTAAATGTTTATTTATACCAAGAAAAAGCAGTGTGCCTATCTAACAGAGTTCACAACCTAATCCTCATAAAATGATAAGAATATACAGATAACAAAGCTAAAACTACACACCTCATTGCTGGGTTGATTAGCATAATATAAGTGTGTGTTATAAACTTGACCTGATTTAATATGGATGGAGCCTGATGTTTGGTAAATGTTGTTATCTTTCTCAAATTGTCACTTACAGTGGCAGTAATTAGGTATTTTAAAAATATATACTTAAGAGCAGAAAACATTCTATATATTAAATAAAATTGTCACATTTTTGCTCCTGTAATCTAAAGTTAGAAAAAAATACAAGAACATTCAATACTGAAAAATTCTTAGCTGAACTAAGAGCATTCATGTGAAATTTATATAATTAATTCTGTGACTTTATTGTGAAGATGTGTAAATCAAACATTTAATTTAAATGAACTAAATAGATTTCCTCTGATCACCAAGCAACGGTTTATAGTCTATTTAGAAAATGACATTTCATTCTTCCTAGTGAAAAGATTTTAAGACTTATTTTTCTGAATTCTGAGTGGTTATGGCCCATGGTGCAATGGAATCTGGTTTCTACAGGCCTTGAATGTCACTAACTAGCTAGGTGACCATCTCTTAAATGCTTTTCCCCTATGCTTTTTTTATTTGTAAAAAGAGGAGTTATAGATCTTTCTAGGGTATTTTCCAACTGTGATTCTAAGAAATGTAATCACTTGTCAGTTGACTATATGTGACACAACTTTTTAGAAATATTATCACCCAATTTGCTTAAATTCACTCTCTATTAACCACATAAACTTCATTTCTAATTCAATGCAAGCTAAGGGAAAAGGAATTTGAATCTTCATTCTTCAGCATTTAATTACTAAGCAAACATAACAATTGGCAGTGTTTAGCCTTAGACTAGAGATGGGTATATTAAGCACCAAAAAAGGCTTCCTGTTTTGTGATAACAAAGAGATTCTTATGATTTTTTAGTTTATTGACTCTGACTGTGGGTTTTAAGAAACAAAATTAACTTTAGTCATTAGAGTTTTACACTTACTTCCCTGCTTAATATCCTTCTACGGGATAAAATAGGCATCCATGGCCTTTCATGATCAGGTCTTTGTTGAAACTCCAACCTCATCTCAGAGACTTGATTTCAATAAATGTGATATTAATATAGTGATTATTTTCCTGCTTTGTCTTATTATAATTATTATTTTATTTTCAGCTTCTCTGTGTCTTTTTGTTTTATTTGTTTTTCTCATAAGCAGAATAGAGTGAGAATCTTTCCCTATAGGACAATCTTTTTCCTGTAATTAGCTAGACTTGGCCATTACTTTTTTTATGATTACTGATATATTTGGGTATCATCTTTTTTTGTGTGCTTTTTATTGATCCTACTTTTTCTATTTTTTTGTCCTTTCTGGAATTCTTTTGAATTAATTGAGTTTGTGTGTGTGTGTGTGTGTGTGTAATTTCATTTTCTATCTACTGGCTTGGTAGCTACAGACCATATTTCTGTTATTTAATGGTTATTCTTAAAATGTTTAAGTGCATCCCAAACAAAATATAAAGATAATAAATATCTTTACCCTTCACTATAACAGTTCAAAGATTTTAGAAAAAGTTGACTCTAATCACTCCCCTCCTTTCTTACCTGTATTTAGTATAAATAGTGTAAATTTCATTTTCTTATCCCCAAATTAAACATTATTAATTTTTGCTTACCCACTTGTTTACCAGTTTCTATGCTCATTATTTCTTTTGCATCTCAGACCTTTCTTCTGAAAGCACTTTCATTTTTCCTGAAGTCTATATTTTTAGAATAGTCTAAGCCTTGATTGCATATTAGAATTACCCGAGGAGCATTAAAAAATCCCTATGTGCAGGCATGACGATAGATCAATTAGTAAGAATCTCAGAGATGACTTCTGCCTCTACTCATGTATGAAAGTGCTTTGTGAATTGTCTTCCTACAATTAATAACTTTGAAAAAAAAAGGCAGAATATATGTTTTTAGGCATTGGATAACAGGCAGCACAGAATTGTGATCCCTAAGAAAACAGAAACACATAACAGTGAGCTCTAAAATTGCCCCAGCTTCTGCCTGGAGATGGCTTCTAGACTCAGCAGAAGGAAAGGGAACCCAAACAAAGCTTATTATTGATCAGAATTGAGAACACAAAGATTGGGTTAATAGAGGCTAATCAGACTACAAGAGGAGAGAGCCACACAGAGTGAAAACTCAGGACATCTGCAAAAGGGTTCCTGCAAACACTTCTTTGATTATTGATCTATATAAATGTAGGGTAAAATTTCATAGAACTAGGGAAATAAAAACTGGAAAGCTATAGGGATCTATAGGGTTGATCACCAGCCAGAATGGTGAGATCTTGTAGAAGGAAGGAGACATTGAGGTAAAGGGAAGAGCCCAGAGCAGCATTTAGTTTAGAATTTCCAGGCATAGATTGCTTCATTGGTGAACTCTATCAATCACTAATGAAGAAATAATACCAATTCTGCACAAACTCTTCTAAGACATAGAAATTGAGAGAATACTTCCCAAATCTTTTTTTGAGTCCAGTATTACCCTGATACCCAAATCAGACAACGACAATATAAAAAAGAAGACTATAGACCAGTATCCTTCAGAAACATAGATGCAAGCATCCTTAGCAAAATAGTAAATAAAATCTATCCTGACCAAGTTGGTTTATCATAAAACTGTAAGTTATTTTAACACAAAAAATAAGTCAATGCATTCACTGTGTTGAGTTAAAAAGATAAACCATATAATCTAATCTTTATACCCATTAATAATATACTCTCAGGAAAACTATGAACATAGAGAACATCTTCAAGGTGATGAAGGGCATTGATGAAAAACATATGCTAACATCATACTTAATGATCTAAGGACTGAATGCTTTACACTTAAGATTAGGAATAAGGCAACGATATCCACTCTCATCTTTTATTAAAATGTTTTGGATGCCCTAGCCATTGTTATACTTGGGGAAAACATATAGATTGGAAAGAAAGAAAAACATAAAACTCTATTTGCAGTAATATATGATTGTGTTTGCAGAAAACTTCTTCAAAAATTCTACTAGAACTAGTAAGTTTAGCAAGCTTATAGGGTGCAAGTCCAATATACCAAAATCAATTCTATTCCTATATAGTGCCTACAAAAAAATTGCAAATTAAAATTTTAAAAATCTTTTAAAATAACATCAAAAATATTTAAAATGTTAAATTAATTTAACAAAATTTGTGTAAGACTTTTATGCTGTGAATTACACAAGACAGATGAGAGAAATTAAAGAAAACTTAAAAATGGAAAGATATACCAAGTTCATTAATTGGAAACTCAATGTTGTTAAAATTTCAGTTCTCCCCAAGTTGAACTGTAGGTTTAATGCAATCCCAATCAAATTTGCTTATAATAGTATACTTTTCACCAATAACAATAATAATAATAATGAACTACTGATACATACACAACATGAATGGAACTCAACAGCATTACGCTCAGTTAAAGAACCAGAAATAAGAGAATGCATTGATATGAAATCCTAGAAAAGGCAAAACTATAGTGACAGAAAGCACAGCAGTGGTTACCTGAGGCCAAAAATGGGGGTGGCTGCAGGAAAGGCAAGATTGCCTGCAAAGGGGCCGTGAGGAAACTTTGGGTGATTAAAATGTTTTATATCTAGATTGAAATAGTGGTTATACTTATGCAAATATAAATTTTCAACTCACTGAATTTTGAAATCACCGAATTATATTTCATATGAATTATACATCAGCAAGGGAATTCTGCTGTCACTTTAATTCTTATTCCTTTGAAGATAATACACCTTTTTTCCCTTTGGCAGCTTTTGTTTTGCACTTTTTGTTGTGGTTTTTTGTTTGTTTGTTTGTTTTGCTTTGTTTTTTATTGTTTTGGTCTTCAGTGTTCTGCAATTTCACTACAATGTACCAGGTGTAATTTCTTTCTATTTATCTTGCTTGTATTTCAGTTTTAATCCAGAAACTGTAAATTCTTACTTCTATCAATTCTTGAAAATTCTCAACCACCATCTCTTTGAATATTGTCTTTTCCTCATTTCTTTTTATTCTTTTCTTTTGAGACTCTGATTAGACTTAAGTGACATTTTCTAGGAATGTTCTCCATGTCTCTTTTACATCTTTCATATTGCCCATTTCTTTACCTCTCTGTGCTTAATTCTAAGTTTTGTTTGTTTGTTTTTTCAGAAAGATTTTCCCTTTCATTACTTCTTTTTTTAACTGATACCAATCTGTTTTTTAACCCACTATTTAGTTATATGTTTTAGGATAAATTTGGGTATTTTCAAGTGCCTGTCTTTTTAAAATAGCATATTGTTCTTTGCTAATGTTTATTATGTTTAAAAACATTTAAATATGCATAATTTGTAATCCGTTTGACAAAATGCAGCATTTGAAGTCCTTGGGAATCTAATTCTGTTGTGCTGATGCACTAATGGGGCTCATTTCCTTATGATTTCTGTTACTTTGAATTGTGAGTTCCTATTGGCTGGGATTTATCTACAGATAACCTGAAAACCCTAATTTACAGGATTATCCCTGAAGGGACTTGTATTTGCCTGATGCCAACTAAATTTAATTCTTAACTTTCCCAGACTGCACAAGTAGTATCAATTCACACCCAATCCCACCTGAGGGCAGGCTATGGATTCTCAAGGGAGAGTTTTCTACTCTTCCAAAGGACAGGCCTAGACAGGCATGAGCCCTTTTCATTCCCCTTCTCTGATGGTAGATTTTTTTTCCCTAGTCCAAACTTCAGTGGTAATATGAGACCTGGTTCCAACTGCTGATGATCTTACTGGTCCTAAAACCTTGACTCCTGTTCCCTTCATGACTATGAAAACCCAAGGCTCTAGTATCCATGGGGCAGTAAACATCCTCAGGGTGGCCACTATTTTGGACAATGATAAAAATAAATAGAATTGGTTGAAAAATAAAGAAAAAAGGCTAACTTCAATTAATCATGAATTATTAATACTAATTACCTAAGTTAAGAATGTGGGGAAGGGGTTGGGAAATACTTTTTAAATATGAATTTATTCCATTCTGTGGTATCAAGGATTTTATACCCACAATACGTCTATATTCAACTGATATACTCAAAAAATTCAGAGACTTATAAAACATTGTTTTCAAGGTCATATCAAATTGGAAGCAATCATTCTTCATTCCATTTATAAAACGTAGGCAACTTTTCTTGGTAAGCTAGTACTAAAAATGCCTCTTTTGTAGACAGGTAGTTGGAATACCATACAGAATTCATTTTTGACTGTCAAAACTGAAATTATTTGCAAGCCATAGACACATACAACCCTGTAGGCTGACACCTCACTTAACTGTTAAATCACCTAAAAGATTATATTGTCTTTCTTTTATGTGAATTCAGGAGTACAAAGCTATTTAAAATTTCTTCTGTAAAGAAATTCTATTAGCAGTATTATATATCTTTGGCAGTCCTGAAAGGAACCAGCCCAATATTTTAACATCAAAATTTTTAAAGCTACTTTGGATTATTCTTTAAAAATTAGATTGAAATATAAGAAATAGAGTATGTACTATGTACATAGCATGAATTGTACCAGGGGTTCTATAGGTCAAAGAATCCTTTCACACCTGTCTGATATCTAGGTAAACCACTCTATTAGAATAACTATATTCAAAAATGTAGAGACTAGTAGGTGAAACCACAAATAGATTGTGTTTTCACATGTAAGTTTTAGAATGTCCCATAACGGTATAAGAATAAAAGAAGAAGAAGAAAAAAGATACATTGTAACATTAAAAATGGTCTGTAGTCACAGCACAATCAAGGGGAAAGGAAATTACTGAAGCATGGTTCAGGAAATTTTAAGGGACTGATACTAATAGATAGTAGAGGCTAAGCACATTCTGAATTATAAAATGCAAGAAAATAGTGGACAAAGAAAGACAATAGCAATAACAACTAACCACTTATTGGGTTTTTATTGTACAACATAACTTTTGGGTGTTTTACTTAAAAACAATCTAAACTATAACAAGAAAACCCATTTATCAAGTGTTTAATATATGCCACTTTTATCCTTAGAAGACCTTTTTTGAGCTAGGTACTATTATTTGCTCAATAATGTAAATGAGGAAACTGACACTTGGCATTTCATCAGCTTGCTCAAGATCAGGTAATTTTGCAAGTCTTAAATCAAATATAAAAGCCAAGATAGTCTGACTTCTGAAACTATGCTTTAATGCAACCTCTTCATTATATTCTCATCTAACTACTAATCTTCACCTTGACCTGATGAGGGTGTGTCTGATTCACACTGTTTTAAAGATGGACAGATAAGAAATAGAGGTTGAAATTCCAAGTAACTTACAGAAGATTACTTGGGAGTAATAGTGTCAAGATCTAAGACCAGTTTAGTTTGTTAATACTTTCTATGCATTCGCTCCTATATAATCCTGGCTTTGGGGCAGTGTCTTTTGTTCTTTAGTCATTCAGTCAGTCAGTCACATTGAGCATATATTTGTTCCGCACTTTGTGCCATGCATTCTTCTGGACTCTGGCTTTGTTCTAGGGAACAAAGAAAGCACCTTTCCTGTTTCTGTACTGTTTACATTCCAGAGAGACATGGAGATAGACAATAAACAAGTAAGTGTATGTCTAGTTTTAATACATGCAATAAAAATAAATAAATCATTGAAAAGGGCTGTAAAATGATGAGAAGAAGGGTATATTTATATTTTTTAGATAAGGTGGCCAATACAAAGAAATGTGCAGCTGTCACTGGGAATTTAACAATACTGTCATTTTCTATCACAAGTATCTTGACTTCTTGGTTATATGACATTGAAACTCAGTCTGGATTTTATATCATTCTACTGGTTTCCTGAAGAATAAGCCTGACTTAAAGCAACCATTTCACTGCAGAAATGATTTTATGCTGGTTTTACTTTGAACTATTGCTTAAATTATTATTTGAAAAGACAAAATGAGTAATAGTTTTCTTCCTATGTATTAATCCAACACACTCAGCTTAATAATATTGACCACATGTTTGGCCTTATTTGTAAAGTGCACCTTGCCAACAATTAAGTATTAGGGTCTTCTCCCTATAATTAACACTTGATATGGGATATTAGTTCTTGGAAGCAATCTCATGATAAAAGCAGCAGTGATGATTTTAATTGAAGAACACTTATATTACAGAGAAATGATGGTAAGATGCGTTCAACTTGTTTTTGCTTTCCTTTAAAAAACTCAAAGCCTTCTTCCCAATAGTAATTAAAAGCAAACAGCAGTCATTAGTTTGCTGTGGGCTTCAAATGGTCACAACATTGCTTTCCTTGCATGATTGATGTACTGATCTAAATCAAAGTAATTCAACATTGAAATTATCTTGAAAATTAAAAACCATCCTAGATAATGAATAGTTTCAATTTCTATAGCACCAGTTTATGTTCAGTTTTCCTCTTTTATGTGTTGTTCCATAAATTTGCTAACTAACAAAAATGGTCTCCTAGCAACTCCATATCACAGAACTGTGTGCCAAACTCAGTTTCTGGGATTAACTCTATGGCCTTGGAGATGATATTTATTCATTGATTCATTCATTCATTCAGCCAACATTTATGGAGATGCTTCTCTAGGCCTCTGTTGAACACCTCTAATTCTAAATCTTTGTCCACATTTCTTTGGAATGAATTTCTTAAAGTAGAATAACTAGGTAAAAAAATATGAACATTTTAGTGTCTTATTAAATTTTCCAAAAATAGGCCCAAAAAAAGCAAAAATAAGCAAAAAGTTTGTATCGTTTTACATTCCTTTCCACAGTGTAATGAGAAATCCTATAGAACAGGGGTTCTTAACAAGAGGTCTGTGAGCTTTAACTGAAATTCAAAAAAAGCATTATTCTTGTGGGGATGTGTTGGGGCAGGTGTGATATATTTATTAAATAATACAAAGTATAGTGTGGACTTAGTAAGGGGTCTGTGGTTTGCGCCTGACTGGCAAAGGGGTCTGTGGAACAAAAAAGGTTAAGAACCCCAACTATAGAATGTTCCACTAAATGTGCATCATTGAGGGTTTTAGTCCTCAAAATTGTTAAACAAGAACGTTTTCTCATTTTAAAGAATAATTTATTAAAATCAGCTAGTGCTTATCAAAACTTTTCTAATGACAATGATAATTTATATTATGCAAGAGATCATCCCAATCATTTTCTTTCTTTTTTCTTTCTCATATTTGCTGACTTTTAGAGCATTAAGAGTTTACAAAAAAATGCTGCCAGTTGCTTTGAGAAGTTTGTTTGACTAAAAATGAAGACTGCAGCTGACCATGGGTAAATTGGAAGAGTTGAATATTGATGAAAAAACAAATGCTAGAAAACTAGTAGACCTGTATTTTTAAGGGTTTGTTGCATTCCATAAGTACATGTTTAGAATGTTATGAATTTAACTATTAAATCATTATCTTCGGCACTATTACATTTTATCTAAGCACAAAATTCCTACCTGCAGAAATATGAAAAGGAAATAAATGCTGTTGATAGGTGTGGCAGTTTGATATAGTTATGAATTCCAATAGATGTGGATTATGCTTGTAAACTGGTCTGTTCCTCTGGGCATGATTTAATTATGATTAGGGCTTTGATTGGGCCACGTCAGTAGGGCATTGAGCCCCACCCCTTGGTGGGTGGGGAATCAAAGATAAAAGACATGGCACAGGACAGAGCTGGAGTTTTTCAGTTGGAGTTCTGATGTTGGAGTCTTGAGCTGGAGCCCTGGGAAGTAAGCACACAGAGGAGCTTGGTCATGAGGAAGGAGAGAAGGCCTCTGGAAAAGAGACAAGCCATTTGCCTGATAGTCTACAGCTGACCTTGTGGATAGACCAAGCAGCTGAACCTGGAGAGAATCAAGCCCTGGGAAGAGAGGAACCCAGGAAGCCGGACCCCTCACAGAGTTGGGTGAGGGAAGTAACTTATGCTTTATGGCCTGGTAACTAAATAAATACCCTTTCATAAATGCCAACAGATTTCTGGTAATTTGCATCAGCACCCCTTTGGATGACTAATACAATAGGTTTTCAGGGTCCTAACCACATCTTAAGAGTTTGATGTTATAGAATAGATTCATGGTTAACCTGTATTAATCTGAGTCATCTTTATAACGGTGTTTTTGCCTTTCCTAAGTTTGTATGCTTCTCTGATCTCCTTTCTGTTCTTATCTCAATTATTGTGCTGTTTGTTTCTAGAACCATGGGACACAAAAACCGGTATGTCAAAGTCCCACATGGTCATATCTGGGTTGAAGGTGATCATCATGGACACAGTTTTGACAGTAATTCTTTTGGGCCGGTAAGTCATCTTATCATTGATACAACTGGATTTCAAAAGTGGCAATAAAGCAGGTCAAATAGGTTGATCAGGTAATTGGGTCAAGATAGATCATGAATTTTAGGGTGCAACAATTTATGTTTGAAATTTTTCTTTTAAATATCATGGATCAATAACATAAGGTGTATATGTATCTATGTGTGTGTGCAAGTTTCATAGAAAAGAACTTTGACCCTTCAGCAGAGTACCAAAAGATGCTTCAGCTGACCAGCTAATCCCAATAGGAAGGTTCTTTTTTAGCCATAGGAATGCTTGGTAGCTTATGTTTTGAGTGAAGATTTAATAGACACAATGTATAAAAAGCTTATAGGCATCAATTTTCTTATTGAGCATCTTTAGATATGCTTTAAAAAACATTATCCACATAGTTTTTGTTTAAAATTAAATGGTGGTGATCTCTAGTGAGATAATTTCCTTCATATTTATTGGGTGTTCTTTAAAACACTGAGGGAGTTGCCACTCACCTTTGACTAAATACGTACCAGAGCTGGGGTTTATAGGTGTTATGAATAAGAGGAAGAAAACTTAAGGAGACTACTACTACTTTTTTTTTTTTTTCTAGTTGCAATAATAATAAAACCTTCTAAGGCCTCTTCTGCCTTTGAATAGTAATTATTACCAAAAACAAAAACAAAAAAACTAATTTAATCTTTATAGGATGAGCCAAAGATGAGATGAACAGATAAGACTATGTTTTAGGTCACTTACAGTATAAAAAGCTATTGTTATGAAGAAATTCAGTACTAACTTGAAAGTGAAAATAAGGTATGCAGAGGTAATTTTATTTCCCTCTCATCAATAAGATTAAGTTTAGTAAATGTGTCATGTTGTTATCCAAGTCTACATTAAAATGTTAGTTAACTTTGGTTTGTGTTTTGATTGGTTAGGGTAGTGATTCTACCATGGAGTGTTAGAAATGTTTTTTCTTTTTTTTTTTTATCAGTTGTGAGGTATGTGCTAAACAATTAGTTGTTAATAAAATACTAAAGTTTGGGGAAGCGGCTGTGGCTCAATCAGTAGGGCTCCCGTTTACCATATGGGAGGCCCCAGGTTCGGTTCCCGGGGCCTCCTGGTGAAGGCAAGCCCACCCGCGCGGCGTGGTTAGCTGACCCAGCGAGCACAAGCAGCAAGGGGGGGATAGATGAATAAATAAATAAAATCTTTAAAAAAAATAAATAAATAAATAAAATAAAATACTAAAGTTTGAGACTGGTTTGCTTTTTCTTTATTAATAAATTAAAGCCAATGAAATGTTATTTATATTATAAATATTCTCCTTTGTATTCCATATGTTTTCTTATGTGGAAGAGAAAAGGATTGAGATAGGCAGGATACTGGAAATTGCACATAACCCTTAGAGTATCATATTTATTATGCATTTCCTACGGGGGCTAATTTTCTTGCTGTGTACTTAATAGTGATTTTTTGAACCATTGAACTACAAGTATATCCACGAGTGTATCACGTACAAAAAAAAAAATAGTGTGGACAACTTCACTATGTTTGTCACAATAAAAACTACAGCATACAAAACAGTGACACAAATATATTGAGTGCAATGCTTAAAACCATTTGGTTTAAATCTTGTTTTTAAATAAAATCATCTTGTATAATATAGCTTGAATCAGTAATTTGAGACAGAGGTACAAAATTACTTTGAAATTTAGTGATTCTTTTTTTTTCTTTTTTTAAGGGATATAAATATATATATTCAGAGTTCGTGATTCAATTAGTAGGACTAAGCTGTCAATTTCCATTGAATTAACTAATGTTTTTCTTTGCCAAAATTAGATGAAGATCCTTTTCTAGGGTGAAAAAAATTGTTACATCTTATTTAACCTATTTATATTTAATATATATTATATATTATAAATTATATTTAATATACCAATATTTTACTTTTAGAATGAGCTCTAATATTTTGTGTTCCAATAGCATTTATGACTAGGAAAAGTTATGTTATTCATAGTGATGCTCCAAAAAATGTTTTAAAGGTACAGGAAGAAAAACAGTGGAGTTAAACCCCCCATAATCCTTATTTAAATTTAAGCTCTTAAATTTGGGTGTAGAGATTTCTTAATGCATTTTTGATTAATGGCTATCTGAATAATTTGTTAATTATTTTAAGCCTTCATAAATCTAAAATTAAAATGATCTTAAATTTTTACATTCATGTAGATTTGAACATTCTTAAAATTTTTCTCAATTGACTTTTTTAGCTTGTCAATCAGTGTACTTGGAGGTCTTATATGGAAGACTGGTAGCTCCAGGCTTTCTGAATGGTTGATTCATTGCTACCCCTTGAAAGCAATAAACAGTCTATCTGAAGACAGCCACAGTTGTCCCTAGGATGCTTATCTTGGCTTTGTGGAAATTGATTGAAGTCTTTACCCTACATTTCCCTTCTAAAGAACTTCAGAAGAGCATCCAACAACTTTTGAACATGTTTTAACTCTTTGACTAGTCATTATGCTTTAACATAGAATCTACCCAATTCCTTTTACGTTATTGCCTACTGGTAATCAAAGTGAAGTTGACTTTTTCCATGTTCAGGTGGACTTGTAGTAGTAATCTACTAAAGAAGAATGTCTCATTTCATTTTTTTCTCATTTGTTTTATTATTTCCTATTTATTTCTTAAGATTTTCATTTGCTTTTCTGATTTGGCTTTCTACTACTATATATGTAGGCTCAAAAGAGAATTAAATAGTTTTGTAAGTAAAGAATGAATAGTGGATTATTAACTTAAAGCTAGCAATATTAGGTTAAAGCAACATATTGCATTACTCCAAGGAGATCTGAGATATCTTATAATCTATCACCCACACGTCTAACTTGCTGAGGATGACATGATAAAAGGAAATTTGTTCACTCTCTTATGAACATAGATAATGTAATAAAATGGAAAATCAAAATAGAATAAAATAAAATGGAAAATCAGAAAGTCTTGGTTATGTGCCTTTAGACTTCTTTGTCACTAAATTTCTTCATGTATAAAAGGAAGGGTTTCCTCATCTCAGAAATTAAATAGTTAATTAACAAAATGAGCAAAGATTTTTATATAAATACATTCCTTAAATTTTTAGTAAACAGCTTCAGCTTCCTAAAATAGGAGAATAATTAAAGTATGGTTTATCCAGAAGACACAATATTATGTATCCATTAAAAACTACCCTTGTGAAGAATTTTAACAACATAATGTTTATGATATAGTTTTAAGTCAATACATAAAAATAAAGAACAGTATATAAAGTATTATGTTAATTATCTCCAGTTGGTATGATTAAGGTTGATTTATTTTTGCAACTTTGAACTTCCTATATTTTAAAATGCTATTAATAAGGTTTTATTACCTTCATAACTTAGAAAAATAATTATTTTAGAAAGTAGAATAAAGGTGATTGAAAGTAAATTATTTCTAAGTTTCATTTTGGCTCTAAGTTGTATAAAAATGTCTTTTGGTGTTATGGGTAGAAGGAAAACTATCACAGATTTGATTGGGTAGAAAATGTTTCAATTGTGAATAATATCTCTATGGAATATCTCTCTGCTAAAGTTCTTAAATATATAATCATTTCACAATGATAGAAAATGTCTTATCTTCACATAATATTGATTCAATAACTTATGATTTCAGCTTAGATTTCTAGTGTGGAAAACATTTTTTGTAAGTTTCTTTGAAAATTATGATAATTGTCTGGAAGTATTGCACAGTGCATATCACTACTTGATTTTACCTGGTTATATAATAAATGCATCTGATGACTGATTTGTTGATTTATGATTGTTCAGAATATTTGCTAAGCACTTTCTCCTTAGTAACTTTTTGCTCTGTGAAAGAAATTCACCACCAATACTTTAATGTAGATGACGTTAAATATCTTCCATTGTTGACATATTGTTCTTTTCCATAAACCAACAGTAACTGATTATAATAGATACTGAATGTTCTGCTTGCTTGAAAATAAAAGTACAAAAGAAGCAAATATATTTGTATGTGTGCATGTGTAGCTGTGACTTTTCAAATAGTAATTTTAAACTATTTTAGGTTAGCACACTTTCATCCATTAGAAATGCATGCAGCAGGTCTTGCCTCTGTTTATAATATAATAAATATTCATTCCAGTACTTACATTTGATCTATTCTCATAGGTATTCATTCCTTTTGGTGAAAACATAGATATGATTATTTCCATATATATTTTCTTGTACATTTTCTATTAACTTGTACATTTTCTATTTTTGAAAATTTTTGGACATTTTTATCTAATTCTTGGGCATGTGCTGCTGGGATACTTCCACTGTTTGCTGGATAGTGAGAGGTTCTAAGGAATATATTTTATAATAGAAATTCTAAGTATTTAGTATATAAAATAGATAATTTATTTTAAGTACATTCACCAAAGGATAATAGAAGGAAAACTTTAGGTTTAAACATTCCAAGGCAAAGTTAACCTTTCCAAGATGTATAATTATATTTTGATTTTTAGATTTGTGATCATAGTGTCACCTTGTGAACAATTTGTGAGCAGGATCCATGAAACAGAACTGAACAATTTGAATGTGGAAACTTTGCATGATAAACTGTCTCTGAAAATGGAAACTGCAAGTTACACTAAATATAAATTCTTTTTAGTTTCAAGTCATTTGGAAAAGAGAGTAAATTATTTATTAACCTAATTAAATAAAATATTGGCTCCCTTGAGTGTTTTTAAAGGAAGTACACTTAATAGTAAATGATAGTTTTAACAGTAAATGAGTATTTGAAATATATTTTATTAAGAAAATGAATTGATGGACTACAACAGGCAAAATTAGATATAAAACATCTTAAAATGTCCTTTCCCCACATATATTATCTAATCTAGCATCTCTCCCTAGTTAACACATTTCTTTTCACTCCTGATACATTTTCCACCTGTCAGTATCCACAGGCCAAAATCAGGCTAGACAAATAGTAGATGCTCAAAAATGTGTTTTGAAGGTATAAGTGAAAGGCTGGCATGATATGAAAACATGACCTTTTCCTTATATTATGTATTTTTGGTGAAAAATACAATATGTGATTGACTTGGACAGCAAAAACAAGATTCTTGGAGATGCAGGAAGGACAAAGAAGAGAGAAATTGAAAGGACTTTTTGATTTCTTTTTTTTTTTTTTTTTTTTTTTTTTTTGAGGCCACAGGACAAAGGCAGGAACTAGAAGGGCATTTGAGAAGATGTTTAAAAGATTCAGGAATTATAAGGGCAGTATTCAAGTTGTAGATAAAAGGGAGTTCACTGAACCTGGGAGCCTAGAATGGAAAGATGCTCAGATGGCCAGAGGGTCAATAAATACAATTTTTTAAGGCATAACCCTTACACTCAAGGTAGGATAAACTAAAGAGGAGGCAGACAAATAATCACATAGCCCTACAACACAGTATAACCAGTACTCTAAGGGTGGGGTAATGACAGCTCTTGAAGGAGTATGGTATTTGTGTACTAAAAAACCTCTGAGAAAAACCGATGAAATCTCCTAGGAAGATTTAGTAGAACAGAGAATTCTGAAATCAGTGAAAATAATTATTTGGTAAAATCTTGAATTACAAAAAGTTCTCTAGATGATGTATGTTTTGTGACTGAAGTGGTTTATGTGTAGAGTAGTTAATGGGTTTCAGCTCTGCTTATAAAATACACAATGAGCTTGTGGACATATGAGAATGAATTGACATTTCATTTTATTTATTGTCGAAGTGTAGCATTTTCCTTATGTAAGTTCTCTAGAGCAGCTAAATCATAGTAGTTTTTTAAATTTAAGACCAGCTATTTTCAAATAAGGAAAAGGGACATTAGACTGTGTGGACAGGATCCAAATAAAGGCTTCTATTCACACTGCCTTTGAAGAATGTTGCTTAGATTTTAATTGGTTATATTTTTTTGTTGTCTTGTAGTACATGCTTTTGTTCATTAAAACATTTGCTAGGGACTAAAATAATCCACTATATATAAAAGTAAGGGTGACAGCAAGTCACAAAACCTTACATTGGTGTTTTCCTTCATTTCCCACAGTTCCCTTAAACACTGCTGAAACCTACCAACTCACATATTTTATTTAGTTACAGTTTTCATTTGGCTGCTGTAGACAAAAAGATGCATTTTATTAAAAGGTCAAAGCCAATTAATAGAGACACAATTATAAATGAAATTATCTGTGTAACAAAAGATCTCTAAGTCTCAGAAGAGATGTGACTCTGGTGCAATATTCAAAACAGAGACACGCCCATGTAGCAAAAAGAAACCAAGAGTCTGTCACAATTAGCATCAGGTGGATTCATTACTGTATACTTAGGACATCTAAAAATACATAATTTTTAAAAGTAACATAATACAAACTGGAGATAGGTTGTGGTGAAGGAAATAATGTCATTTCCCCCACTTCAAAAACAGAGACAATCTAAGCTCTCCTAAATTACTACTAAATCAAATTCTGTCTTCAATCTTAGTTATTCTGCTATTATAGAAATCATTCTACATAATTTCATTTTCAGATAAGAGAAATGTCAGCAGAATTGTCATTAGAGTTCATTTCTCTGGCAGATACTGTTCTTTGGGGCTGGTTGGTTATAGAATTAAGCATATTCATTTTATTAGAAATGTATATTTACTAACAGTGGGTCAGGAACTAAGATTTAGTTGAAATATATACAGGTTATTAGTAGAGAAATTTTATAAGTTCTTAGAATTTTTTTAAGTAGGGGATGTAAGTGTTATCTTACTACTTGTCATTAGTGGTGTCTACACAGAAAAATACAATGGAAAATATGAGGGACCAATAAGAAGAGAAAAATTCCCCTCTCACACTTTTCCCCATTAACATCATCTTTCATTAATATGGTACATTTGTTTCAATTGATGAACACATATGGAAGCATTGCTACTAACAACGGTCTATAGTTTATGGTTTACACTTTGCACTGCACAATTTTATAGGTTTTGACAAATCGTATAATGGCCTATATTGGTCATGGCAATGCCATGCAGAATGATTCCAATGTCCCGAAAATGCCCCATGTTACACCTATTCTTCCCTTTCCCCTCCCCTCAGAACCTCCGGTGACCACTGCCTTTATATCAATGTTACAAGTTCTTCCATTACTAGAATAATAATAAGTGTACTTTAGTCCATAGCTACAATGCCCCCTTAAATTTGTTCATTCTCAATCTTGACGATTTTGGGATGGTGGTGCCCACACTGCTTCTGATTGAAAGGGGGCTTAGATCTCATGGGGCAGATGTGTGGAACTGTCTTGCCTGCAGTTGTAGATACTCTCTGTTTTTGGGGATGGGCACTGTCCATCATCATCCTTTTGTTAGCTGTCCTGGGTGAGACTGATGAACTGGAGAATAGGTGTTAGCTGCAACTCTGCTGAGATTAAGGGCTCAATCAGCATATGAACAGCCAGAAGATTTAAGCCTCTGGGACACATATTTAATGGGTGTAGTGCTAATTATAGGTTCAAATAAAAGGGGCATAAGAACCATGTGCAGGAAAATTATAAATGAGTTCAACTCCAATACATGGGGGGGGAGATATTTTATCATATATTCCAAGATAAGGCCCACTGACAGGGTACAGAATTTTTGGGGTTGTCTGCCCTGCCTATAGTGTCCAGATGTCTTTAGAGCCCTCAGGATCTCCCCAGCTTGAGGCACTGTTTACTGCAGCAGTCAAAGAGATCCTCCTAAGATATGCATAAGCATAACCTTTGGAATGACCTCCCAACTCACTTTGAAATCTCTTAGCTATAGATATTTTCTCTTTTTGGTCAAGATCTTTTTCCAAGTCCATCACTGGTTCGTGCTTGGTAATAATCCCTCAGTGCCGGGGAGTCTCATCCCTGGGAGACAAGTCCCATGCTGGGGGAAGGTAGTGAGTTTGTATGCTGAGTTTGGCTTACAGACAGGCCAAATTAGAGGAGTTTGACTGAATTTTTGAGAGATAGCTTTCTGTGGAAAGTTTTAATTTTCCTAAAGCTTCTTGATACAAAGCTTTGCTAAGTGTCAGAATCTCTGTGGTTATATTTACTGCAATGAATTTCAAGAGAAATATAATATCAGCTGAGTGTCAAGGCCTTAGGTTATCCTTTTCTGTGTAGTGGAACCATATATTCATTACATATATTGTAATGAATCCCAATAATCAAGGTTTTAGACATTATCACTAGTATGGCCCATGTGTGTTGGTGGTATATTAAAGTTTATCTAACTTGGAGAATTAAGCAAGTGAAAATGTAATTTTTTATTGCAATGGTCAGAATAAGAGCCATGAGCGTGTTCTATTGATGGGGCATCTCAGACCCCATGACTTTTGCACTCAATCATAGTGATCCTATAAGATGACTCCTGTTGAATTCTGCTTCAACTCATCCTCTTGTCACTAGTTCCTGAAAAGAAGAACTCTTATCATATCATGCTGCTTCTTGAAACAATATCATCGGCCTACTGCAGATGGCTTAATGATGAAACTTTAGAAGCCTTCCCTTTTCAATCAGAAACAAGGCAAGGAAGTCCTCTCTTACCTCTTGTGTTAATATTGTGCTAAAGGATATAGCCAGTGCAGGTTAAGACAGGAAAGAGAAATAAAAGTTGTAGAGATTGTAAAGGAAGACTCCAAGCTATTATTTTTCATAGATATGATACTGTCTACTTAGAAAACCCAAGAGGAATCTATAAACCTTAAGAGAGTTCTGCAAATTTACTAGCATAAAAGCTATTATAGACAACAATCAGTTTGATTCCTAGAGATCATCAGCAAGTAGAAAACATACTTTTAAAGAACATGCCATTTAAAATAGTAATAAAAACTTCAGGGGAAGCGGCTGTGGCTCAATCAGTAGGGCTCCCGTTTACCATATGGGAGGCCCCAGGTTTGGTTCCTGGGACCTCCTGGTGAAGGCAAGCCTGCCCGCACGGCGTGGTTAGCTGACCCAGCGAGCACAAGCAGCAAGGGGGGGATAAATGAATAAATAAATAAAATCTTTAAAAAAAAAAAAAAAAACTTCAGGACAGTGGTTGCCCCTGCGAGTAGATGGGAATGAACATGATTGGGAAGGAGAATACAGGGATGCCAGCTTACTGCTACTGTCCTCTTTCTTAAGCAGTGTCGTCAATATACAGGTGTTTATTACATTATGCTTCATACACTTTATATATGAAGTATTTTATAATAGAATATTTTTAATGACTATGTAAACACAAATTAAAAGTTGGCATCAGTGGCTCTGCATTACTCATGGCAAGCCCTCCCTAACATTAGAGAGTCCCAATGCAAAAATACAAATGAAAGTTCATATATCATGTGTCTAAATATTTAAAATACAAATCAAGTTAACAAACTGATAATAGAATAGCTCTTACCTTAATATGTATGCCTTCTTATTGACAAAAAGGCAATGATTTTCGTATGATTGAAATCAGTAAACATATCAAAGATGACTAAATTTAATTATTATTATAAGTTGGAATGTTCAGCTGAGAAACTGTGATATTTGGAAGAGTAGTGCAATAAATCATATAATTCATAAACCACTATGTGTTTGTTCATAAATATTTTCTGGCCTTCATTTCAGCAAAATCACTATGTTGTCTTAATAAAGATTATTACATAATTTGCATTCAATTGCTATATTAATATTAAGATAATATTTAAGTGTATTCCATATCAAAAATGTAAATGAAAAATAAGTGGAAAAAAATTAAAAAGTAATTTTTTTTTTAATTTTATTTTTTTTTTGAGGAATCAGGGCCAGGGATTGAACCGTATATGGGAAGTTGGAACTCAACCATTGAGCCACATTACCCCTGAGTTCGTTTTTCATTTGTTTGCTTGTTGTTTGCTTTTTGTCTTTAGGAGGTACTGGGAACTGAACCCAGGACTTGCCATGTGGGAAGCAGGCACCTAACTGCTTGAGCCATATCTGCTCCCAGTAAATTTTTAAAAATCTAACAAAAAGGCCCAGTGTACCTATTAAAATCAAAAGGCAAAACGCCAATGACAACTAAGAAACATAAAAACAATATCAAAATTATTTAAATAAAAGTGAATTTTTAGTATTTAAAGAATTAATTAAATCTTATTACAGATGTTTACAAAAATAAAAATAAAATTATCTAGTGTTCAGTGTCCATGTAGTTGCTAATGTGAAGAGTCAGTAGCATAGTTCATGCATATTACATCCTGAGCAAATCCAAGGGTAATATGAATTGTTTAATATTCATAAAATATTTCCTCTGTGGTCATGTGCAACTGTGGTGGATACTGTGCTCTCCCAACTACCTTCAGAGCCACAAACTGAAATGGGAAGAGTAGCAAGAAAGGAACACTTAGAACTACTGGCAATTGATACTGTGTTATACAAGAATTTGTTGCATTCATGCTATCTAAGAAGACAACTTGTCAAGTTATTTAATTTGCTGTTTCTCTTACCTAAGAGAAACCACAGCTGAAATCCTCCCTGTGATAAACCCACCAACTTTCATGGCTATTGTACTCAGTTTTGGACATAAGTCAAGAGACGGGGAAAAGCATTTTCCTGGGTCCTAGTTGGTATTTGTTGCAGTAAATATTTGCTGGATTTTCAGGGTCATAGAGCCACACTGTGCTCCTACTGTATGCTACATCTTGAGTGACACAAGACCCATGTGTTCTTTAATACATTTAATTTTTGTATATTTGTGATATGCAGTTTCCTCTAAAATACAGGCACCAAAAAGGAGCCCTTCTTACCCAGGTCTAATGACAGTGTGATTCAAAGAACTAGTCCAAATTCATTAGTATGACATTCAAAAGTCTTCTGAATCTGCTCCCAACCAAATTTTCCAAAACTGTCTTTCCTTCTTAGCTATGCATGCCTGTGTCTTGATCATTCCCTAAATTCACCATTTTGTCTTGCATCTCTATATCTTGGTATGCTGTCATTTCTTTTCTCTTCTGCCTGTCCACCTCATTTTGCAGAATGACCACTTCCAGACATGCTCTAATATGAGGATTTGCTCTCACTTGAGTCAGTTACCCCTCACGGCATTTGTACTATAATTGCAGCATGGTTTTGTGTGTATAGAGGACTGAGCTTTGACAAGGCAGTTATGGGAGCAGACTCATCCTTGTATTCCCACCCCACCCCCCCAACCCAAACTGGGAACATAGTTTAACAGCTGTTTGGTGACACTAGGCTTCTAGAGCAGAGGTCAGCAAACTATGGTCCTTTGGTCAAATATGGTCCATGCTTGTTCCTGTGAAAAATAGTTATAGTGGAACACAGCCTCACACATTGGTTTTCATATTTCCTATGACTTCTTTCATGCTACAGTGGCTGAATTAAGTAGTTGCAACAAAACACTTATGGCCCACAAATCCTAAAACATTTACTCTCTGGCCCTTTACAGAAAAAGTTTGCCAACCGCTGATCTAGTAAGAGAGCTTTGGACAGATTGGATGAGTGATTATGTTTGGCCTTGAATATAAAGGTGAGAAACTTGAACATTATCTAGAATGCCATTCACATTTTTGAACAGAAGGGTAATAAGTAAGAAGAGCCATCCTAGCAAGGTTGATTTGGGAAAATTATGAGGGAAAAATTAGACTGGAAATAGGCTATATATAGCGAATGCATAGTATTACTTCAAATGTAGATGATTAGGCCCTGCACCAAAGTGGTAGTAATAAAAAATATGGAAAAGCAAATTGATGCAAAAGTCCATAAAAAATAAGAATTAAATGGATGTGTGTTAGATTCTGCTGCCTAGAATTTTCTCATCACATGTTAGAGAAGTTCACCAGCTAAAATACTGAACGTCCTTCATACTCACCTCTGATAGATTAAGTCTTAAAATTAAGCATGAGAAGCTTAAATCATAAGCATATCACAAATATACAAAAATTAAATGTATTCCATATCTTGTGGAAGACCAAAAGATAGAAGTGACAAAGTAATGTCTCCAAGCTCCTTTAGTCCACAAGGCACTTGGAGAAACATTTAAGTGGGCAGTACTGCCTACCTGATTTGAACTGTGCTGTCTTAGAATGATTGCATGTACTGTCCTGACCTGGGAGGGATAATTGAGTCGTGCTCATGATGCATTCAAACTTGTAGGCAAGTGTTATTCCATCAATGTTCCCTCCTGTCACACTTAACATCTGTGACAACCAATGCACCACCTCCCTCTCCCCATTTCACAGGCCTTCTCAGCCCTTTTCTAATGTTTTCACATTTTCAAAAGGTATAGATTATTCCTAGAATGTGGAGGCTAATGAGAAGGAAATATATTACAGAAAAGTAAATATTTTAGTTGTTTAAATTGTCTTATAGAGAAGCAGGTATTACTTTTATTTCTTCTTCATTATTGTTATTTAAATACACATGTATATGATATATTTCAAGATTAAAATACTTATAAAAAAAGAAAAGAAATATATCAGTTTTGCTGAAGGAACAGTGTAGAATCTTTAGACTGGTTTCAATTTTCATTAACTAATCTCCCCATTAAATAAAATTACTATGGGGGTTGGATGTGGCTCAACTGGTTGGGCGTCCGTCTCCCATATGGAGGGACCTGGGTTCGATCCCCGGGACCTCCCGGTAAAAAAAAAAAAAAAAAAAATTACTATGTTAAAATAAGCATATTGATGTGAGGATTTAAAATTAGAATGTAGTTGTCACTGACCAAAAGCAGCGTTCTTTGCCTGATAGACTTCAAAATGACCAATTCCTGAGATATCAGAGTTTCCAAGTGAGAAAGAGTTTATTGCTAGTGCACAGCAAGATGAGATGGCCTAACGGCCTAAAATCTATCTAATTGCAGTAATTCTGATAGTTTATAGTATCCAAAAACAGGCAGGTTAATGCAATGAGTACAGTGGCTTAAGATGATCTAATTACTGAGCATGTGCAGATTGATTACATGTTTAGTCACAGAAGCTACTACAAATGTCAGGTAGGCCAATATTGATTAGATCAAGCTTCACCTAGTAAAATAATTTCATTAATAACCATTAAGGGACTGTCCAGTAATCATCAGATTTCAAAGTTGTAAAACAGCATGGGGAAGGGGGATACAAATGGAGGTCAGTCACAAGGTTTTTACAATCACAATATAAATGTTATATAGTTTTACAGTCATCATCAGAAATCAAGGCATCTGGATTCTAGTTCAGCAAATTTCAGTATTTTCAGATATTTAATTTTGGCTATTCTACAATATGCTAGAAATTAAAAAGGCATCTATATAATGATTCAGTAATCATAATCATTTGTTAATTCTCAACCCTCAGTTACAGTCATTGGAAGGAAAAGAGAAATTTCAAGGCATCATCAAGTTATGGAGTATTGTTCAGTTTTTTGATTACTAACCCTGATTTTCATAAAGATAATAATTATTAACTATAACCTACTTTGAGACTAAATACTATATTAGGGTGAAATTTTACTTAAACATCCAGTGATTTTATTTACAGTTGAAGAGCTTCGACCAAACTATTTTTAAAGCTAGGTAAACTCCCTTGTTGCAAAATTTATCTGCCTACTACCTCCTGGGGCTTTAATGCTCTATATGCCTAATATTTGCTAGAAAGCTACAGGTAAATGAAACATTCCTCTCAAATTACCTATGATTGTATTTAGGTTGTTCATATAAATTCAGTTTCACTTTAAAAATTTTAAAAACTGAACCAAACAAATGAGATTATATATTGTGTAGACTCTGGTCAAGGAAAAATTCTTATCTTAAAAGCCAGGGGCTTTTGAAATAAACTTTATTCTGTTCTTCTGACATACAAAACATAGGAAGTTGCTCAGTCTTTCAAAGAAAGAAAAAGTTATCTACTGACTGAAGAATGGGAATGCCATTAAATGAATGAATTCTTTAAATCAAAGGCATGGTTTCACTGTGCTGTTGTTTCTAGATTTAATGCATTACTCTGAATTGCCTGGAAACAAATAGTTCAAAATAGACAAGGCCATTTCAAAGGTTATTCATTAAAGTACATGACACTTAAATGTTAAATAGCCTTCTTTATCCCAGATGGACATTGTTAGTTTAAATTGCTATATCTTTTCAAATCATAATATACTCTTGAGTCACAAAATTATACTCTATAAAGAAACTTAAATACATTTTCTAATGATCAGGATTATTAGGAATAAATTTAAAATAAAAATGTCACAAATCTCATCTGATTTTATTTTAGTCCCATAATTCTTACTTTAAAAAAAAAACACATTTCTTTAGTTAAGGTATTCTCGTTAGATAAAAGAATATTTTTAAATTACTCTTAGTTTGCAGGAAAATCTACCCACAGCCTTTACATATTTCAAATAATTTATATTGATGTGAAATCTTATTATATACTCCTTCATCCAATCCTTATCTCTAACCATCTTACTCCTTATTCTTTGGAGGTTCATTGTCTGCAATACCTTTTTTGTCTCGCCAAATTAAATTTACTATTTCTTATAAGAAAGATTGTAAGTAGGATATGTCTATATATGTAGACATAACCCTAAATTGATGTAACATCATCCTTAAGGTTCAGGAAGAGTGCCGTCTTTATAAGGTTATTTTCTCTTTATTTTTAATTCTTGAAAGGCTCCCAAATGACCATGGTAACTATTATAGTGATCCTTTGATAATATATACCTCAAACATGCTTTTCTATAAATTGAATCCTGTTTAAAAACAAACCATACAAAACTATCATAAATCGTGCAAAGCAGAGTAATACAAAAAATATACAACCAATATGTTCTTCCTGTTCAATTGAAAGTAAAATGAGCCTAGAGTAAATTATAATGTCAAAGCTCATCTTACATTCTTGTGTTCTTAGTCCTTGCTTTTTTTTTTTTTTCTTTACTCCACAGTAGTAGCCCTTCCTTTTTTGGGATCCCAGATCTCTCTTGCTGTCCAAATTCTTTTCTTCTATCCCTCCCCAAGAGGAAAGAATATGATAACCTTTCACAAAATAATACCCAACTCTTACAAATGTTATTTTCTTTTCATTTTTTATAAATGTGGCACAAACCTCTCTCTTCTACTCAGCATCACCATAAAAGGAAAAAAAAAAACAAAAACAATTGGTGAAAATCAGGTAGCAGGCGGAAGAATTATGTGTGTGGTAATGGATCCCCCAAAGAAACACAGGTCACTTGCATTGAGTAGTGCTTTGAGAGTACTTTGAACCAGGAAGGCTAAAGGTATGACCTCTAGCCTCACCCCTCCCACATGTCTGCCCAAGTCTACCACTCCAAAGCTGTCTGAATTTGCTGGAAGCCCAATCTCATGGCCATGGTTATGGACAGCTTCCTAGTATTACATCTCACAGTTTGGGCCATGGGAGAAGGAATGATTTAACCTTCCCTAGCTTTTAATCCAGGTATCCAAACCTAGACAAATTAACTATAACCAATGGGACAAAATTTGGATAAGAAAGGACTATTATTGGTCTATCTTGAATCAGGTATGCATCCTTAAATAATCCATCCTTGTCAAGGGGTTGAGTACTATGGTTGCCCTAGTTTGAACCAGGTGCTTCCTATTAGAACAACTACTATAACCAGGGGAAAGGTTATATAAAAATTGTGGCAGCTCCATGGGAACCTTATTTTGCTGATGTCAACATAAAGAGAGGGGATGTTGCCAGCTGCTGCAGGTTCCTGGGCATCCAAAAGGAAAGACTGCACAATCATATAGCAAAGGTAGAGAGCAGAAATGCCATAAAAGAGGTTAGGATGAAATTCTATGATGCTCATAGCAGTGGTTAGCCCTGGCAGGAAAGAACTGGGAGGGCTTCAGTGAGTTCACCCTTGAAGAACTTACAGGATTTTGTCTTGTGATGAGTGGGAAAGTGATATTCTAGAAGAGAAAAAGTTAACAGAAGCCTGGAGGTGGAAGTGATTAGGACATGTATGGGGTATTTTGTTTGGCTAAGTGTTTAGCCAGGAGAAGGGCAACAATAAAAATAAGCCTGGAACCATCACTGAGGACCTTGAACATTGTATAAGGATGTCTGGACATTATTCTACAGGCAGTGAAGCGCCAAGAAGGCTTTTGAGCATGGTAGGGAAATGATTAGAGTAGCAAGTTAGGGACAACAATCTGGCAGTTTTGTGCAGAATTGAGTTGGAGAGTAAAGAAACAAAAGGTGGGAGGGGAAAAACCATGCAAGTATAATCCACAGTAAACAAATTAGGGCAGAGGTCCTTACTTTACTGTGCCTAGGAAACACTTGGGGAACTTATTAAAAATGCAAGTGCATGTGCCCTATCCCTTAAAAACTTTTGTTTATAAGTGTGAAAAGGGCCTGAGATCTGCATTTTTTTAAAGCATCTGTTACCAGGTAAATGTACCACACTTTGAGAAATGCTGATCTTGGGAAATAATTTGAATAACCAGTTTAAGGATTATCAAGTTTACAACTTGCTGGCCTTGAGAATGCTGACAGTTAGCCCTGGTCTTGGTGTAATAATATGTCTGAAGTCAGAGCCAAGTAGGACCTCCAAATTTACGTGGGCTGTGTTTCATGTGGTGCCATCTCTCTGTTGATAAGTCAATTGGAAATTTTACAGCATGACTCACCCAAAGAATAGCATTGAGTTCTGTGGTTTCAGTGGGGAACAGTGCCAGAAGAGATTAATGTATTCTGTTTTAAGACTAAGTGTGATTATTTTATGTAGCTTCCAGATTCTATTTTCACTGGCAACCCATGCAAATTCAAATCCACTGCAATTTAAATGACAAGGGTTATTTGGCCTGTTTAACAAATGGAAAGTTGGGATTAATTATCAGGGTTTTGGCAGTTTCCTTAAGGAGAGAGAGGGGAGTAGTAAGTAGTACGTACTCCTCGGAGCAGTACCTGAGAGAAGTATGTTTGTAGACTCTGCTTTGGGTATTCTTTGTTAAATAATTAATTATAAATCTTTTAAAAATTGCCCTATGATGTCTCCTGAGCGAGGAAGCAATAACATGCTTATCCTGTGCTGATTGAGAAATTCAAAGATCCATATTTACATTGAGTTTAATATGTGTGCCAGATAGTATTTGATGTGGTTTTTTTTATTCATTTTTATTTTATTGTGTCTTTCTTTTACAACATGGGTGTCTCACTATTGTTAATCTTGGATTAAAAGCTACTAAAGTTTTGAAGTTATAGTAAGATTGTCTTTGAGGCCTTTTCTTTTTCCCTTTCACCATTCTATCTTTCTTCCCTAATTTTTTATAGTTTAGCTAGATGCCTGACATTGAAGAGATTATACATTCATTTGGCTCGGGCTTTGTCAGAGTTACATTCATGTTGCCGGAACCAGTGGTCTCTTCCAGGTATTAATCTTAGCCTTTCCACAGTATTCGATGTGGTTGACCACTTCCTCTTTAAAACATTTTGAGAATTTTCTTCCTTCAGTTTCCTTGTTCCCACATAACCAACCATGATTTACATTTTCATCCATCTCTGCCAGACCTCTATAAATGTTGGTGTCCCCTGGTGTTTAGTTTCCCGGTTGGTTTAACAATAGGAATTTGTTGACTTATGGTTTTGAGGCTAGGAGAAGTCCAAAATCAAGGCATCATCAAGGTGATGCTTTCTCCCAAAAGACTGTGTTGCTCTGGGACTGGCTGCTGGTGATCCTTGGGTCCATGGCTTTTCTGTCACATGGTAGTGCATATGGTGATATCTTCTTTCTCTTCTGGCTTCCATTGACTTCCAACTTCTTGCTCTTTCTGTCACTTTCCCTCTTTGGCCTTCTCTGTAAGGTCTTCAGTAACAGGTTTAACATCCATCCTGACTGAGTTGGGCCACATCATAACTGGAGTAACCTCATCCTATTTACATGGGTTCACACACACAGGAATGGATTAAGATTAGGAACCATGTTTCTCTGGGGGTATATAACTCCAAGCCACCATACCTGTTGTCTATTCTGAATCTTCATCTGAATTTAAAGCTCTTCCTAAGAAAATTGATTCTTTGTCTTTCCATGCTGTTTTCATGCCATTGGTGCTCAGATTTATCTCTCCATATCTTACTTATCCCACCTAGATGTTCAATAAGCATCTAAAATTTAACATATTTTTAAAAGAAACTCTCCATTCCCTTGATTCTCACCCCTATCTTCTTTCCTCAAAATCTCCCCAGTAGATTGCACCACCATCAACCCAGGTACTGAAACCAAAAAGTTAGGAGTCATCCTTTATGTCTCACTTTTCATTGTCCCCAACTGCAAGCCACCATTAAAGCCTGATATATCTTACAACATATATCCCTAGCCTATCACGTTTCTTCCATCTCCACTACTGCCTCCCTAATTCAAGTCATCATATCTCATCACAATAGCTTCCTAACTGGCCGACATTCTTCCCCTCTTAATCTTCTAAAATCTAATATCTACAAAGCAGCTGGAGTCATCTTACTCTCAGACCCAGGTCTCTCTCTAACTTGAAACCCTTCAGTGGCTTCATATTGCTATTAGAATTAAAAATCCCCTCCAAGAAGTTTGCACTGACTTACCTTACCATGGGCCTTATACCATGTGGCCTCTGCATCTCTCTCCTCTTTATACTTGTGCCATTCTGGTCTTCTTTCAGTTTCTTGAACAGGCCAAAGGTCTTTTATTCTAGTTGGTTCCTCTTTCTCAAATCTCTTTCCTTAGTTAGATTTTTGTATGGCTATCTTCTTATTTCCCCCACCTAAGAGAAGACTTTTCTGTGCATCCAGTCTAAAATGGAAAACACATGTTCATACATACATATACACACCTCTGCCATCACTGTCATTATTGTTTTAATTGTTATAAATGTTTTATTATTTCATTTCTATTTGCTTTCTTATTTTTTTCTATCTCCTCCAATAGGAGTAAAGCTTCATAGGGTCAAGGACCTTGCCTTTTTTGGTTCAGGGCTGTAGAATAGGCACTTAATACATCTTTGTTAAATAGATAAGTAAATTCTATTCTGTGAATGAGCTTAGCACTAGTGGTGTCTCCTTGTTCAAAGAAGTTATGGAAAAGTATTTCTATGTTCCAAAGAACATCATTGTGGAAAAAGAGACTAAAGTGTGTCCATAGTGCCTGCGGAAATTATAAGGAGACTCATGGCATAAAACACTTTCCTGGAAGCATTTGGTAAGACTAGAGGGGGATATTAATTCCACTCTAAAAACAGATGATGATTCAATCAAAGAAAACTGACAGAACAAGGAGACACAGGACTAAGGAAAGGTTTCTTTCAGGTGGAGCACAGGTTTACATTTTAGTTCAGTGGACCTGGCTGGCAAGAGGGACAGCATCGTGGGGGGCAGGGGGGTTGTTAGAAATCTTTGGGGACACAAAAAGAAATGTCTTCCTTATCTAGAGTTCCAGTAGAAGGACTACAAGATATTGGTGATATCAAGATATTAAGAAGGCAAATTCTAATTTAATACAGAAGGACTTGAAATACATGGTTATTCCTTGGGAAACGAAATCCTGGGATGATAGAAAGAAGGATGGAGCAAAAGCTTCTGATTCCACCTGAAGCGCTCTAAACAGTCTATGTTATCCTTTAATAAAATCTTATAGCAATGTTTTTCAAGCATTAGTGTGTGTCAGAATTACCTCGGTTGTTTGTTAAAAATAGACTTTCCCTGGCCCCTTGAGGTTTCAGTGTAGAAGGACATGTGTGTGCTTTGGGAAGCACATTTTAGCAAGGGCTCTCCAAGTGAAGCTAATGCAGATCTAATGCAAGGCCAGGCATGCCTTAAGACCACTGGCTTGTAGAGCTCACAGTTTTATCTCTTGTCACATAGCACTTAAACAGACCTTAATGTGCTTGAAGAGGTAATTTTTTAAATTGTTGTTTAGCTAGATATTGTGGGATTCAGAGACATATTCTAAAGATTAGACATTCTCATATATATTGCACTTATGCATACTCTGCCCTTTCTTTTTTTTGCCTAAGGTTTGAAAAGTATAATTAATTTCAGATTATTTACAAATTACAGAATCGGGTTTTTAATTTGGAAAATGTGTGGGAGAAATGAGAGAGTAGGTTAATTAAATATTTTCTTTTATTAGATGTTTTATAGCCTCACATTCAATTGCTTCTACCCACCTTATTTTCCTGAACTCCAGGAGGAAAAATTCCACTATTTGTTACTTATTTATGTGGTTTATGCATGAGCAAGTGAAAACTGAAGAAACCAACTTTATATAGTGAAAATGGCCACCATATTAAAAATGATGGCATTCCCTAGAGAGAAATATTCTTGTCTTAGAAACTTAGAGCTTCCTTTTCTAACAGAATGTTAAAATAATTGGATTTTTCTTTACTTTTATTTTCATTTTTTCCTGGAAGTTTTACTACTGTTTCAGAGGCTTCTTTTTGTATTCCATTCAGGATCTGTTAAAACTCAGATATTTTCCAGAACAAGAAATTGATTGGATTGTGGAAAGAATAATGGAGACAGGCTAGTTGATTCAAGGAAAATTGTGTGTAAAAAGCACCAAATACAATGCTTAGTGAAGTATTCTGTACATTATAATGATTCATTTTAAGGTCATGGCTGGCTGGCTGTTTAAACAGAGCAGTGCCTGCCCAATGCCAGTTCAAATTTTCTACTGTTAGTGATTTCCTGAAGCTAGAAAATGTCTTAGTATTCTTTGTGTCTGTCTCCTTTGTGCAGGCTCAGTGCCTGAAACCCAAATATTTAATGAATGTCTAAGACTACTAGAGTAGTTTGGAATAAAATCTACAATAAACGTACTATTATTTGAGCCCTCGAGCCTCTGGGTCCAGGTTTGATGATCAAAATTATGACAATATAACCTACTGTGCTATTGTTATACCTGGGGTGATTGATTTTAGTTCTTATTGCTGAACTAGCTCAGAGGGTAGTCTTGATCCAACATAACTATATTGCTGTAGTTACTGAATCTATACATTTCATGCCTCTTTTGTTTCAAATAGAAAAAAAATGAGCTGGAGGAATGAGAACATCGAAGAAACCCTTAGCCAAAATGATATACACCAGGTGTTCTTTTTCTCAGCTTGATTTAGTTAGTCTTGCTCATCCGATGCCTCATGCTTGTCTCCACATATCATTGAATTTTAAAGTTGGTTACACATTTTTTTAAAAACTCACAAGGACCTTATATTTAAAATAAAAGGAACTATAGATAGAAACATTGCAAAGTTTGAGTTTGTGTCTCTTTGAAGGTCAGCTGCCTTCAGTTAATTGCTCTGTTTTGTAGCTCTGCACCGTATGTTGATAATTTTCATCAGAGCCCTGAAGACCCTTGGGGGAGCTCCCAGAATGGCAGTGCTTTGACTGCCTCAGTGCATTTGAGGGGTTGAGAAATGTCAGCATCAGAAACCTCAACTTGAGTATAATGAGTTCAGGCATTTGAGAAACCAACCAGTTCAGAGAATGGCACTTGAGTGTAATCATGCTTATTTTTGAAATATAAGAGCTTAAGGCTTACCTACTGAAATAGTTGCCAAACAAAAGCCTGGAGGAGCCTGAATCAGTAGTTGCTTTAACATCCAAGGGAATGGCACTACCACTCAGCTTGATGCAAAGTGAAATCTAGAGATGAGGATAAAGAATAGATAGTTAAATTCACAGAAACTTCTTAATTAAAAATATGTATATACATGAGTTTTTGGGGGTAATAATTGTGTTCTTAAATCTCACCTCACCATTCACCTCCCCACATACAAAAAGATATTATTTTATGGCTCATCTTTTTTTCGTTGTGCATACATTTTATTGTAGAAATGTTTTAAGGAATTGGGTTAGTGCTTTGTCACACAGTAACTAGTCACCATATTAATGGGTTTTTGGATGAGGAGGCTGTGAATAAAAAGATCTCATAAAATTCCCTTTTCACCAACAGTCCTCAGGAAGTATGATTTTCTCTTTTGCACACATAAATTTGCTGCTGTGTTTGCAATTGTTCATTGTGCTTGAGGTTCTTTGCATGCATTTTGGGTCTTTGAATACATTGTAAAATATTGCCATACAGGCCAATGAACAGACAGCTACATGAACAAGGTTTGATTTAGGAAGTCCTACAAGTCTCCCACCAGTCTATTGCTCAATGTGAAATGCCTAAAATTTGAGATTCATTCCTTAGGTTAAGGCTATGCATCTCAGGGAAACCCTTAATAAAATGTCAATATCCCTAAAAGAGTAATAAGAGGAAACTTTAGTGTTATCTCTACCCTGTAATATGGCTGTTCTTAAACCACTGCCTTTGTACTCTTTTCTCCTATCTCTATGAACTAATTGCCAGATATTTACTTTACTCTTACTTATGCCTATCTCCATTTCCATTTCTTTCACTCAGTCTTGCTGCAATTAATGTTTTTCATCTCTTCTTCTCTTTTACCCCAGTGAGAAATGGCCCAAAGTATAGTAACAGAAAAATGCCTGAATTTTGAACAAAAGAAACATTGTAGATACAACATGGATAAAGATTTGTGGCCAGGCTTTGCCATTGAGATAACAATTTTTAAAACATGTCAGTCATGTCCCTAAAATTATGACCATCCAACAGGTCAGGTCATAGAAAGCTCTTTGCTAGACAGAAGGCTTTGATTGATTTTTCTCAAAAACAATTTTACATTCTTTCTATTCCTTTACTCCCGTAGCTCCCTATATTTAGATGCACCTTGACATGCCTAGATGATTTTTGAAGTAATTCTTTGTATTAATGTTTAATCTATACTTAAAATGTACTGATATCTATGACCTCCTTAAAAACAGTTTGGAAAATGAATGCAGGGTCCTTAGTTTATTTCCCTGATTAAAAATGGTGATGAAATCAGGTTAAAGACTATAAATGGAAAGCTCCTTAATTGTTAACCTGCTTAATTAATGAATAGAGAAAAATATATGAGTCTGTATCTAAGAAGACGTTTTTCTCTGAGTTCATCAATGCTGCCTAGCTGATTGTTTTTTGAAAGAGTGTATCTTTTGCGATTAAGTCACTTGTCAGATTTTCATTGATATGCAAAGTATCATTTTATATCTCAAGAAGCTCCACCATCTGTTGCTAACATTTTTCTAGCAGGAAGTTCAAGAGAATAGCATCTGTAAGGTAAAAATATACCAGCCATAGCTAGAGCTTCAAACAATTGTCTATAATTAAGAAATAGGACTCAGAATAAATGCTGATTGAATAGTGTTGCTAAGAATGAAATGAAGGATAACACTAGAGAGTAGAGGCAAGTTGTAAAATTGCTGAAGGATGGAAAGTATGCTCACATTTCCTTTTGAAGAATCTCAAAAAATTCTCAGTCTTAATATTTAATTTAAGAGGATGTTATCAAGTTATATATGTGATGTTTCATTAAAATTTAGTATTTGTCTAAATTCATCTTTGCACTCATTCAATGGAGATTTATTGGATCCAACAATGAATGAAGAACCATGTTTAAAGTGTGTGTGTGTGTGCAGATTCGTGCATTTTTTGATACTTAAAATCTTATGTAGATGAGCCATAAAATTTCTAAAATTATTTTAAAATATATAAATTTAAAATACTGAAGTAGAAGCACTTTTACCTTTAAAAGGGGAGCATAGTAAAATATTTTGGTATCTTAAATAACATTAGATAAATTCATGATTTAGAGGAGTAAAACTATCCTACTGTACCTTGAATGGATCACAGTCATTTAAGAAATGACAGATGTGGTCAGTGAGTGAGCATGGAATTGCTCTTAAGTTGAACAGAAAATAGGAAGAAAAAGACTTGAAGAAAGTTCTTAGAATCCCAAAATCACAACTTCTGATTTGAAATTAGGCATATAGGTAGGTAGACAATTTTTAATTGGTTCATTGGCCTCAAAGTAAAGCATGTTTGTTTCATGCAGAACCAGAGTCTAACTATGCACAGGTAATGAGCTCAAAGAGATTATTTCATGAAAAGATGGCTCAGTGGATGGTTAAGTCATAAAACACAAGTAATACTTTATGTACCCTATATTTTTGGGGTGATTTTGAGGAAGAAAACAGAAAAATATAGACGAGATCATGAAAGATGCTAAGCATGCTTGCTAAGTAATTTTTCCAGGAACAGTGGCTGTGATTATTGAATGTTAGTTTGGTCGAAAATTTCCAATATTTATGTATTTATTCTGTTAATAGTAGGAATAACATTTCTCTTTACTCCTCTTAAAAATACATTTTTCATCTTCTTGTGAGTGTTTTTGTGTACACTTGAACACATGCATTCCAACTGCGTTGCATTTATTTAGATGTGTATATCATCTTATTGAGCCCATTTCTGTCAAGATTTTAAAAATAATTATCAAACTTTGGTGTATTCTTTTCTGTCATAATTGTAATACAAAACAGTGAGACACAATTTTGAACATGCTGAAGGTCTTTTGAATTCTGTCCTATCATAGCTATCATTTACTATACTGTGTGTGGTAGAATATATTATTGTCCTCATTATTTATAACGCCTCCTTGAAAGAGAATTATGCAGCCCTGTCTTTTAACAGATGAAAATACTTCAGTTTTCCCTATGAGAAGAAAATACTTCCTCACCCCATCATTATCAAGCTTGGGGATGTGATTTGCTTTGGTCAACAGAGAATGAGTGAAAGTGATACATGTTATAATCAAGCAAAAAATTCAAAAGCCACAATGTAGCTTCTCCATTGCCCTTGTTCCTGTGCGTGAGAATGGACATGTCCCAGATGGGAACTGCTTTTTCAGCCTGGATCCTAGAATGAAGAAAATATGTGGAGCAGAACTGAGCTGACCCACAGTGACCCATGGCCAATATGCAAAGTGAGCAAAATAACAAGAGTGAGAAATAAACCTGTGGTATTATAAGCCCCAGAGATTGTGCAGAAATGCAAGAGACTAGAGAATTGTCTCCCAACAGTGGTCACCTCAGCATAATTTAGCAAAAGCTGCCAAATACACCATGTTTTATGCACTATAAATGGAAGCTTACCTTATACTGTCTCACTTACTAAGACCTTCAAATTTTTTGATTAATCATAAGAATAACTATGATTTATTGGGTCTTATTATATGTGTGAGCTGCACAGTAGAAACTTTACTTACATCTTGTCAAACTTTGCAAGGCAGTTGTTATTGTTATTATTATTATTTCTGTTTTATTGATGAGAATACTAAAATTGAAAGAGGATAAATAACTTGCCCAAAGTGACACTCATATTAATCTGAGAAGCTGGGATTTAAACTCAAGTTTTTTGTGCTACAAAGTGTGTGTCCTTTAAGCCACTAAGCCCCACTAGCGGTTATTTTAACTTGGGTAAACATGTTTCCAGGATGAAAAACATCAGCAAGGAATGAGTCAAGGAAAAATCCCTGTGATAACTGAATACTCTTTGTTTATGAGTGTTTAATCAGGTATAAATCTACCCAACTGGATTTCATCCAGCTTTCTTGTCACCATTTTGTCTATAGGAGACTTTGAAGGACTTTGGCTAAGCTACTTCATCTAGCCGTCAAGTAACTATCACAAAAGAGGACATAAGATAGTTTGGCTTTTTTTTTTTTTCCCCTAAGTAAACACAAATTGACTCCTTTCAACCACTGTTTTCCCTTCTAAGTGGTTACAATTGCATTCATAGTTTCTGGAACCTGTCTTTTTGAATGTATTAATTCTTTGAAAGTCATTTATAGTTTAGAATCCCCTTGAGGAGGAACCATTGCTTATTTTTAGAAGATATGTAACAGAAGAAATTAAAGAATAGGTATTTAGCATAGCCCCATGGCAGTTCAGGGTCTATTCTGAGAACAAAATAAATCTCTGAGTGAGTGCATATGCACTTTCTTTTGAAAAATTGTATATGAGATGTTGAAGGTCCTGACATACCATTTAGACTGGGCAAAATTGAGGCCAGTTTTATTCAATGTTTTTATTTTCTAGTCAAATGCTAGGTTATGAGGTGAAAAAGACAGTAATGACATCTGCCTTAGAGAAGCATACAAGTAAAGGGAAGAGACTTTCATCAGATAATCACACAAATCAATATAAAGTGATAACCATGCTAAATGCTATGAAATAAAACGACATGATGTAAAAAACAACTTATAAAAGCAGCACCTGAACAAGTCGTGGTGGGGGATGGGTGAGGGGAGAAGGAGGGAGCAGTTCAAACAAAGGTTTATAGTGGGACAGTACATGACATATATCAGGACCTGCAGGAAGACCAGTGTGGCTAGAGCTTAGAGTGAATGAACCATGGTACATACATGGCTGGAGTAATTGGCAGGGAGTAACACTGTGCAGGTCTTGTGGGTCTCATGACCAGAGGTAGCAGTTAAAAGAATTCCCCTGACCCAGTATGAGAGTTGGGGAGTGAGGAGATGGACAAACAGGATAAGCATGAATGGGAGATACCACTTAGGAAGATACTGTAGTGGTTCAGCCTTGAGAAGAGGTTAGTTGGAACGAGAATGTTGGCAATGAAAAAGAAGAAAACAATGCAGACTTAGTAGATGTTCATGAGGTTAAATCTCCAAGAAGGTCCAATACTGTAAATTGTCCATAGTAGTTTAGAAACTGGGTAGAAGTTCTGCCATTCTCCGAGGTAATAAAGATGGGAAGAGGACTAAATTGAACAAGAAACATAGTAACGATGGTGAATATTTCTGTAGATGCATATCTCCATAAATGTGCCACTATGATTAATCTACCTACATACATTCATACTTTTTTCTTCATATTGCAACCATAATTTTAATTCCTAAGTATGTCTGCTAAGAAGGGCAAACAGCTGTTATGTTAAGAAGGTTTGTTATAATAGTTCCATAGCTATTGAGATATAACTTTGAGAGGAAACATGTTATAAGAAACTAATTTTTTTTGAATGTTTGATTTGCAAAACTGTGTTGTTCATTTAAAGTTACAAACTATTTTTGCCATGGGAAGTTGATTTTTACTATGTGATAATTAACTTCCTGATTACAACCTCATAGACCCAACTCTAATTTATACAACCTATATGAAAGGGCTGTGCATATTCCCTTAAAATTAAGAAAATAGCTAAAGATATTTCCTTCCTCTTTTTAAAAGCAAAAATAAAGTAACAGATTGACTTTAAAACAGTGCGTGTATGTTCATGTCTGAATGATATACTTCAGTAAATTGTTTAAAAATAAAAACACAGTGCAGGTAACAGTTCATCTTGAGAGGATTACATAAGTTCATACATAGTTATGTATGTGTGTATATATCAGTATGTAACTGTTCATAATCAGATATCTTTTTTTTGACAATCCACAGGTAAATTAGAGTGGATGCAGCAAATCTGCCATAAATAAATAGTCTTCTTTCCATAGAAATCTGTATTCCAGAAAATCACCAACTTAAGCAAACACCATCACAATTTCTAGGCAACGAATAGTAGAGAAGTTTTCTGTAGCACCTTTAAGTTGTCAAATTCATTTAAGAGGGCAGAGTCATATTCTCTTTCTCTTTGATAGTATTAGGTCAGCAAATATGTATTTAGGGCTGGGAATTGGCCTGGCCCTCAAGGAGCTTCCATCCTAATTGGGAAAGAGAACATAGGGGATGACATAGATAAATAATAATAGACAATGATGTGGATATTGATGTGGATATGCATCAGTAGTCTAACTAAGGTGGATATGAACAAAAGATAGTTCCTCCTATCACTTTTGAGGAGAAGCATGACTGTTTTCTTTCCTTTTATAGTTCCAAAAGACTGAGATCAAATCAAATCTTTTCTTTTCTAGCCTCTATTTTTTCCAGTCTGCATGTTGTCTCACTTTCATACATATTTCTTGTTTAATGCAAAAGAGCAGTGATGTAGACCAAACTGACATTAGTCAATTTACAAAGAATATGCTCAAGATTGTTACATTCCCATGATAAAAAGTAGGTATTTGCCATTATTTTGCATTATTATTTGGTGTAGTTATAAAACTGAATTGTTGCCCATTGCTGAAAAGAGGCTATTTGTCCAAAATATACAAATATGTTCAGAAAGCAGGTCTTTATAGGCGCTAGAATAATGGGGAAGTTTTAGTTATTTTGAGACTCCCGAAGTAAAGTACCTTTTTCTCTTGCATTTCACTTTGTCTGCTTCCTTAAAGAAATTCCTTGTCCCACCTGAGCAGTGTGGGTGTATACAAATGCACATGTATGTATTAGTATGTAATATGTGTGAGTGTATAAACAATTTGAGAAGACACATGATGTACTGGAGATAGAGATTTCTAAAATACAAATTAATATGTTGTCCATATTTATCACTTAAAGTATTTTAGAAAGATATCGTGCTGGTTTGTGGGGACATAGTTTATATTTGTTGTAATATAATAATGTTAACTGGAATTAATTACTTTGTTTTCCATGTCTTCTGAATGCGTTATAGGCATTTGGATATATTTTCACATTACCATACTTTGCTTCAGCCATTATATTTGATAAACATATTAGTGCATTATATACCTTCTGATTTATCTTTAAAAGATTTTCAAACTAGAAATATTCTTAAAATTGGTCAAAATTTTTAGAAATAGTTGAGGAAAGAGGCATACTTATTTTTTACTTTTTTTCTGGCCTTTAGTTAATTCACAGGCTCATTAGGCAGCCTGAAAATTGTAATTTCAGAAATATCAAAATTCAAGCTCTTAATAATTACAATGAGAAATCAGAGTATCTCCTAGAGGCAAGACTCCTCCTCAAAGGTTGGCCAAAATTTTGGTATATAAAGATTTTTCTGATTTTTTTAATTGATAGAATTTAATATTTAGAATACTTTTTATGTTTACAGATAAAGTGAACAAGTAGTACAGAGAATACATACTTACCACTTATAAACATCTACTGGGGTTGTCAAGGACATGTCTACTGCCATCTCCCAGCTGTCGTCTATCATCCTCAATTTCCCCTCTTGCTTGTTTACATGCAGATGTTTCAGTATGTTTCCATTTTGCAGCCCAGGGGATATGTTACATCTCAACCATGAAAAATAAACTAAGGAGAAATGGAATAGCCTCACTACCTGACCTTACCGTGAACCTAAAACTGGGAACAAGCAGCCCCAGCTGCTTATCAGGGCAGAAAGTGCCCAAAGGTTGCTCAGTACATATGCTTTGCTAGTGGCAAGGACCTCTCTTCCTGGGGTGTATAAGAACACAGTTCTCAGGCAGCACAGGGCCCGTCATCTCCGATGTGAGGTAGAGCATGTGGAACTGTCATCCTACAACCCTGACCTGAGCAGTTGGTCTCTCCAGGGGACCGGCCATGATAGGACCTGTTCCCTTGCTCTTCTGGACATTTTATGCTATGGAAGTTAATAAAGTGGTGTCAGTTGTTGACGATCTCTGTTGTGCCTGAGTCTGTGTTCCCATGGCATGCCGTACAGCAACTAGCTCCACAACATCTTACATTAGTATGGTACACTTGTTACTAAGGTCTATGGCTTACATTAGGGTTCACTCTTTGTGTTTCCTGTTCTGTTTTTTGTTTTGTTTTTGTTTTTTACAAATGAATAATGTTATGTACCTGCCATTACAGTATCATACAGAATAGTTTCACTGATCTAAAAATTCCCAGTATATTACCCATTCACCCTGTGCATTCATTTTCCAAAGGGCTGCCAATGCAAAGTAACAGAAATGTATTGGCTTTTATATTTTTATTTGGGTCAAAAGCTTAAAATTCCAAGGCTGTGAAAAGTCCAACTCGAGGCACCATAAGAGGTGTTTCTTTCTGGCTCTCAGATTTTTGAGCCTCTTGGGGCTTCTGTTTTCCTGCAGTCCTCTCTCTCACATGGCAGAATCAAAACATGGCAGAATCAAACATGGCAGCTCCCTTTTCCTGTGTCTGTCTGTCTCTCTATGTCTTTATATCAGACGCAGCAAGAGGGTGGAGACTCAATATGAATCATGACGTAATCCAGTCAAGTGGGTCTCACACCCATAGGAATGGATTAGTTTAAAACATAATCTTTTGCTTTGGGGGATTCACAAAATTCAAACTGTCACACCCTGCAACTCCCAAACTCTGGTGACCACTGATTTTTTTTAAACTGCCCCTATAGTTTTGACATTTCCAAAATGTCGTGTAGTCAGAACCATTTGCAATCATTACAGACTGAGTACTTTCACTTAGCAATATACATTCAAAGTTCTTCCATGTCTTTTCATACCTTGATAGCTCATTTCTTTTTATTGCTGAACAGTATTCCATTGTGTGGATATAACACAGTTTATTTATCCATTTACCTATTATGGGACATTTTGGTTGCCTCTAGTTTTTGGCAATTGCGAATAAAGCTTCTATAAACATTAAGTTTTCATGTAGACATAAGTTTTCATCTCATTTTGGTACATATCCAGGAATGGAATTGCTGAATCTTAAACTTTGTAAGAAACTGTCAGGATGTCTCCCAAAGTGTCTATACTGTTTTGCATTCTCACTAGCAATGAATGAGACATCCTGTTGTCCACATCCTTGTCAGCATTTGGTATTGTCAGGGTTTTGGATTTTAGCCATTCTAATAGGTGTGTAGTGTTATATCATTATTGTTTTAATGGGTAAATCCTAAATAACATGATATTGAGCATCTTTTCATATGCTTATTTACCATCTGTACATCTTCTTCGGTGAGGTATCTGTTCAGATCTTTTGCCCATGTATTTAATTGGATTGTTTGTTTTCCTATTGTTGAGTTTTAAGAGCTTTTTGTATATTTTGGATATAAGTTCTTTATCAGATAGGTGTTTTGCATATATGTACTATATTTTAAACTTTTTATTTTGAAATAATTTCAAACTTACAGTACAGTTGGAAAAATAATACAAACCCTATACAAAGTAATCCAACATACCCCGTTCCCACCCCCGAAACCTAGATCCACCATTTTAACATTTTGCCACCTTTGTCCTATCATTCCTTTTATCTGTCTGTTTGTCATCTATCTTATCTGTCTGTCATCTATCTATCTATCTAATCTAAATCTGTGAGAGCAGGTTGAAACACATTGTACTTCTTGAACACATAATAATTCCAAACAAGGATATTCACCTTAACCAGCAAACTGAGGAGGAAATCAGGAAAAAAATACCATTTACAATAGTAAACAAAGGAATCAAATACCTAGGAATAAATTTAACTAAAGATGTAAAGGACTTATATACAGAAAACTACACAACACTATTAAAGGAAATCAAAGAAGACTTAAATAAATGGAAAAATATTCCCTGTTCATGGATGGGAAGACTAAACATCATCAAGATGTCTATCCTATCCAAACTAATCTACAGATTTAATGCAATCCCAATAAAAGTCAACACTATATTTTTTAAGGAACTGGAAAAACTAACCACAAAATATATTTGGAGAGGCAAGAGGCCCCGAATTGCCAAAGATATATTGAAAAATAAAAATTAAGTTGGAGGTATCACATTACCTGACTTTAAAACATACTACAAAACTACAGTGATCAAAACTGCGTGGTATTGGCACAAGGATAGACCTACTGACCAATGGAACCGGATTGAGAGTTCTGATATAGATCCTCGCATATACAGTCA